>JBBMOL010000232.1:0-600000 GCA_037954665.1 Laguncularia racemosa
ACATCCTTTTTATAGTCTGCAACTTCAAAGTATACTTCCATCCAGGCCTTAACTTGTTCCAAGTAGGTTCTCAGTTTTGGACGCACTTTGTTTGGCTTGGGTTGGGTGACATCTGGGACTTGGTATGCCCTTTCTCTCGTTTGATATAGTTAGTGGATCACAAAATCCATAATGGCTCGATGCTTGCCTACCTCACCTTCCAAGTCTCTAAGGTCTACGTTGGGGCTCTCGATTCGGGCTTCCCATAGGGCTTTGATCTCTACCAACTTAGCAAACTTCTCGGCTACTAGCAGGCTTGGGTTCTGGTACTCAAATGTGATTCCCTCCAACAACGGCCTGTAAACTATATCTTAGATGGTACCTGTAAACACCCCATTTTTGCCCTAGGAATGAGTAATAATCAATAATAATCGATTTCCAATTTTTTTCAATTTTTTCCAATTTTTTCCTAATTTAGCATAAATAATTAAAAATATTCAAAAAATAAAAATAAATAGGAAAAAACATCAATTTTGAAAAATGATTTCAGAAATGGCAATAATAAATAATAAATAATTTTTACAATTTTTTGAAATTTCAAAAAATGCAAAAAAAAATAAAAAAAATCGCATTGCATATATCCAATTTGCGAATAAAAGAAAATCAGGAAAATGGGCTAGCCCAGCTGGTCCGGACCACGGGCTAAGGCGCACGCAGGGGGGCTTGGTCACGGGTTCGAATCGCTGGAGGAGCAGTTTCCGCGTTTTGCAATTTTTTCACTTATCTAGGACACATAGCAGCATCCGATTGGCTAGAAGGAGCGCACGCGCCGAGCGCGTGATCGTCGTCTACCTCGGGTCTGAGATCGCCGACGGAAGAGAAAATTCGAATTTCGGCCGTTTCGATTTGATTTTTTGCACAAATCCAACAGATCTTCAACAGAAATAAGATAAACATTTTTTAATTGGAATCAAATCGCAACAAATCAAAGGATTTACACAAATCGAAGTTGGTTTTTTAACTGAAATCCGATTAGCTTCGATCAGAGGAAATCCGAGCTTATCAAGCTCGGTTTCAAGTGCCTATAAATAGGAATCAAAGGGAGGAAGCCAAAACACAAATCACAATTAAGAGAAAGTGAGGAAAGAGTGCAAATCGAAGAACATCGGAGAAGAGCCCAAAACTGCGAGCACCGACCGGAGTTAAACCACCACCAGGAGGCGATCTGGGAGTGAACCACCACCACCATTGGATTCAGCACCCTCGAGAAGCTAGGATTTGACACCTCACCCGTTGCAAAAGGCCGCCGGAACGCCGTGAACGAGCACCCTCCGCCGCCGCATCCGACCGATCCGACTCAACCCGACCGACCCGACCCGCGCACCGACCCGGATCCAGGTAAGTCGGATTTTCCAGATTTTTTAATTTTATTTAATTAATTTATTTTGTTTATTTATTTATTCCGAATTAATTTATTTATTTATTATTTGTTATTTATTTATTGGTTTATGTTTTAATAAATAGGAAAATGTAGAAATTAGATTTTTCTAGAATTTAATAATGTAAAAAAAAGATAAAAAAATAATAAAATAATAAAATGTAGAAAAATAAAAAAAAATATTAGGAAAAATAACAATAAAACTTTAGATTTCAAAATAGGATAGATATTAACTTAGGATAAAATTTTCACAAAAATCATAAAAATTTATAAAAATCATAAAAATTATAAAAAAAAATCATAGAAAATCATAAAAATCATAAAAATTAATAAAAATTCAAAAAGAAAAAATGAATGAGTTTTAGAACTTAGAAAAATCATTTTTCTCCAAAATAAATCAAAAATTGATGTTTTTCCCTAAAAATCATTTTTTTAAAAAATCAAATAAGACTTAGGCTTAGATTTTTTCAGAAAAAAAATCCCAAAAATAGTAAGAACATAAAGCAAAAGAGATTTCAAAATTAAAATTCACAAACCCACTTAAAGCTTTCAGAAAAGTGAACTACGGCTTGTTTGATCCTGAGTAGCAAGTACGTAGGCACCCATTCGGGTCAACCCATAAAAATAAATAAAAAATCATTTTCTTGAAATAATTCAAAAACATAATAAAAAGTAACAGAAATACAATAAAACACATTTCTAAAAAGGAACAATTTTAGGAGATTAGGTGGTAACCGTAAAGGTTTTAATAGGTTAGCCTCTAGACTTAGAAACTCTGGTTTTCCCTTTTCCTCTTTTCAAAAAACGAGAAGAGGAAATAACGACGACTAGTGGTCCAAATTAAGACTAATCTGCTCCTTTAGTCTTGATTCAATATTTCCCAACAACAGTTGGGTGGCGACTCCAAAAATCAAACGAAATTCCTAACTCAAGTCGAGGATCTACATTAGATGAGCATAGGGTCTAGTCTAGATCGGATTAGGAATGGGAATGCAAAAAATTAGACTTGACAGGATGGCGACTCCACTGGGGACCCATGCCAGTAGGCTAGCCACCTGAATCTCTTCAATTTGTTATCTTTAAGAAATGTGTTTCATTCTTTTTACTCTGTTGCTAACCTTTTAGGGATTAGTTAGATGTTCAGTTTTTCTTTATTGTGGGGGGTTTTGCGTGCATATATCCGTGTGAGTAGATGCGGTCGAACTCGGACCGTCCTAGAAACCTAAGACGGGGAGCCATTGTGTAGGTTTTGGGCGAAGTGAGTTGATTCACCGTTCGGGACCGATTAGGCTACCCCACCCTATGCTTCGATATGGCCTGAGATCCATTTCTTCGAGAATGCGGGAGGCCATAGAGCTTGGGAACCAGTTAGAACCAACCTACTTGCATACATGACGTCATAAGGGGTTGACAATTGAATGACGATGTAATGGTTTGTTGTTTTGTTCATGGAGTTCGAATTTATTTCCCTATAATGCTTCCATAGTCTTGTTTGTAATTAGGCAATTTCTTATTGTAAATAGATGGCTAGCACCGCAATCGACCGTCTCCTCCGTAAAGAAATTCGGGTGTACAAACCTTTGGACCCAAAATTGGTACTGGACCATTGGTTCACCTTGTACAACCCAGAGGAGTAGGTCTTCATCCAGCAAAAGATCGGCCCCGTCCTCTCACTGACAAAGATAGAGGTGAATTTGCCTTTAGTCCGGGCCATGCTCCAATTATGGGAAATCGAGCCCGCTGCTTTCTTTATCAGGCCGCATGAGATCACCCCTACCCTGGAAGAGTACACCCAGTTGCTACGGGCTCCAGCGCTAACCGATCAAATCTATATGCCAGACCTCGAAACCGGGCCAGCCGGTACCTTCAGCAGATTATTAGGCATCCGTAAAACAGCAGTCAACAAAGCCCTAGCAGACTGCAATGGATATTGCATACGAATGGATGATTTGGAAGTCTGGTTCATCGCCCGAGAGGACAATGGGGATAGAAAGGACATACTGTGTGGGGATCCTAAGACTTACAAACAGAGAAGGGTGAATGCTTTCATCTTGATAGCTTTCGCCACCATACTGTTCCTCACCGGGACCTTCTATATTCACTACCGGGTCGCAGAGCTGGTGACCCAATTTCTGGAGGGAAGATCTTACATCCCAGCTCTACTTGCTGAACAGATCCAGAACTTAAATTTCCTCAAGAAGAAAGGCCATAGGATTCTCCGCTTAAGCCTCAACCTTCTGTTGATCTGGTTTGTAAGCCACCTTAAGTGTTTCGAGCTGAACATCGTCCAAAAAAAACCTTAGCCCAGCAGGTAGATCTTGTAGATTCATGTATAGAAAAGGTGAAGCTACCCGACGGCCTTACCAACCACAGTTGGGTAGAGCTGCTTAGGAGCTTCAGTGCCGAAGATATTCTATGGACAGCCAGGTGGAGTTACTGTAACAAAATCATCTTGACCTGCAAAAACTTCCAAGCAGTGCCTTTAATCGGAATCAGCGGATGTGTTGGGTATCACCCCAACTCAGTGGTCCGCCAGTTTGGTACCGTCCAAGAAATAGTGTATCGGCCCTCGGTACAAGCAGTTACCTTTGAGTATCAAGATTCGAACCTGTTAGTAGCTGAGAAGTTTGTGAAGCTGGCAGAGGTCAAAGCACTTTGGGAAGCCAAAATTGAAAGCCCGAATGTGGACCTCGGGGAGCTAGATGGCGAAGTGGGAAAACACCGAGCCACCAGAGAGTTTGTAATCCGCCAGTTATACCAGACAGGGGAAAGAGCGTACCGGGTTCCAAACGTCACCCAACCAAGACCAGACAAGATCAACCCAGAGACAGAAATCTACCTGGAGCAGGTCAAGGCCCAAATGGAGGTATACTTTGAAGCTGCGGATCATAAGAAAGACATTTGGAAGGGACGTTTCAAAGAATCCGACCAAAGGAACAAGGCCTTAGAAGCACAATTGGAGAAATGCCAAGCCAAAGTCAAGGAATTAGAAGCCGTCATCAGTGGGAAGTCTGAGCCTCCACAACAGAAGACTAAAAGAACTAGGAAGTAGATCTTTATTTGTAATATTTCATTTTGAACTCCAGAATTTTCAATATTAATAAAAGTGAATTTTCAATATTACATTATCAATCAATTGTCAACCCTTTTACTTTTAGCATCCGCGTGACACATGCATATCATTCTTGCATTCATTACACTAAAATAAAAACAAAAATGCGAATCCAGGTATCAAAAATAGCTTCCAAGCAACCGAACCCTCCTAGAAGTCCAATTCTCACGTGTTCAAGAACAAGAATGGCCAACGGTAGCGACAACCGCAACAACGCCAATGCTGAAGCTGCCTCGGACTCTAGGATCATGTCCCTAGAACAAACAGTCCAACAACTGGCTGCCCAGGTTCACCTCTTAACTGAAAGTATCGGCCTCCTGCACAACACTCAGCCAACCCAGGAAGAGTATTCAGGGGCCAGAAAGGGGAAAGCAGTGGAGGGACAGCCTCCGGAATATGAAGAGATCAATTCCCACCTTAACCCGACCTTTGAATATGAGCCAAAGGTCAACCAGGGGCCGACCTCTGATGACCTGAAAAAGGAGATGGAAGAGAGGCAGAAGGAGATGGAGAAGCGACTCTTCCAGCAGCTCCATGACAAGATGAAAAGCATTGAAGGCTCTGATGGTTTTGAACAGGCCGGAATCACCAATCTGCCAGCATGCAGGGAAGAGATATACCCTGAAAAGTTCAAGACCCCAGAGTTTGAAAAGTATGATGGGACCGGCTGCCCCAAAATGCATACCAGGCTATATGCCCGGAAAATGAGCAAGTATGCCCAATACGACCAGCTCATGCTCCAGATATTCCAAGACAGCCTCACAGGCCCTGCACTGGTCTGGTATGCCCACCTGGACTTCAACATTGTCAACACTTGGGAGAAGCTAGCCCGGGCGTTTTATGATCAATATAAGTTCAATATTGAAGTCGCCCCATCTGTAATCGACCTGGGGAGTCTCCAAAAAAGACATGCTGAGCCGTTCAAGGAGTATGCTCAGCGCTGGAGGGCCCAGGCTGCCAGGGTAGCCATCCCGATATCTGAGAAGGAATTGACATCCATATTTGTCAATACCCTGGACAAGACCTATTTTTCACACCTGGTAGGCTAGACCTCATCAAGTTTTGCAGAGGTAGTGGCTGCGGGGTGCAGGATTGAGAATGCCATTACCACCGGTAGACTCCAAACAATGGAGCCTCCTAGGGTCACACCAACATAAAGGCCTGTAAGAGGAAACAGAGCTAAAGAGTCCACTGTCAACACGGTCCACTCCGGTAAGGCAGAAAAAAACTAGGACTCGTGTGACATTCCAGACCCCGAGTACCCCAGTCCAATAACCCACGACTGGTCATAATCAGGCTGCCAGGATCCCAAGGCAGTTCACTCCAATCCCCATACCGCTCAGTCAGGTCTTTGCTCGGCTGAAGGCAGACAACTTGATTAGTTTCGAGATCCCCAACGACCGGTACAAGCCCAAGAACTTTGACTCAAACCTCAAGTGTGACTACCACATGGGTCAGGAAGGGCATTCCACAGATAGGTGCTGCAGGCTTCGGCACAAAATCCAATACTTAATTGATGCAGGAATCATATAATTGGATTTCGTGAATGCCCCAGCACCCAATGTTAACACCAACCCACTGCCCAATCACAAGCCCACCATCAACATGATCACATCAGAGGAGTCGGCTCCCAATGAAGCCCCTAAAAAGAATTCAACTTAGCAACAGAAGAAGCAATCCCACCAAGATCCAGAAGAAACTTCAAAAGCACACATTAAGAGAAGATGGTTAGCCAGAGACCCAATGGTTGGCACTTTGGGAGAATCACACGGGAGAACTATTCTTATACCCCGACTGAGCAAGGGCCACCTAGTGGATGGGGACCGGAATTTGAGAAGGAAGACAACCCGGTAAAGGAAGAAGGGAAGACTATCAACATGATCAATTCTCATCCGAAGCCCAGGGTTATACAATGCTATGAGGGACAACCAACTGAGGTACAAATCCCAAGGAAAAGATACGTATTCAATGTCCCGATACCAGCAGAGAATTACAAGGCTGCACCGTTCGACTATCGGGCCCTCGAACAAGAATGGCCTCCTATGGTGGGAGGCATCACCCGCTCTGGGAGATTATATGATCCAAAGTATAAAGGCCCGACTAAAGAGCCCAACGTGGAAAAAGGGGAAGAAGAGAAAGAGGGTCTTACTGCATTTACGAAGATGGTTAAGGCCAGCGAATACAAGATCATGGAACAATTAAATAAGGTTCCAGCGCAGATATCACTCATGGGCCTTCTCACAACATCCGAGCCTCATAGGGAAGCACTCTTTAAAGTGCTAAAAAAGATTTAGGTCCCGGAAGGTATCGCTACAGACAAATTAGGTCACGTGGCAGACTCTATCTTCGCAATGGACCAAATATCCTTCTCTCTAGAAGAGCTAGGAGAAGAGGGAGACCAACATACCAAACCACTATTCATAGTGGTCAGGTGCAATGACACCATTGTCTCCCGAGTACTTATCGACAACGGATCATCCCTCAACGTTTGCCCATTGGCAACGCTTGACTTACTGGGGGTCGATCCAAGCAACATAAAACCTAGCTCCATAGTGGTCAGAGCCTTCGACGGGTCAAAAAGAGACATAGTGGGGGAGGTAAACCTGCCAGTGGAAATTGGTCCACAAGTATTCCACATTGCTTTCCAGGTCCTCGACATCCCAAGGTCCTTCAACCTGCTTTTGGGACGACCCTAGATACATGTTGCTGGAGCCATCCCCTCTAGTCTCCACTAAAAGGTCAAATTCATCGCAAACGGGCAGATATTTATAGTATTGGGCGAACAGGATTACGCCGTATACAAAGAGACTGCCATACCTTATATTGGGGAAGAGGGTTCAGAAGACCTAGGGCTGCAGATCTTCAATGAAGTGAACATGGTAACCAGTAAGGAGGGCCATCAGTTTAAGGAGAGGCAGCATGGGACGTTTGGACTAGGGTACATTCCTATGGCCGCAGAAGAAGCGCAAACGAAAGGTGTCAAAGGCAGAATGAAGGGGAAGCTGATCGACACCCAAATGTGCATCCCACCTCTCCAACAATCTTTCCGAAAGGCAAACATCATTCAAAAGTTGCGGATAAATGAAGAGGACGACAGCAAAGGAAAATCAACCCCCCACACGTCCAACCAGCATCCGGCTCTGAGCAATTGGTTTTGTTATCCTATCAGTAGCGTTAGATCTCCTACCATCGAACATCAGGGATATTTCGCGCAAGTAGAAAGTAAAAACGTTGGTATCGTTTCCAATGCTGCTGGGTCAGTTGTTGAAGGCAATATCTTAGACCACGAAATAATACAAGAAAATTGGCTAAAACATGAACAAAGCAGAATTTCGATTGACGAGCCTGTGGAGACAGTAAATCTAGGAAGCATGGAAAACCCTAAGAACCTCAAAATCGGGACCAGTTTGAGTGCAGAGCAAAAATGTGAGATAACCGAGCTATTAATGGAATATGCGGATGTGTTTGCCTTGTCATATGGCGACATGCCAGGGCTAGATCAGTCAATAGTAGTTCATAGGCTTCCCACAAGGGAAGATGTCAAACCTAAAAAACAAAAACTGAGAAGATTTAGGCCTGACATCTTACTGAAAATCAAAGAAGAAGTCAAGAAACTGCTAGAAGTATGGTTCATTGAAGTATCCGACTACCCAGAGTGGGTAGCAAATATAGTCCCCGTCATGAAAAAGAACGGAAAAGTACGCGTATGTGTAGACTTTCGGGACTTAAACCAAGCCACGCCAAAGGATAACTTCCCCCTACCTCATATTGAAGTTCTAGTAGACAACACTGCGGGAAACCATCTCTTCTCATTCATGGATGGTTTCTCAGGATATAATCAAATAAAAATGGCTGAGGAAGATAAAACCAAAACGACCTTCATCACAACGTGGGGGACTTTCTGTTACAAAGTCATGCCCTTCGGTTTGAAAAACGCCGGGGCAATGTATCAGAGAGCCATGGTCGCTATACTTCACGATATGATGCATCGAGAAGTTGAAGTATATGTAGATGACATGATAGCCAAATCCAAAGAAGGAGAAAGCCATATAGGTATCCTGAGGAAATTGTTTAAACGACTGAGAAAATTTCAGCTCAAGTTAAACCCAGAGAAATGTACTTTTGGGGTCACAACGGGGAAATTGTTAGGGTTTGTCATAAGTCAGGAAGGCATTAAAATCGACCCTGACAAGGTAAAGTCTATATTAGAGTTACCTTCCCCACGCTCCGCTAAAGAAGTGAGAAGCTTGCTGGGAAGATTAAATTATATAGCTCGTTTTATCTCACAGCTCACAAACAAATGCCGGCCATTATTCCGTCTATTGAAGAAGAATGCCACGATAGAATGGGACGACGAATGTGAAGAAGCATTCAGGGCAATCAAAGACTACCTTATAAAACCTCCAGTCTTGATAGTCCCGAAACAAGGAAAACCCTTATTCCTATACCTCACTATACTCCCTGAATCCATGGGATGTGTGCTGGGGCAGAAAGATGAAGAGGGAAGAGAGCGTTCCATATATTATCTGAGTAAGAAGTTCACAGATGGGGAACAGAGGTACTCAAAGGTGGAGAGGATGTGTTGTGCTCTAATTTGGGTCATGTATCGACTAAGGCAATACACCCTTTACTACGATATCGAGCTGCTGACAAGATATGATCCCTTGAAATACTTGGCGGAGAAACCGGCCTTGATAAGGAGAATCTCTAAGTGGCAAATGCTCCTATCCGAGTTCGACATCACATATATAAATCAGAACTCGATGAAAGGGCAAGCCTTAGCCGACCAATTGGCGGAACACCCTGTCGAGACACATTCACAAGAACTACAGGCCCAATTTTCGGATGAGAATATATTGACAGTGGAAGATAGGCCCGTAGAAGACTTTGGGATAAAGCAGAACCCGAAATGGAAACTGTTTTTCGATGGAGCTGCCAATGTATTCGGTTGTGGGGTTGGGGCAGTATTGATATCCCTGGATGGCACTCAATTCCCTACAGCGACAAGACTTACATTTCCATACACCAATAATATCGCAGAATATGAAGCATGTATTCTTGGCCTCAAAATGGCCTGCCAAATGGGAATCCGTGAATTAGAAGTATATGGGGATTCGTCGCTCATCATACTACAAACAAGAGGGGAATATAAGACTAAAGACCCCAAACTGGTACCATATCATCAACACTTGACAGAGTTGATTGAAGAATTCAAGGCGATCACTTTCACATATATCCCGAGAACTCAGAACCAGTTCGCAGATGCACTAGCTACACTAGCATCTATGATCCAGATAACAAAGGGAGCCGAAGTTCAACCGATGAAAATAGACATCGAAAATCGGCCCGCCTACTGTCTAACAATGGAAAAGATACAAGATAACAAACCCTGGTATCACGATATCAAGACCTTTCTCCAAGAAGGTAAATACCCCGAAATGGCTGGCAAGAATGACCAAAGAACACTCAGAAGGTTGGCAAGCCATTTCCTATTAAGTGGGTCCATACTTTACAAGAGATTATCTGATACCACCCTGTTGAGATGTGTGGACAAAGATGAAGCATGCGAACTGATGAAAGAAGTACATGAAGGAGTATGTGGACCTCATATGAATGGCTACATGTTGGCCCGAAAAATCATGAGGTTAGGATATTATTGGTTGACTATGGAATCAAATTGCATAAAATATGTCAAGCACTGTCATTTGTGTCAAGTCTACACAAACCGGATAAATGCTCCGCCTAACGAGCTACACTTGTTATCAGCACCATGGCCTTTCTCCATGTGGGGAATCGACATAATTGGCCCTATCACTCCAACAACATCCAACAGCCATAGATTTATACTGGTAGCGATTGATTACTTCGCCAAATGGGTAGAAGCTTCATCATATGCCAACGTCACAAAAGGGGTAATAGTCCGCTTCTTAAAAAGGGACATAATAGCCAGATATGGAGTTCTTGAGTCTATCATCACCAACAACGGTACCAATCTCAACAACAAATCAATGACAGGTTTATGTCAACAATTCCATATAAACCACAGAAATTCAACTCCCTACCGACCTCAGATGAACAGGGCAGTAGAAGCAGCTAACAAAAATATCAAAAAGATCATCGAGAAAATGACAACAACTTACAAAGATTGGCATGAAATGTTACCGTTTGCTCTCATAGCTTATAGGACTTCAATAAGAACATCTACGGGAGCTACCCCTTATTCATTGGTATATGGTACTGAAGCAGTGCTACCAATTGAAGTTGAGATACCATCATTCAGAATTTTGTCAGAAACTCAGTTAACCGAATCAGACTGGGTAAAGAAGAGGCTTGATCAACTGAATCTGATTGATGAAAGAAGACTTACCGCATTATGTCATGGCCAGTGTTACCAACAAAGAATGGCCCGAGCATTTAACAAGAAGATGAGGCCTCGGTACTTTAAAGAGGGGGATCTGGTGTTAAGGAAGGTTCTCCCGAACGCCCAAGACTCCAGAGGAAAATTCACCCCAAATTATGAAGGCCCTTATGTGGTGAAAAAGGTTCTGTCAGGAGGTGCTCTGATATTAACTCAAATGGATGGTCTAGAATTGAGAGACCCCATTAACACAGATGCTGTAAAAATGTACTATCCTTAGGCAAGGAAATTGAAATTTTGCCAATGTTTATGAAAGCCAATGTTCGATATAAGTTTCGTTGAGTCGAGTTTTTACTTTTTACAAGAAAAGTTAATATTCCTGAATGATCAACAATCAATTCTCATCACAATAAGTATTCCTAAACACATTACCCACCATATCAGCAATGAAAGATAAATGCTGAAATGATAATGAATCTTAATATAGTTTGTGATATAATTCTATCTATTTTTGAACATTAGAACTGAGCGCATCATTAGGATAACATTACCGTCAAAAGAGCCTTGCGCATAAAGAAAGGGAGCACATCAAAATTTTCAACCCCGTGTCAAGATCAGAAGAAATAAAGCAGAAGCAAACCAGCACGAAAGTTCAGTTGTTTGTTTGCTATCAACGATAAACTGGTAAGCATATTAAAATAAATAACTATCATCATATCATCACATCATTTAGTTCAGGCTATAGAAAGCATATTCAAAAGCACAAAATGAGTCAGCCCATAGTGGGGCATTTGTCTAAACATTCCCCTTAATAGGTTAGTCAGCCCATAGGGGGCACTTTCCTAAAACCTTGTTCTCATGGTTAGCCCATAGGGGGCACTTTTGAGACAATTCAATTCCAAGTTAGTCAGCCCATAGGGGGCACTTTCCTAAAACTTTGTTCTCATGGTCAGCCCATAGGGGGTACTTTTTGAGACAATTCAATTCCAGGTTAGTCAGCCCATGGGGGGCACTTTCCTAAAACCTTGTTCTCATGGTTAGCCCATATGGGGCACTTTTTGAGACAAATTCAACTCCAGGTTAGTCAGCCCATAGGAGGCACTTTCCTAAAACCTTGTTCTCATGGTCAGCCCATAGGGGGCACTTTTCGAGACAATTCAATTATAGGTTAGTCAGCCCATAGGGGGCACTTTCCTAAAACCTTGTTCTCATGGTCAGCCCATAGGGGGGCACTTTTTGAGACAATTCAATTCCAGGTTAGTCAGCCCATAGGGGGCACTTTCCTAAAACCTTGTTCTCATGGTCAGCCCATAGGGGGCACTTTTTGAGACAATTCAATTCCAGGTTAGACAGCCCATAGGGGGGCACTTTCCTAAAACCTTGTTCTCATGGTTAGCCCATAAGGGGCACTTTTTGAGATAAATTCAACACCAGGTTAGTCAGCCCATAGGGGGCACTTTCCTAAAACTTTGTTGTCATGGTTAGCCCATAGGGGGCACTTTTTGAAACAAATTCAATTCCAGGTTAGTCAGCCCATAGGGGGCACTTTCCTAAAAACTTTGTTCTCATGGTTAGCCCATAGGGGGCACTTTTTGAGACACTCTACCATAGGTTAGTCAGCCCAAGACGGGCACTTTCCTAAAAAACTATCTAAAGGTTAGTCAGCCCCTGAGGGGCACTTTCCTAGATTCTCCCGATTAGTCAGCTCTTGGGGCACTTTTCGGAAATATTCTTCCAAACAGTTGCTAGTCTAGCAAGACGCTTCTGTTGACAGGTAGCCAGCTCATAAGGGCGCTTCTTGAGTAAATTTTCTTTTCAAGGTTGCAAGTCTGATAAGACGCTTCCTATCATTATTTCTCATACATTCCTACACAATGCTTGAGATGTGTCCTGTCACCAGTTAGTCGCCATAAAGCACTTTTTGGGAAAGAACATTACTCTAAATTGTTAGGACCATCTTAAACTGTGGGATTATTAGCTCTTAGAGCATTTTCCTACCAAAAACCTATGCAAGAGGCCAAAAATGGCGTTCTTTTTTTTGTCTTTGTAGTCAAGTTTTTCAAACTTTACTACAAAGAGGGGCAGCTGTAAACACCCCATTTTTGCCCTAGGAATGAGTAATAATCAATAATAATCGATTTCCAATTTTTTTCAATTTTTTCAAAATTTTCCCTAATTTAGCATAAATAATTAAAAATATTCAAAAAATAAAAATAAATAGGAAAAAACATCAATTTTGAAAAATGATTTCAGAAATGGCAATAATAAATAATAAATAATTTTTACAAATTTTTGAAATTTCAAAAAATGCAAAAAAAATAAAAAAATCGCATTGCATATATGCAATTTGCGAATAAAAGAAAATCAGGAAAATGGGCTAGCCCAGCTGGTCTAGACCACGGGCTAAGGCGCGCGCAGGAGGGCTTGGTCGCGGGTTCAAATCGCGGGAGGAGCAGTTTCCGCGTTTTGCAATTTTTTCACTTATCCAGGATACGTGGCAGCATCCGATTGGCTGGAAGGAGCACATGCGCCGGGCGCGTGATCGTCGTCTACCTTGGGTCCGAGATCGCCGGCGGAAGAGAAAATTTGAATTTCGGCCGTTTCGATTCGATTTTTTGCACAAATCCAACAGATCTTCAACATAAATAAGATAAACATTATCTAATTGGAATCAAATCGCAACAAATTAAAGGATTTACACAAATCGGAGTTGGTTTTTTAACCGAAAATCCGATTAGCTTCGATCGGAGGAAATCCGAGCTTATCCAGCTCGGTTTCAAGTGCCTATAAACAGGAATCGAAGGGAGGAAGCCAAAACACGAATCACAATTGAGAGAAAGTGAGGAAAGAGTGCAAATCGGAGAGCATCGGAGAAGAGCCCAAAACCGCGAGCACCGACTGGAGTTGAACCACCACCAGGAGGCGATCTGGGAGTGAACCACCACCACCATTGGATTCAGCACCCTCGAGAAGCTAGGATTCGACACCTCACCCGCTGTAAAAGGCCGCCGGAACGCCGTAAACGAGCACCCTCCGCGCGCGCGCATCCGACCGATCCGACCCGACCCAATTCGACCCGCGCACCGACCCGGATCCAGGTGAGTCGGATTTTCTGGATTTTTTATTTTATTTAATTAATTAATTTTGTTTATTTATTTATTTTGAATTAATTTATTTATTTATTATTTGTTATTTTGTTATTTATTTATTTATTGGTTTATGTTTTAATAAATAGGAAAATGTAGAAATTAGATTTTTCTAGAATTTAATAATATAAAAAAAGATTAAAAAATAATAAAATGTAGAAAAATAATAAAAAATATTAGGAAAAATAACAATAAAACTTTAGATTTCAAAATAGGATAGATATTAACTTAGGATAAAATTTTCACAAAAATCATAAAAAATCATAAAAATTATAAAAAAAATCATAGAAAATCATAAAAATTAATAAAAAAGAAAAAAGAAAAAATGAATGAGTTTTAGAACTTAGAAAAATCATTTTTCTCATAAATAAATCCAAAATTGATGTTTTTCCCTAAAAATCATTTTTTTTTAAATCAAATAAAACTTAGGCTTAGATTTTTTCAGAAAAAAATCCAAAAAATGGTAAGAACATAAAGCAAAAGAGATTTCAAAATTAAAATTCACAAACCCACTTAAAGCTTTCAGAAAAACGAACTACGGCTTGTTTGATCCTGAGTAGCAGGTACGTAGGCACCCATTCGGGTCAACCCATAAAAATGAATAAAAAATCATTTTCTTGAAATAATTCAAAAACATAATAAAAAGTAACAGAAACACAATAAAAGACATTTCTAAAAAGGAATAATTTTAGGAGATTAGGTGGTAACCGTAAAGGTTTTAATAGGTTAGCCTCCGGACTTAGAAACTCTGGTTTTCCCTTTTCTTCTTTTCAAAAAACGAGAAGAGGAAATAACGACGACTAGTGGTCCAAATTAAGACTAATCTGCTCCTTTAGTCTTAATTCAATATTTCCCAACAACAGTTGGGTGGCGACTCCAAAAATCAAACGAAATTCCTAACTCAAGTCGAGGATCTACATTAGATGAGCATAGGGTCTAGTCTAGATCGGATTAGGAATGGGAATGCAAAAAATTAGACTCGAAAGTACCGAACTGGCGGACTACTGAGTTTGGACGATAACCTATGCACCCATTGACACCAATTACAGGAACAGCCCGGAGGTTTCTATAGGTTAGGATGACTTTGTTACAGCAACTCTATCTAGCAGTCCAAAGGATGTCATTGGCATTGAAGCTCTTGAGTACCTTTACCCAACTGTGGCTGGTAAGGTCGTCGGGTAACTTTACCTTCTCTATACATGAGTCCATGAGGTCCACTTGTTGGGCTAAAGATTTCCGAACTATGTTCAACCTGAAACATTTGAGATGGCTCACAAACCAGATCAAGATGAGGTTAATGTTTAAGCGAAGGATCCCGTGGCCTTTCTTCTTGACAAAATTTAGGTTCCGAATCTGTTTAGCCAATAGAGCTAAGATATAAGATTTCCCTTCCATGAATTAAGCCACCAACTCGGTGACTCTGTAATTAATATAAAAGATTCCGGTACGGAAGAGTATGGTGGCAAATGCTGTCAGGATGAAAGCGTACATCCTTCTCTGTTTGTAGCTCTTGGGATCCCCGCATAATATATCTTTCATGTTCCCATCATCATTCTAGGCTATAAACCATGCTTCTAACTCGTCCATCCGTATACAGTACTCATTGCAGTTTGCCAAGGCCCGGTTGATTGTTGTCTTGCGAATACCCAAAAGTCTACTAAAAATACCAGCTGGCCCAGCCTCGAGATCTAGCACATATATCCCATTGGTAAGTGATAGGGCCTGTAGAAGTTGGGTATATTCTTCTAAGGTTGGTGTAATCTCATGTAGCCCAATAAAGAAAACTGCGGGCTTAATTTCCCAGCAGTGTAAGATAGCCCTAATCAGAGATAGGTTCACTTCCATCTTCATTAGTGACAAAATGGGTCCTATCCTTTCTTGGATGAAAGCCTATTCCTTAGGGTCATACAGAGTGAACCAGTAGTCGAGTACCAATTTTGGATCCAGAGGTTTGCAAATCCGGATTTCCTTGCGGAGGAGGTCGATTGTGGGACTAGCCATCTATTACAATGGAAATTTCTAATTACAAAAGTCCTTACAAAGTACAAATGATGCTATTACAGGTAAATGTATCTAAACTCCAGAAAAGGAATGAAAGAATTACATCATTAACCAATTGCTAGACCATGACTTCATGTATGCAGATAGGTGAGTTCTAATAGGTCCCCAAGCTCTATGGCCTCCCACATTCTCGAAGAAATGGAGCTCAAGCCATATCGAAGCATTGGGTGGGGTAGCCTAATCGGCCCCGGACGGTGATTACATCACTTCGCCTGAAACCTACACAATGGCCCCCCGTCTTAGAGTCTTAAGACAGCTTGAGTTTGACCGTATCTAATCACACAATTACATACAGGCTGACTCAACAGTAGTAAATAAACAAACCCTAAATTTCATTAAATCCCTGAAAGGTTAGCATTAGTAATATAACAATCAAAAGACATTTTGGAAATGGTGATTTCAGAAGGTTTAAGTAACTAGCCTATTAGAGTCCCCAACGGAGTCGCCATCCTATCGAGTCTAATTTTTTATTTTTTATTTTATATTCCTAATCCGATCTATACTAAACCCTATACTCATCTAATATAAATCCTCGACTTAAACTAGGAATTTTATTTTATTTTGGAGTCATCACCCAACTGAAGCTGGGAAAAATTATTGAATTAGAACTAATTGAGAGGATTAATCCTAATTTTGACAACTGGTCGACGAGATTTTCTCTTCTCATTTTTATAAAAGAGGGAAAGAAAACCAGATTTTTTGAATTCAGGGGCTAACATATTAAAACCTTAAGTTACTACATTATTCTTTTAAAATTTGAACCATATTCTAATATCTTTTCTTTCTTATTTTATTACTGTTTATTCTATTTTATTTTGTTATTTTTTTATTCTATTTTATTTATTGATTAAAACAAACTTATTCTAATTTGAAAAATAATTTTTTATTCTTTTTAGAGTTACCTCATAAGAGTACTTTTGTACCTACTATTCAGGATCAAACAAGTCGTAATTCACTTTTTTATGAAAAGCTTTAGTGGGTTTATTAATTTTAATTATGGAAATACCTCGGATTTATGTTTTTTACCATTTTCAATATTTTGGAAAAATCTAAGCCTAAGCTTTATTATTTTATTTTTTGAAAAAATTTTGATTTAAGAAAAAACCAATTTTGGATTTTTTTTTTTTAATTCTAAGTAATAAAAATAATTCATTATTTTTATATCCCTATTTAATATTACTTTTTATTATTTTCATTTTTTTTTATTATTTATTTATTTTATCATTTTTCATTGTTTATTATCTATTTATTTATTTTTTTACTTTTTATTTTTTTATTTTTTTCGCATTATCTCCATTTTTTAAATATTTTTTAACATTCTTTATTATTTTATAATTTTTTTATTTTTCTAATATACATATTTTATTTTATTTTTTATCAAACTAAACATAAAAAAACTAACCAAAATTCTAAAATTTTTCCTACTATTATTTTTATTTTTTCCTATTTTCGAATAAATAAATAATCAAATAAATAAAACACAATAAATAAAACAAAATAAATAAAATAAAATAAATCCAACTTACCTGGGTTTGGGTGTGGTTTGCGAGTCAAGTCGGTTGGTCGGATCGGGTAGCGATCGGAGGTCCTTCGACAGTGGTGCTTCGGTGGTTTTTTCGAACATTTGAAGGCGATTTCCTAGCTTTTAGGGGATAGGGAAGCCACTAGTGGCGGTGGATTTCTTTAGAAACTCCTCTAGGTGGTGGTTTGGTGCTTGGTTGGCGGTCGCAGCTTGGAAGAACTCTGGCGAGGCTTCAAACTCTCCTATTTTCCCTCTTTTCTTTCTTTTAATTCGTGCTTTGGCTTCCCCACGTCATGCTCTATTTATAGGCATCAGAAATCGAGCTGGATAAACTCGGGTTTCCTTCGATTTGGACGAATAAGATTTGCGGTTGAAACCCATCTACAATTTACTCTTGATTCATGTAAATCTTTGATTTTGTTGCGATTTGATTCCAGTTGGATGATGTTTATCTTATTTTGGTTAAAGATCTAGTGGATCTATGCAAAAAATCTCATCAAAACGGCCATATTTCGTTTTTCCTACGGCCGGCAACTATTTCGGACAGATGTAGGGGATGAACATGCGCTTGTGTCGTCTAATCAGCTGCTGACAAGTGGCCCAGGAAGAAAAAAAACAAAACAAAACACGGATCTGCTTCCCCCGCAATTTGAACTTGCGATCGAGCCACCACCACCCCCCCCCCCCCCCCCCCCCCCTTCCCCCCGCGTGCCCGCATTAGGCCATCGTTTGGACTAACTAGGCTAGCCCACTTTCTCCTTTTTTTTATTAAACGCAATTTTCATATATGCGTTGCAATTTTTATTATTTTTATATTATTTTGAAATTCTAAAAATTTATAAAAATTATTTAACTCCTTTTCTTATTAGTTCTACTATTATTTTCTAAAATTGAATATTTTTCCTTTATTTTTGCTAAATTAGAAGAAAAATTAAAAAATAAAAATTGACCATTATTAATTATTAATGGCAAAAATGTGGTGTTTACAACTCATATTTATTATTCAGGTTAGTAGAAAGCTCATCAATTAGTTAACTAACAATCCAATAAGAGGTTACGCCTATGAATGTAAGTATGTTGTGGGTTAAGTGTTTTGATGATAAAGCATGCTTGCTTGGTTGTAGTAGATGCATGGATTCGCTAAGAGCAATTCTTTGTAGTTCATATGGCTATTACACGTCTCTTTTTATCTTTCAACTTTAATATCTCAAACTCTTTTAAGATCACATACTCGCTTAAAACTTTCATAAATTTATGTGCATCTAAGAACACATCACCTTTACTAGAACAATTTTATTTTGAGTATCATGACACGATTTCCTTGGATCTCAAAAACCTTGATTTTGACCTTCTCTACCATGATTTCCCTAATTTTCTCCTACTTCAAAATGTACATCTCCAATCATCCTTGTTATTGGAAAACTCATCATCACTACTTTCATCACCACTCATTGATGTAATAGATGCATCAATCACACTTCTTAGAAATATCATTACCACTATTCTAAAAAATATCGGCACCTTAATATCAAAATCCACATTTTCATCTATAATAAATTCATCATTGGAGCTAAATGAAAATACCTCATCTTACAACGGGTCATCTCTTACCTCATTGTCTGACAATGAACTTAGGTCCTAAACATAAAGTAGCTAAGCTTAAGTGCTTCCATTGGTTGAATATCGTCCAACGACATTGAACTTCCTTCAACAACAAAATCTTAAGAGATTAACTTAAGCTTAGTCAAGAACAAGTCAATATTTTCTATATTTCAATATATATTAAACATATCAAGCATAACTACATCATAATCAATCTTCAACTTTTCATTCATCATTGGAATTACACACATTATAGTTACTATTGTACACTTCTCCATGAGACTTAAGATTACATCAATACAGTCGTTTACCATGTTAAGGAAACAATATTCATTTAAGTCAATATCCTTCACAACATACTGATGATCTTTGTAATGGGCAACAAATTTTTGAAATATATTCATTTTCCCAAAATTTTTGCCAGTTTTTCTTTGGAGAAATTAGGGTTTTCTTGTATAGGAAATGATTTCATGAATTCTAGGGTTTGTAGTTAGGATTTCATATGATTTTAAAGGAACTGCAATGATTTTAGGTATGTGTTAGGATTTAACAATCTAATGTTTGCATTTCCCCCTAAGGTTTTATAATTTTACTAAATGGATTGTGTTTTTATTGATCAATACTTTTCACTTGTTTTTTCCTTTTTTTTTTTTACACTGTGTCAAAAGGTTTGGGTTATTTTTGTTTCTTATAAGTTCAATTTTTGTCTCTCTTTTTTTTCATTCCCTAAATTCTTACCAAACTTAATATGGAAATTAATGTATACTAGCGAATATGCCACATTAAGCATTTAAAACCACATTGGATGCCACATAATCAACTTCTATGGTAATAGGAGAATTTGAAGTATTTAAGAAAAAGGGGTCTCAATGTAATTGAAAAAGTTCATAAGGGTGTTGATGTAATTTACCCAAAAAAAAAGTATTCCTAGTGTTGAAAAAGATTTATGATATTTTAGATAAATTGTATTTAGTTCTTGAAGTTTTTGAGTCATTCTAAATTTGACAATTTTATAACATACAATTATAAATACATTTAAAACTTCCAATCATGCCAAGATTCACGATTTATTTTATTGTTACATGTTGGTGCTTATATATTGAAGCCTAATTGTACATGTGCTTTGGTTGTCTTAATAATAATAATAATAATAATATTAGGGAGAGACATTTACTAGATTTCCTCTACTCCAAACACACTAGTAAATTTGCGCACTATGTTCACATATTATAAATGTCAACATTTTGTACGTATTTGTTTCGATGGTATTTATAGTTTTATGTAAAGTAGATAAAACTCAATATTATAACATATTAATTAAACAAAAATTATTATCAAATAATACGTGCTTTTGTAAATATTCTCTCATTATTTATGGTATCATTTAGTTGTCAAAAATTTATGATATTGGATTGACTAAAATATTTTGTCATTGTTTGGTTTGCATATTTTCACAGTTACTGAATAAAAATGATCTTGAAGTATTGAACAAAAGACTTATATTTTGCACCATCTAAAATATAATATAAAAACTAAATTTATTGGACAAAAATACAAAAATCCATGTCTACTATTTTATATATCATGTTTAGTATAATATTTTATTTATTCAAATAATAGAACATAAAATTTTTTATCAAATACTATATACATTAAAAAAGGTATAAAAAAATTATATTATCCTGTTTTCTTATTCTATATTGTCTAAATCTCTTTATACTATATAATACTGTAATTTAAATGTTAGTTATGAACAATTAAGTAATCGTATCCCTTATCATCTTAATCTTCCTTTCATGTATTTTCTAATGACTGTTCTCATAGCGTCTTCTTTATCCTTCCCTCTTTTGCTTTGAAAGTCATACTAACTGAAGAGGAAAGTAAAATCAGCAATCGCTTTCATGGAAAGTAAAAGTAACGTCTCTTCACGGAAAAAAGATACACAATGGCGTTTATTGATAGGATTTGTAAAGGAAGTGCCATTGTGAAGGGGGCAATGGCGTAAGCCTTCCCGACTGCTGAGACTTTTTAAAGTAGTCCCTCAAGTACCTGTCAACTTAATTTGTGACCACATAAGCTCAACGGAAGGATCTCATTTAATTGTTACCTATATATTTATATATATAGAGTTATAATTCAATGAATAGATTTTCATAATCAAGTTCATATAAATTATATCACATAGATATGTTACAAATTTCAAATTATTTCTATTATCTATAATATTAAAGTGAAGTCTCTTTTTTTGTTTTTAATTTTTTAATAATTTTTTGTTTTTTTTACTTTTTATTTTACCAAAGAACCCTGTTATGTAAACACTTGATTTTTAAAAAAGGATATCAAGGTAAAGTGCTTAATAAGTTAAAAACACCCATTATATCCTTGATAATTACCCATTATAAATAATTTATTATATATTTTTATTACTTTTTTTTCAATGATTTTTCTATTCGTTTGTTGCTTTGGTCAGCTATTACAAGGCTTGGGATTGGCTGACCAGCACCTTGGATCTCCCCTAAACCCCCCAGGTAGTGGCTAGGGAATGGTTGGATTAAGGCTTTTTATTTTTCTACCTTTTCCTTCTTTAGCATTTTTTTTTTGGGTAGTTTTTTACTTATACTAATTATATACAGTTAATTATATCATTTTATTAAATTATTTAATGATGATTAATGAAAAACTATCGAACAAAAACACAAATATATAAAGTATAAAAAATAAAAATATAGAGCATTGAATGTGAAAGCTTGTGGGTGACAGAGAAGGAATCACGTTGGACAAAATTAAGACTAGGACAGGGCAGCCGATCAGTTTGTACGGCGACATTTACTGTATCCAGCTTTCTCACACCTATAGCGACGGTAGCCTAGAGGCTCTTATCAGCCCTAGATATTTATTATCTATAGGTGATGCAATCTCTCCCGTAAGCCATAGTGGCCATTAACTTTCCACATTTATCTTCTCCAATTGGTTAAACTCTACGTATATCAACATATTTCTAAATATTTAAATCAGAAACTTACTATACTTTTTAAATTATTTACATATTTTATGAAAAAAATTGTATGAAAAGATACAACTCCCCTTTGTTAAGCCAGGTACTAATTAACTATTTCCATATAAATTGTTTATTTCAATAGCTAATATTATTAATTGCAACATTGATTATAAAAGCTGAAAATAAAAAAAAATACCTTTGAAGGTACGCCATATATACATTATTCCTGTTTATGTACTTGGAAGTAAAATTATTTGCTTCCTTAGAATCTTTACTTCTTTTACTTTATGAGTTGCGTTTAACTGAGTTTTTTTTTTTTTGGGTATATATATATTCTACACCACAAGCCACACGATCACACCCGTGTCCCTAGTCCTACCCACCATACCCTTCCATTCTTTCTCTCAATTTCCACTCTCCATCAACAGCAATCACATTGTCTCAAGTCTCAACTACCACCTCCATCACTTCTCTTCACCCTTTTCAACTACCTTCACTTCTTTCCTCTTCAACCCTCTCAAACCTTCCATTCCACACCACCTCTAACACTTCCTTCACCTTCTTCAATTACCTTCCCTTCTTTCCTCTTCAAGCCTCTGAAACCTTCCATTCCATCATCTTACACACACACACACACCCAGAAAAGAACAAGCAAATGACAGACCACTCTCTCTCCATTTTCAACTGTCTTTCCACTGACCTCATTGAACTCATCCTCTCCTACCTTCCCATCCCCTCCCTTATCCGGGCATCGTGTGTCTGCAAACTTTGGAACTCGCTAATCTCCTCCCGATGTTTCCCTTCACGACCATCTTCATCACCCTGGTTCTTCCTCTATGGTCTCCACAACACTTCCTCGAGGAACAACCAATCTTTTGCTTATGACCCCATTTCAGATTCCTGGTACAAGCTCCCAATTCACCAGGACAACTCCTTCATTGCTTCCTCTGGCTTTCTTTTCACTACCAACTCTTCCTTCACTTACACTTCGATATTCAACCATTCCTGGCGCGCGACTTCACCCCTCCACTTCCCGCGTATCAATCCCCTCCTGGCTGTTTTCCCTCAACAGATCGATCTAGGATTCATCGTCGTAGGAGGTGTCCGCTTCATTGGAAACCTTGTCGACATTGAGGACAGACTGGATGTTGAAATCTACAACCCTACGATGGATTCCTGGGACTTATGCCCCCCTCTACCAGCAGATTTTCGATCGGGAAACTCATCCCATGCCCTTTCCTCTGCCCTCTTCTGTGGAAAGCTCTATGTTTTCGGGATTTCCTCGTGCTTCCTTTCGTGTTTTGATTTAAAGTCTAGAGTTTGGAGTGATGTGATGACCCTGAGGCCTCCAGGGGTCATGTTCTCTTTCCTCATCGCGTGTCGGGATCGGTTAGTTTTGGCAGGAATGTGTAATGGAATCAATGGACCGACATTCATTGTGTGGGAGATTGATGAGGAGACAGTGGAATTTAGTGAGTTCGCGATAATGCCAAATGAATTGCTTAATGGATTAGTTGATAGTGAGGATGATGACAAGTTTGCAAGTTTGAAATGTGTAGGATCGGGTAATCTAATCTATGTTTTCAATGAGGAATATCATAAGAAATACCCTGCTTGTGTCTGTGAGATTGATTGTAGGGAGTATGGAAAATGTAGATGGAGGAGATTACCTGGTTTGCCGTCTCCGGTTAACAAGTTTCACAAGGTTATTAGCTTCTGTTCGATGGTTTCGATCCATTCCATTCTTGATGGGCAAGGTGGTCGGTAGATTAAATGAAATATTGAAGTGGTTTTCTTCGCGGTATGATATTGCTAGTTTCTTTTCTTTTATCATGGAATAGTATTTGTTCCACTAATGTAACACGATTGTAAGAGGATTAGGTAGAGTTAATAATTTATTATGTAGTGTAAAAAGCCAAGTGGCAGTAACTGGATCAAATTAACATATACATGTTACCCGTATAGGAATCGGTAAAATCATCTTATTCTCGTATCGTTCTTCAGGTCCTTCTATTAGCATGAAAAAATGGTCATAACTGCCTTTGTGGTTTGTAGAAGGAATAAAGTAGTGGCTTACCTGATTGTTCTAATTAGATGGAAGGAAATACAAATGACCCTTCCAGAGGACTTCAACAAACTTATCAGAACATCTGATTTTTTAGAGGTCTTACAGATCTATATGTATGTTAATAACTTGTACGTTGCTCTGCAATATTCCACAAAATTTTGCATTTCCACGGGTTGCTTTCAGAAGATGGAGAAGGAATTTCTGCTGCTGTTAATTTTCCCAACAGAAGGAATTTTCAGTTGAAATATGTATATCTACAATTGCAAATAAGTTGGTCTTGTTTTACTAGATTCTTTCATAACTTGCTGATTCGGAAGTTGAACCTTTAGCCCACGGTAAATATTGCTGTCTGGATTTGCCGATACTACTCTTTCTGGATCCTGGCCGAGTATACTCGTTTAACTCCCATGATATGACCCAGTGATATTTCAATTCTCGTGTAATGCTTGGTTAATGTGGGTATTTAGTTCCAACACTTCTAGCATCTTAAGTCTTCAATCTTAGGCTTGTATTATATCCCTTCGATGTTTTAGGATTCTTTTTTCCTGCAGTGTGTATTTATATTTGAGTCATTGTTGTATCCCTTTGATGTTTTCAAGCAATGTCAAAACATTTTCCCAGTTTCTCTGAATGAAGAGGTTCATATAGCCGCTTCATCAACTTGTTTTTCGTGCACCGTGAATGCATGGCGGAAAAAACTCTTTCTCAGACAGTATGTTTATTCAAAATTTATACAAGAATTTGAGAGCACTTGTATAGGACGACAAACTGGATTGGTAAGTAGATTCCTAGAAAGACGTTGCTTCATTTTGCAAACTCAAAGAGTATGAAGCTGTTTACTGAAGTATTTCTAATTAATCTTGAGATGAAAAGGCCTGATAGCATTATGCCAGGTTGTGGATGTGGCTTTTGGCTGCAGATCAGCAAGTACTACTACTAAAAATATTTCACTATTCATTTGTTTTGCATGATGTTATGGCATCTATGCTTTAGTGTTTTAAATGACTAGGAAGTTCCTGCATGTGGTTCTATTAGCATTGCTCAATCGCTGATATAAGGTGAGCGTGCAGCGATCCTGTGGCAGTAATTGGTTACTGGCATTACATATTTTCATCTGCCATAATGAAGCACTACTAAGGGTTTGAGTGGTGAGGCTCATATCACTATTATTTACACCAAGCTGCCCTGGCTATTGCATCATTGGGCACAGAATCGCATTTCCAATATGCGATGCATTGCAGTTGCATGCGGCCCTCCATACATAAGTTTGCAGTTTTTTGTACAATAGCCTCACAGCCATTTTGAATGATAGCAGATAACACCTTATCTGTCCGAAGTTTACTCCCTCGGGGGCCAATTCACCTGTTTCTTTGGCAAGGGAGCTTCAGCTTCTAGTTGGGGCTTGATGTTAATATATTTAACATTCATGGTTGGATAT
This sequence comes from Laguncularia racemosa, assembly GCA_037954665.1. Classification (NCBI taxonomy): domain Eukaryota; kingdom Viridiplantae; phylum Streptophyta; class Magnoliopsida; order Myrtales; family Combretaceae; genus Laguncularia; species Laguncularia racemosa. The sequence goes on from JBBMOL010000232.1 coordinate 25,723, forward strand.
GTTGAAGAAGCTTCTTTTGGTTCAACTTTATTAAGATGAAAATGAAAAGATTATCTAAAATCTAAGGTCTTTTAAATTTTGGTTATTCCCTCTAATTTTCATGAATTTAATGATCCTCTTCTTAAGTTCCAGCTTTATCGAGTGGGAAAATGTTAAGAAATCAAAGGAAAACGGAGGACTGAGTCTTTTGGACATCACAGCAAGAAAAAAAGCAAACTTCATTAAACTGGCATGGAAAATGAGGAAGAAAAAGCAGCTCTGGCCAAAGCTGCTTGTTGAGAAATATAAATTCAACAGAAGTGTCCTCACTTTCAAAAAAGGCTCAGGAATAAATAGGGAGATAAGGAAAGGATGTAAATGGTTGAATGAACAGTTGGTGATTAAAACAACCCGTGGCGACCCGTGGCGAAATGTCCTATTTTGGCATGATAAATGGAATAAGATTGGGCGAATAAGAGGTCTATTGCATGGACCCCTCGAAAAAAATGGAGATCAAGTAATGCTAGCGGATGTTTGGAAAGGGATTAATGAATGGGACGAGGATATACTGACTTTATCACTTGATGAAAAATGCAAGAACATTCTAGGAAATGTGACAATTGATCTTTCAAGTGATGAAGAAAACCAAAATTGCTGGATGTATGACAGGATTGGGATTGGATTTGGAAAATCAGAACTATCCCAAAAATCCAGCTGCTGTTTTGGAGGATTTTACACAATAGTCTGGCAACAAAAGATGATTCGAAGACAAGAGGAGTAGGAACAAACATGCAATGTGTCTTCTGCGATCAAGACAAAGAAACAGTCGAGCATGTAGAGTGTCCAAAAATAAGAGAATTTGATGAGATCCACGATGAGAATCAAGCCGGAAGAAGGAATGTGGATCCTCTTGAAGTGCCGCCTGAACCGATCACAAGAAATCGAGCGAAACGACTCAAGGAAGCACTTAACGAGTTGATAAAGGATGTCCATGAAGCCGGAAAGGATTGGAGCAATCATGAAGTTGGAAAGGATTGGAACAACCATGGAAATGCCCTTGTTCTTGTACAAGTTATAACGGATACGGGATGAAGAGGGCGTGTCTTTTCAAGGCACGGCCGTGTAGGAGTCTCAAGGTTATACAGAATCATACACAGCCATACACACGGCTAAAAGGCACGGCCGTGTATGGTGTCAAGAATTTTCACAAAAAGATACACGATTAGAGGTACACGATCGTGTATGTTGCCAGAATTTCCACAGAAAAGTACACGGCCGTGTATCTCCCCGAATCCGGTTTTATGTAATGTTTTGTTATTTTACGCACTTATTGAAGTGACGTCATTTTTTACCTTTATTGTCACAAATTGTAACCCTAATATAAAGCTCATAGGGTTTATAATAGAGAACATATCATGTATCATACAACATTAAAAACACTTTTGAGAGAATTCCTCTCTTGGTTCTTTAAAAAACTAACCTAGAATTTATCGGATTTTATTTTCGTGGCGTTCATCCCGACTTATCAATCGGTCTTTCATCCCGATTGTGGCGTCTTCACATTATACCAAGGTTCTTGTCTCGCTTATAGACAACGGGTCTTGGTTTCCACTTGAGAGTGTTTTGCATCTTAGGTAACGAATTCCGAGCGTATTGGTATTGGGTTTCGTCATATGTTAGCATGGTTCGTATCAGTTAGGAATCCGATCAAACCGATCTCGCATTAGAATTGTGGACACCCGATAAGCCACCTAGGTAGTCTATGAACTCTTTAAGAGCTGACTAATGGAGTTGGATAAGGGAAAATACCAACAAAAAAGGAAAGCCTTTAGAAATGAAATGCCTTTGGCGGTATATCTTTCCTTTTATGTTATGGGGGATATTGAATGAGTGCAATAGGAGAATAGACATGAAGCTACGAATCTGAATTGGATTAATCAAGTTAAAATCTGGGTGGCTGACTGGCGAGCAAACTTTGGGAGATCAAAACTTCCAATTCGCAATCTCAGTTCAGCTTGCACCTGATTACCTTAGGATTATGCCTGGTATAAATTCAATTATGATGGAGCTATGTGCACTCACAGAGAAGCTTCTGGTATTGGAGGAATGGGTAGAAACTTAGCAAGTCTCTGTATTGGCAATTTCTCGATTAAAGTCGCGCATACATCATCGCTTGAAGCAGAAATCTAGAGTGCTATGTGTTATGGTCCTAAGCTCTCGCTTAATACAGTAAAATTATATGGCGCTTATTGTCTTACCTCTATAAAAATAAGTAAACCTATCTCTATTCGGTTGAGTTAGATTAGTTTGTCTATCTGTAAGTAACATGCAAAAATAACAAGAAAGATAATAGTAAGTAAAGGGATATGGGCAATAACCGTAATTGAATAACCATACACTTTTATTAATATATTTCAATATTACAAGGCATTACTTGGCATGAGAGATGCCAAACAGTTGGAGAACTTTATCTTTGATATGGAACAGTATTTTGCAACTGTTCGGATTAACGATGAACAAATAAGGTTTTAATGGCTACAATGTATTTGATTAGGTGATGTTAAACTGTGGTGGCGCATGAAATAAGAGAAAAAAAGTATGAATGTAAAGATGGTTAAAGGCCGCATGGGATCTCCAGGAGACGAGAACCTCCTGTTGCATGACACTATGGAAGCCTTGCGTTTGGTAGAACAAGAAAACATTATGAATGTTATTATAAAACTTGACTCCATTGAGGTCGTGAATTGTTCAAACAACATGCATCAGGAGTCTCATTGCTCACCAATGTTTGATATTTTTAAGAGAGTTGCAAATAAGACCCATAATCTTCGTATTTGTAGGGTGCTAAGAGAGACTAACAAGGTAGCTGATGCCCTTGCTAAAGCGGCCTTGTCCAATCAGGATCGAATGTTTTTTTTTTTTGCCAACAGTCAGATTCATGTGGATAATTTAGGTAATGAATTGCTGGATTTTGTAAACGCTCTTAATCTAGGATGATGCATGCTTTTGCTCCAAGGTTTTGTTGTTTGACCTTGTTCTATTTGTTTCAATGAAAACTTTTGGATCTAGGGGGAAAAAAAAACTTAGTGACTTACAAATCTCGTTGTATTTATGCTAATCTCGAATGATCTCTACAAACTATCATAATTTTAGTAAAACGCTTCATTTAACTTTTGGCATACAATCTATGATTTGAATCAACAAAGCTTTTTATTTTTTTTTATAATACATAGTTTCAGAAGTTGTTAAGTTGCGGTGTCTCGGTTTTTTTTTTTTTAATGCCTTCTTTCTTCCTTTTTTTTTTTTTTTTGTTTTCTCTGCTGTTTTTGTCCCAGTCACCATTGTCTCTCTTCTACTTTTTTCACACTCTCCCCACTGTAAGACGGCTTAAAACTTCGTGCATGTAGCTTTTGTAAGAATGTGATGAAGTTACACCGTTCTAGAGAAGAGTATGTGGAGTTGTTTGAGGTTTAGGATTTGTTTCATTGTTTTTTTTTCCCTTTTTTCTCTTTCCGTGTCGTACAACAACATGGGAGGACTTTAGAGATCAACTAAGATAGTAAATTAATTGCTATTCTTCCTAATCTATTTATATTTTTCTTTGTTTAATTGTTACTTTTGGAAGTTTTTTTTACCCGTATCTTTTTACTAACAATAACTTTTTAAGAAGGGGTATTATAATTCTTATATCTTTTTTGTATTTATAAAAGAAAAGAATTTTTTTAATTGTGACTTCTTAATAAAAAAAATGATTCAACAGGGAAAACCAAATTAATTTCGTGCTTGATCAATGCACCTTTTTATTTCTCTTTACCGTGCTTTTGTTAGTTTTCCTTAAGCAGTTGGAAATGATTGAAAAGGCTTGTGATAATAAAAAGGGCTTTTGATGATGATAATGGAAAATAAAACCACTCATTTAAACTAAGGGAATTAAAAAAAAAACTATCTTAAAAAAACAATTGTTAAAGACTAATGCCGCATATTAGCATCACTATTCTCCAACTTCCACCAATAATATTAGTCAACACAATTTTTGAATTGGGTGTTTTTATGGAAATTAGGGATAGTATATATATGTATGAGTAAACTCTACTACCATCACAACATCATATCCTCATTCTTACGGTAAAATCTTATAAATTATAAAAATAAGATCCATTAAAGAAAATTATTCTTAAAAATCGTTAAAATTTTACTATACATAAATATTGGTTTTCTAATATGACACACTACCTTCAATCCTCCCTCTCTCAATAATTATAATAAATAGTAGTTGGCAAATATAAGTTCATGATAATTATATACATATTGTTTAAAATAGAATATTCTTCTTAACTTTCATTATTACTAGTTTGTTTTATATAAAAATTATCAATTACATAATGTAAAACTAGTTATTATATATTCATGTATTTGCATTATTCTTATACAAAGAATGGAATAGTCCTTTCACCATTACATTAGAGTTTCAAACCCTAAATCTATTGTGTAAATACATCTTTTATACTACATTCAATTATACCAACAATAAAAAAAATTATAATTATTTATGGTATTAAAGCTTAAAAACCAAATAAAATAATTTGATCAAAATTTAGTTAAAATCCTACTTGTTTTTCCTTCCTCTAGTTGTATGCATCCAATTTGCCTCTTATGGCACTCTATACAATTGTCTCAACTCTAATGAAGCTACACAAAAGCAACAATACAACCATCTCATATGACAACAATCCTATAACACTAGGCCTTGAATCATTGATAAAACCCAACATTATCCCCAATCCAGCTTGGATAACCTTTTGCCAAAGGCTCAACTCTAACCATGCTTATAAACATCTCCCTTACTCTAGATGACATTAGTACCTAAAACTCAAAAGACACACATCCTCTCCAATCTAACCCTTAAACTTCAAAGTTCTCAACCATGACCTTAACCTATGAGTGTCATTCTTCTCTACTTTAAGCCCTAAACCTAACCCACATGCCTATGGCATCTTTTCCCCTTTTCTCCATCTCTGACCTATTCTCCACAAACTTTATATCACGAGACACCAACAATCTTGTCTCCCTAGTATTGTTAGTAATCACTAACAACCCTTTTCCTTTTTTATTAATCCTTCTTCATGTGCCACTTGTCCCAAGTTCTTCCCCTCAATTACACCATCAGTACTCCTCTTACCAACTTTCCTACCATTAACACCACCACTTACCCCACATCTTCATCGCCAATGCCACTCCCTTCTCTTCTCTCTTTTGACCAGCTACATTCCTCCACTCCATGCATATCTTATACTCACCCAATTACTTACTCTTTTACCCATAAATGTAACTACTTTCGCTCCTATTAAATTGATTACTATTGATTATGGCTCACTCTCATAACCTCCTTCGATATTTCAACTAATCTCTATAGTTATGTTGATAGTTCTTTCCTAGCCCCATCCTATGAAGTCACCCTTGCCCTTGAAAGTACTCTGCTTCTTAATATGGCTTATACATTTTGACTCTGCATCAATGGGAGAGACCTACTTCCCAAGTTTTATAGCATTTATATTTCGATAGTACATGCACAAATAGCCTTTATTGGTGTTGAAAAATATCCAATAAATATAATTAGATTTGAAAAAAGTAATAAACTCTAATAAGATTGTCTAACTTGTGACTCTTGATTCTAATACTCATCCTCAACTTAAGTTGGTATTATGGATTAAATATGTTGTGTTTTTGTTATCATTTTTCATTTTTGATAAATACTAATAATTCTTATATGGAGTATCAGAACTTTGAGTTTCATTATTATAAACATACCGCTTAAAGGGATAAAGTTAGAAAACTGCCTACATACCTAATCACTCTTTTGATGATTGATCAAACCTTTGATAAAAAAAAAAAGATGTACTATTTTTGCCATAATAATAGTGTATTCATAGCTTTCCTTTCTTAGATTATCTTATATAGAAAGCCCATGCTAATGTAAGGACAAGAATAAAAATTTCTTATTTTTTTAAGTGACAGTATACTTAAAAATGATTATTATGGATGCTGACATTGCTAACTATTAAATCATCATGTTAACTTGTATTATGTATATAATTTTTTTTTTAAACAATGAAAAAGCTTTATTACAAAATCAAAGAATTACAAGATTGAGGACACATGATCCTTACCTCATTAAAATAAAGCACAAATCTAAAATAATGAGGCAGTTTTACAACTAGTTAAGACCAAAAAGAGAAAAAGAGTATTGCTACTTATACTTAGCAAGGTGAAAAGGAGGATGCTTAACTCATTTCAGTCTTAGCACTTTTTTATTTGCATTGCTCTTAATTTTACTTAATACTTTTATCAATGTATCTTCCTTCTCTTCCATTTTTTTTTTTTTTTTGTAAAGTAATGCTATTGAGATGAAAACTTCTCATCATCATCATCATCGTCAACCTCATCATTCACAATTTTATTATCTGAAGCAATCTTAAATAATTTAATAGTTTCCTTTTGAAGAAAGTCGCCCTTAGTTAACCTACAAATTACTATAGTAATAAGGGCTATAACTATATCCTCCTCAACATTTTTCATGATACCTATTAGTCCATTTTTTGTCACATGAGGAGGAATACCAATGCAATTCTCTTATGGGGTGTTGCTTGTAGCAACTTCAACAAACATAACAATTTCCTTAATAAAAATATCAAAATAAGTATTGTTTTCCTCAAAATCCACTTCAGTAATCTCAGGTAAATTAGAATCCTTCACATTCTTGGAATCTACTATTTTAGTTCTAGAAGGACCAACATCATTTGAAATAATCCCAATTGGTTTTGACATGACAATATCAACATTGGGAGGTGAGTCAACATAGATAGCTTTATCTTTGTTTGACATAAGAGCACCAATTTTTGGAACACATTTCTATAGGATTGGTTTGGCTTTTGAGGATTTTGATCCATTTTAACTTTGTTTAATAACAGTTCCTTTTGGTTAAAAGCATCTTTTTAAGCATGCTTAGATTTTTCTTCATGTGAATCCTTCAATGTTGTTTTAATGAAACATTCCTTAATAGAATGACTCATTTTGAAACAATATGAATAATATCTTCCCATGTTCTCAAAAACTGCTTTTTGAAAAAATTCATGCTTTTCATTTCCAATCCATATATACTCTATAGGTTTTGGATACACTGACTTCAACAAATACATTGGAAATTGAAGGATGTGTAAGATTAGTATTGAGATCATTAAGTTTCAATGGTGTACCAAAGGCCAAAGCTAATGCAAAAAGCATGGATTTTTCAATATAGTACATAGGGTGGAAAGAAATAATAGGCCATAGTGGGGGCAAGAGGTGATTCTTGAATAAAATGAGAGAGGAAATCATTTCACCACCAACATACTCAAAGAATTGATGTTCCATATTTTCCTTTCCCAAATTCGTATATGGCCTTATTTAGTGCTAGATGGATTAGAACTTGTCGTTAATTGGGTAATCTAACATTGATCGAACCCTTAAGCCTACCACCACAAAGAAAATCTTAATTTTCATCACTTTTAATCTTAAGTAAGTGAACTACCCAATTAGAACAAATTTTAGATGGGAGCATAATTTTTCAATTTCACCATCATTTAGAAACACCATAGAGCCCCCTTTCAAATAATAGCTTTCTTCCCATCTAAAATAGACTTAAAAGGTAATGGGGCCAAATTAGATGCAAATAACTTTTTTTAAGGCTTAAGGAGATTGAATTTTTGTTTGGGCCAAATCCAACGCCCCTTCATCCAAAGAATGTGCCGTAATGACCCATCTTTCGGCTTGTTTGAATATTGAAAATTGCTAGGAAAGATAGAGAAAGAAAAAAAAAATGCATTAACGAAATAAGTAAACAAAAAAACAAAAAGAGGCGTTAGTTGTTGAAATTGGAGTTTCAAACGTTGTTGGGGCATTTCATTGAACAGAAGATGGGCATTTTGCCGAAACCATGGATAAGGGATAGAGTTTGATGGGCCTATTTACACACAATCTTGATTGGTCATGGATTTAGGGGAATGTATACTGCTAGATGAATCCAAAGAGTTGTCACATGTGCTTCAGTTTCGCATTTGGCAAATCCACATTTGAAGATAGTATATAAAATAAGATTTCTTATCATATCCATGATTATATTTCATATTAATATAAAAAAAATAATTAGATTTATTTATATTATAATAATATTTTGTTATACCATATGTCATATTATGTTCGTTTTATAATCGTATGGCATTAGTATTTGCGCAACTGTATCCGTTAGTATCTATTCCTACCCAAAAAAAGGGTAAAGCTCTTCCTCTCAGCATACGCCAGGCTCTAACGCATGGTTTGCATATTCTACGTGTGACATGGAAATATTCCTTAATTATCCAATAAGGAGCCTTCCTTTATTTGGCATTGAAAAAAAGAAAAAAAGAAAAAAAAAAAGGAACACCCAATGTCTCGTCGTTTCGTAACCTTCTTCTTGAGGTTTTAGCTTGCTTTTCCCACACAAGAAACGCCCGCAAGCAAACACACGCACGCTCTTTTGGGGGATTTAGGGTTTTCACACTCTTCTTCCTCTTCTCTCTCTCTCTCAACTCAGCAAAGGAGAAGAAATAGAAGAACCCAAATGGACAGATACCAGAAAGTAGAGAAACCGAAACCTGAATCGCCCATAAACGAGAATGAGATCCGTATCACCGCTCAAGGTCTTATCCGTAATTACATCACATATGCCACCACACTTCTTCAGGTACTCTAAAACCCTAAACCTGACCCTAATGCCACCCACTCTCTATTCTGTCACTCCATTTTCTTAATCATGTCGAGAATATGGTATTCCTTGTTTTTGTTACTTGATTATGCTTAATGTTGTAGTGTTCCCTGTCCTTTTGAGCGGTATGGAATGGTTTTGTGACGTGCTGGAATACCATTGTTACCGAGGTTCTCATTAGGGATAAATTGCAAGGCGATTTGTGGCAGATGGCGGGTATTTGAATGCTGCCGGTTGGGTTTATCGCAGGGGATACTGCATTGTGTTTTTTTTAGTGGTGGAGTGAGTTTCCATTGTGGTGGAAGCCTAGTGCGTCTTAGTAAATTAGGTTTTTTTTTTACTGTTCAATTGGGATATGCATGTTTGATCGATGACTCGTAATGGTAGGCCTTGACTCCCTTAGTATATAGGGTTTGCTTTATATTAAGGTTTTGAGCTGTTAGTTGTGATATTGAACTCATTAGTTAGTGGATTTGAAGTTTGAATATTAAGATAACTGTTCACAGCAAAGGATATAGTATGCGTTGATGTGGAAAAAAAATCCAAGAGTAACTCGGAAAATATCAAATCTGACCTTTCATCCAAAAAAAAAAAATTTGTAAAATATCAACCTTAACCCCAAAAATAAATAAATAAATAACCTTACTCATAAACTTGTATAAATATCAACAACACAAGTTACTTGAATTCTTACCGTTGTGTAATGAGTCCCTTGCATTCGTTAAGCAGTTTTTTAAACTAGATTGTATTATGCTGTGTGTTTCGTATTGGAGGGATCTTGTCTCTGTACTGGGATGGATTGGTCCAATTTTCTGTCTTGACCCTGGAAGATACTCATCAGGTTGATTATAATAACATAATGGATCATAATCCACTTGGGGTGTTGCATGCTTGAAATTGGGAATTAACATTTAGTTTGCACCCATGGTTGGTTACTGCTTTTTTCAGTCGGTTTTTATTAAGTCTCTAGCACTCTCAGTGAATTCCATTATGTTGTCGGTAATGGCAGAAATTCAGCTGTCTTTGTGGTAAGTATTATAAGCCCGGAAAGAAGTTTCTTCCTTGGTGGAATATGCTCGCTTCACCAACTTTGTAACTGTATTTATTTCATGATGTCTCAATTAAGTATCTGATGAATTTAATTACCCAAAAAAAGTTTCATATGCAATGAGCCTGTCCTTTTTGTTCATCATGGCTCCTTCCAAGATTTTGCTTCTGCTTCTGGATACCTAATGTTTTTATTTTGAAGTTGACATTGAGTTGGGTGCCTGCCTTATATTGTGCAATTTAGGGGCAAGACTGCATAATTTCTGGCATGTTTGCCTACTGTAAGAGACCAGATAGGTAACATATGTTTTTTATCAATAATATAATGTCCAGTTTTATTTGGACATTAAGTATTAACCTACGTTCAGGTTTTATAAGCTCTATAGAACTGCTGTTTTAACCACAATGTCTGGTAGATGATGGAAAATTCTAAAATTATGTTTCCATAAATAATATTTGATTCTCTTTATAATCCCAAAGTTTCATACATACCTCATTATATTTTTCTATCCATCATTAACAAATAAACTATATTTGAAACAATTTCTTTTTAATTATTTTAGGAAAAACATGCAAAAGAAGTCATCTTGAAAGCTATGGGACAAGCAATCAGTAAAACAGTAGCGATTGCAGAGATTATAAAGGTTGGTATACTTTTCCTTGGGTTGGAATTGGTTGGGTTAGAGCAATAACATCTGTAACTAATGAACTGTTAATTTTGTCAACTCATGCTGCAAACAGAAGCGAATACCTCGGTTGCATCAGGATACTGCCATTAGCTCAGTCAGTATAACAGATGTATGGGAACCCATTGAAGAGGGCCTTGTACCGTATGCACCAATTCACTATCTTTCATCTACATGTTATGTATCCTTTTTGGTGTCTCAATAATAACAGTATATATTTTGATGCAGTGTGGAGATGACTCGACATGTCTCTATGATTTCCATCACCCTGTCTGCAAAGGAACTAAATAAAAGTTTGCCAGGGTAAGCATAATCATTGAGGAAGTTCATGGCCAATGTTATTCTGGATAATCCTATCTTGTTAAGGATTCAGGCATACCTATTTAACTTCATTCCGTTTACTTCAATCATCCAAGTTTAGCTTCCTTCCATAAGCAGGGCATCTTCTTAAGGAACATTAGATGTCTTAACATTGTGAAAGTGCTTTTACTGTGCTATGATTATTGTGTTCATTTTTTATCCGCTCAATTGAGTCGTTGCAAGCATTTTGAAGCTTTATAGTGGTATTATGACGTTTCGAAATTATTCTTGTCTCTTCTATTTGATGCTGCTTCTGCTGCTGATATGTTGTAGTTTTGTCTTCCATTTTGTTTTTTTATTTTTTTAGATACCAAGCTCCCATTCATGTAGAGCAAGTGAAACCTCAATATCGTCATCAACAACAACCGCCTAGGCAAGCTCGTAGTCCATACAATGCCATTAACGATGGTAATGTCAGGAAAAAAAAAAAGTAGTTTATTTATTTATTTTATTTTATTTTATTTGGGTATATCTCAGAAGATCATGAGACTCTAATTGGATTTTCCTTCCAATTTTAAGATATGTATGGCCGGGGTAGGGGTCGTGGTAGAGGTAGAGGCCGAGGCTGGGGCAGGGGATCTTATGGAAACTCTCAAGGTGGAAATTATCAGGGAGGAAACTACCAGGGTGGTAACTATCAAGGTGGACACTACCAAGGTGGTTATCAAGGTGGGAATTATCAAGGTAATAGTGTTGGAAGATTGTTTCTGGTAGAAAAAAATATGTTGCAGTCGGTTAATTATGAAACCCAAGCAGCTAATGGAAGTGGCAAATGGGTGGGTTTTTTTTCTCTACTTCTTACTCCTCTTTACTTTGTGTGGTAGATAATGGTGGTTATTCAAACTGGGGCCGAGGTGGACGAGGCAGGAGCTGGGGCTACCGTGGTAAGTTTTTGCAGTTGGATCTACTATGGCATTCAAAAATACTTGTGCCTTTTTTCGAATTTCAAAATGAGATTGGATATAGCCCTCTTAGGTCGTCATCGCATTATGTACTCCTGTTGCCCTACAAGCTGTTTTTGTATGGAGTTGTAAGCAGTCTCTTCCATATTGGATCATGAATGTTCTGAGCCAATTTGCAGGCACCGGATATGAGAGGGGCAGAGGTGGAGCAGGAAGAGGATATGGACGTGGCCGTGGAAGGATGGGAGGCAGGTCAAGGGGAGGAGGCAACCAGGCATAGTTTTATAATTTTTGCTCCTTTTGCTTTTAGCTAAGCTTGCTTTGGCTGATGGGTTTAGTTTTTACCAGCTATTGTCTATATCAAGAAATGGCTTATGAGCTGTGAGATTTTTAAGCAGTGCATTTGTGATCTTAGCTACAATCTACAAAGTATGAAATGTGGGCAGCGTTGATGTGGTTGTCTTTCGCACTTTTAGCTGGGAGCAAGCGGTAGCAAGCGTTCAGGTTGATTGATGTAATTCGTTTGGCTTGTTGTCTCTACCATTCCTGTTTCTATATTTCATCTTCCATTAATTTTCTTGTAAGTGGTTGGGCCCCTGTTTGCTGATCTTCTACTATGAGAACAATTGCACGAGCACCTTATTCAATCACATCACATCTTATTTAGATGTGATTGAATGGAGTTTGTGCTTTCGGTGTTTTTGGCAGTTGTTTTTTTTTCTTGTCATCCAATTGGATGAATTTGATTTCGTTCCCTCAAAATTTGAAAGATAGGAGAATTCCAACTTTTCTAGAATGAAAATTAGTGGTAAGATGCACTTTTAAGGCGGATATTTTGTTTGATCTACATATTAATTATTAATGAATAAATAATTATAATTATTGGAAAAAAAGAATGCTTATAATTATTTCCATTTGGTTTGGCGAATGCTCTCCCTCCTCCCCAACTCCCCCCTCTCCACTTTTACCAAGATCATACTTCCTAACCAGAGTAAGTTCATGCATTCATTCGTTCGTCAAACTTCTAGATATAGGGTTTTGGCTTAATTGGGTGGTGCCAGTAAATGACGATCCCTACAATTTTGGGAGGGTTTGGAACTTGAAACCGCGGACTTAAAAATCATACCAAATAAAACAAAATCTCTTTGAATCACACATCACTTACAGAAGCAGTAAATAACCAATCCATTCAGCCAAGGACTTGCGGAAAGTCTTCGATGCCTCTTTCACCAATCGAAGCCAAGAATGTCAAGAGTGTCATTAAACTTAAAAGCAGTGATAAAATGGTTTACAAAGTTCCGTATGGAATTCGGTCTTCACTCTAATAGTGTGTTCTTTTTTTTTTTTTTCATCATCAAAAGATTTGCAATAGGGGGACCATCCAGGGTGCCTCTCTGTTTGGTGGTGGGGTTCGTTAAATGAAAATTGAAAAAAATATATTATTAGTGAGCTGGGTTACCTTTCGGACTATTTGTGATGCATTAGTTGTATAAGAATCTTGTGTGTCAGGCATTTTAGTGATATATTTATAATATAAGTTTACATAATCACCAAGCTCTTCTATTTTGCTACATAAAAGCTTTTCACATGGCATATATAATATAGCAAGCTTTACATGACATTTATATATTTGAAGATTGTTACTACTTTCTTTAGTTTTAATTTTATTAGGAGACTTTATTTTATAAATTATATTTTATTTTATTGTTATGAGATAGTTAGTTAATTACATTTAAGTCCTTATTTTTATTGGTTTATTTCCTATTTTATTTTTGATGAAGTTAGGGTTTATTAAAAAAATTTGTTATGAGAACTATTATCGGTAAGTTCAAAGATTATTTAGAAACCTAGGAGAGCTTGCTTTCATCCTTCTATCCTTGGTATAATTATTTAGAAACCAAAGTTGAAAGACAAAGGTGCAATGGAGTTTATAGGAACTAGGTGAATTACAAATATGATACTCCTAGAATTATTTTTACTAGTGATGGTCGGTTTGATAAACCTGCAATGTTTGAGAATTATATTGAGAAAAATGAAAGTCGGGATGTGGGGCATGTGGATAAGAATGATGAGTGAGGTAAGACAACTGAAAATAATAAAGCTAGGAAGAGGGATGGAGATATCAAATGTTTTAAATTTTTAAGAATTGGACATATAGGTACTTGGAATCCAAATTATAGAGTTGTTGTAGTTAAAATGACAATTTGATGGAGGATGAAGGAGATAATGTAGAGGATGAAGTGGAGAGTGACACAGAAATTGATGTAGAGGAGGAAGAGTTTGATGGAGTAGGGGTTCCTTGCATATCGATAACTATAAGTAGTGTTAACAAGAAGCCTTTGAATGTTACACCATCTCATTAGGATAAGCAATGTGAAAACCTTTCTTTCTTTATTTTTTTCATTAAATGTAATGTGGAGAATGCAATTTGCTTTGTTATAATAGATAGTGGCAATTATTCTAATTTAGTTGCCATAGCTATATTGACGAATTGAAGCTAAGTACTATAGTGCATCCTAATTTATATAGAGGCTTTAGTGGTTTAATGAACGAAGAGATTTAGAGTGGAGAAGCAAGTGAAAGTGCTTATATTGATTTTTGGTGCTTATGATTATCAGATTTTATGTCATGTCATGCTTATCACAACATTGCATATTTTATTGGATAGGACTTGGCTTTTTAACAAGGATTATACTTATCAAGGTTGTGCTAATATATCTTCCTTTACAAAGGATCACAAGTTGGTTACCTTATGTGCTATGAGTCTTGGTGAGGTTAGAAGAACTTTTGGAGAGATGCACGGTGAAGAATTTATTAGATGAGTGGCATGAGGTGAGTAGTTGTGATGCGAGAGCTGTTCAAGGTATGAATAAACCAAAGATGTGGGAATTAGTAGTTTAGAGAGATTATGATAAACATGTACTAAAGAGTTGATTGTTGTAGACATTGCTTGAGCTAGAAAAGGCTGGGCAATTCCACTTACTTTTTTTAGTCTTTTATTTGCAAGTTTTATAAATACATTGCCCTTGGAGTTATGTTGATTCAAGGGTGAATCTTTCTTAACCAAGGGGTGATGATGGGAATCATATATCCAGTTATTGCTGCATGAATCTTATTCTATAATACAACGAGCTTTACATAGCATTTACAATATGAAAAAGCTTTACATGGCATTTATATATTTAGAGGTTATTATTATTTTCACTAATTTTAATTTTATTAGGAGGCTTTATTTTACAAGCTATGTTTTATTTTATTGTTATGAGATAATTAGTCAATTACACTTAGGTCCTTATTTTTATTAGTTTATTTCCTATTTCATCCTTGGGGATGTGAAGGTTTATTTTATTAGTTTATTATAAATATTTATTGTGTGACTCATTATTGGTTAGGTCAAAGATTATTCAGAAACCCAAGAAAGCTTGATTTCATCCTTCTATTCTTGATGTAATTAGTTGTGAGTCATATCAACTAACTGACTAATTATCCTTGTTCAAGATTTTAGGGAGAATCTTTTTGAGCCCGAGGGAGATGATAAGGATCAATTTTATAGCTTGTACATAGAGCTTGCTATAACAATATAATAATATTTTAGGCTTTAAGAATATTTTTATGTTATTTTATTATTTTTTGATATTTTAGTTGTTTGAGGTTTATTATTATTTAGTAATTTTATTATTACTTATGAGCGGTTAGTTAATGTTAATAAGAACAAGTAGTTAGCAATATTAGTTAATATTGACAAAGTCCTATTTTTATTTTATAGCTTACTTGGCCCTAAGGTTGTTAGAAGATTCATATAAATACTTTGTTATGAGACATTTCATTAATTAGTGAATTTTGACAATACCAAACTTCTTTTTGAAAACTCCGTTGAGAATTTCTTCTTTACATTCGTTCTTTGAAATTTAATCAATCGTAAGTAACATCGATTGACTAAATTTTAACACTCTTTGACTTAATTGATTATGCGTAATATCAACTAGTTAAACAAAAACCCTCATTATCTTTAATTTTGCGTTATATCAATTAAAGATCAATGAAACCACATTTCAATTTAGTTTATGAGGCATAGTATCCATAAATCTAAATTGTCCATATCTCTTTTTAATTTCTATTTTTGTTCTTAAACTAGAAACCCATAAAAGATTAAAAAAAAACCAAATATATTAATTTCTTATCAGTTTGTTTGAAAATCTAACTCTAACAACATATATCAATCCATATCGTATCATGTGAAGAATTTAGTTATAATAAGTAAACCACTTTCTAGTCATTTCATTTACACAAAACTATAGTATGAGGTTGTGTTGTGATTCATATAGCATAGAAAGTATGTTCAAAGCTTCCAAAAAAAAAAAAAGCACACTTAATCAGTAAACGTACAAAAATATTTACAATCATGATAAATTTTAAGTATTTGCAAAAACCTTGTGCATGCATTCCAATCATTTGATATAATGGAATACCTAGGATATTGAGTATAGTAAAATTATACAATGCAAACTTGTAATTAAAAGCAGTTTGCTAAAGTTCATAGGTAGAGTTTCACCTATGCTAGACCTCCCCTTTAAATTTGCATAGATGTAACTAATTGTTTACATATTTTTGCTAAGCCTCGTTAATGTATGGATAGTCTAGTATGAAATCAATTACGGTTTAAAATAGGTGACATTCTAAAATTCAACATGAAGATACTATTCTTAACACAGAGATTCAATATGTGACAAGCATAATGTATGTGAAAAATGGTTCCCCTTGGTGTAGGTTGGTAAAGTCCTTGCAGTTCAGGAGTAGATGCAAGATTTGTCATTGCATTGTCAAAACCAATAGAGAAAATCCTTTTATTCAATACATATCATCTAAAATATTACTTATGATTTTGAAAATATTTTGTGCAGTGTCTTTCAATGAATTTTCTAAGTGCTAGCAATCTTTTATATAGAACCCACTTTTAACTGCATGTATTTCCATCTACTAATTTCATAAATTAGTAATAACAACTTTAATATCTATATACCAACTATAAAATAAACTCAATTATCTTAAATAATAAAAAAAATCGAACCCACTAAACATAGCCAAATTATAGGCAATTAAACCCTTTCTCAAATAGTTTAAGTTGAATCTCATGAATGACCATCTTATGTCAAAATTTATCCCATAACTTGAAAAGTTTAGCTCAAATTATAGATAGGCATTAAACAATTATTGTAAGAATAATAATATAGAATATAATGATGAAGATGATAGTGGTATCATTAGTAATAATAAATAACAATATTCATCTAAGCATATATTTATAATAATTATAAAGTAGCCTTTTATATAAAAGTCGAGGTGGGGGAGGGGGAGGGGAGGTTGGAATGACTGTTTTGCCCTTAACAATAACCTTAAATTACTAATAGGCTAAAAAGGGCAAAATAATAGCCTAAAATATTAAATAATATGGATACATTACATAAAAAATATAAATAAATAATAAAAATAAAAGACAAAATACAAAAGCCAAGAAATGTAAAGAAACTCTTCTTTTCCAATCATGCATGTGGAAAATTCCAAAGTAACTTTGTGTAGTTATTTATTTATTTATTTTTGGATGATAAAGCATCAACTCTGTGTAGTTACTACATCATATAGATTTGTTATCGGTCTTCAAAGAAAGGATGATTGTGAATTACAAACTCATAGTTTCATTTAATGAATGGATTAAGGTGCTTAATCACTTAACATTCACGGATTTAGAATCATCTTAGCTTTCATCAAATAGCTATATAAGTATATACTACAACCTATCATTGATGGATTTAGGGTTTCTTTATTTATATTACCAATGCAAAAAGAAGAAGAAAAGAAAAGAAAATTCTATCTAAATAAAAAAATAAATCATATGGCTAGTAGCTTTTTTTTTTTTTTATTTCCATTTTGCTAGTTAGCGAGCCAACTTGACTTATAGTGAGTTTGCTTACTTTTACCCTCGAATTAAATAGGGTAGGCTTTGTAGTCTACATTTTAAAGGGGTAGAAAATTTCAACCATGACCTACTTTTTTCAATGAGTTAAACAAGTTAGCTTACCCCCTGCTTATACAATTCTAGTCATTTTAATTTGAAAAATGAAATGTAAATTCTTTTGTTATTGTTATGCAATTTAAGGCAAACTAATAGTAACTAAATCAACATTAGGAACTACTTAATTGTATATAGATACTTTACAACTCTTATGGAATTATGAATACTTACAAATTCTAAAGTACTTTTAAGGAAAATTATACTAATCAATTGGACACGTTTCAAGTTTACCATTTAGTTTAGTGGGCAAGTTTCATGCACTAGATTAAAAAAAAAAAAAAACACCTGAGTTTTGCATGGATTTTAGGAAATGCTATAAGGTGTTGGACAAATTCAATTGACAAAACTTATTTTGGTTACATCCTTAATTAGAATGGACTGCTATTTTAAATGATGTTAAAGAGTATTGCTGATTGAAGGAAAAAGAAAAAAGAAAATGAGCCAATATTACAACCATAATATATTTACTTGACATGAAAAGTTGTATAAACTTTTGGGAATTAGAAATCATCATTAATTTTATGTTTATATTATGTGATCCTTATTATAACATTACGTAGATAGTTGAATTTATACTTAATTCAAAATTATTGTTTGGTAGTAATACTCTAGAGTTAAAAAGAGATTTAGACTTACAGATTGTGAATGCATAAACCTATCATTGGCCATAAAATGAGTTTTTTTTTTTTTTAATGAGTTGTTCAATTGTTCTCAGGAATTTCTTTCCCTCATGAACCATACTAATTCAGACTAATCAATTTATTTGCAATCATTATCTTATTTGAGAGAACTTATTCTTTTATTTAGAGCTTAAAATAAATTGATATTGGTTATTTTTGTTAGAAAAGGTCTCATTCTTTGCTAAACTCTAATAAGATTTTTTTTCCTCAACAATTAAGGGAAAATGTTGTTGTTTCTATTAGAATTTCACTTAGTAATGGCATGCTATGTTTTCTGAATAATGATAATTTAAATATGAACAACTTCTTTAATTTGAGTTGTATGATCAATGGTCATATCTAAAGTGTAATGATCTAGTTATTGACATGAGAAAAAACAAAAGGAGAAAATGAGCCTTTTTGTAACACATGCTAAAACGTACAAATCTATGAAATTTCATTTGGTTTTGAAATTAAGAAGTTTCATCTTCTATAACCTCATTTAGGGATAACACGTTTGAGAAGAAATATAATAACTATTCTTATTTGGTTTAATACGTTCAAAAATTCAAAACATCTAAACTAAAAAAAATATTTATTCACAATTTACAAATAAAAAATAGCATTGTTACACAAGAAATTTCCCTAGATAGTTCCTTTTGATCAAGTGTATTGGGACATTTTCATTTTCCCTTAAAAGTTAAAAGATGATAAAAGAGTAATACCTTTTATGGCATTATTTTTTCCTTAAAACATATGTTTTAGGGTGGATTTGCTTTGTCTTCATAGGTAGTGTAACTCCATAAAATTTCATTCAATAGAAACTTTATCAAATAGGTTATGGTAAGAAAATATGTTTAAGCTATAACTCCAAATGAACCTAATATTAAGCTAGAAATTAGAGATAACTTGATATATCATAAGTTAACATAAGTCAACTTAATTAAAGCAAAGGTCAACAAAAGTCAATTAACTCAATTCATCCCATTAACATAAGTCTTCCATTCGTTACCCCTGGAAAGACTTGAGTAGACTTAAAGCCTTAAAGCTAAGACCTGGGTTGACTTAGAAAAGATTTAATAAATAAAATACCAAGGATTCACATGATGTCCTTTTCCAATAGAACCAATAGATTTGACTCAATAAAAGTTCAGTTGAAAACCTTCATTTGTGCTAATTTCCACTAAACTCTCTATTTGAGAGTTTAATCTTATTATTGATATTTCACTTAGTAAACTAAATTCAAATTTTATCTAATTTCACCTATAGAACTAGTACTTAGGCCTAAACATTCCTTGAGTATTAGATTTAAAAACCCGAACTCGGTTGACTAAAGTCTACTACAATTTGACTTAATTCAACTTTTAACAAATAATTAAATGACTCAAGAAGACTTGCATTGACTTAAGTCTAATCCTTTCCAAATCTATCATATCTAATCCCAATTATGAGAGTTAATAGCCTAGAACATAGATCAACAAAAAACAAATACAAATTAATAACAAACTAAATTATAAAACCAAATAAAATCAAAAGTCCCTTAAACCTTACCCTAAAAGCCTTCCGAGCGATTAAGCTTGAAACCAGCTCAAAATGTTAATCTATTTCAACCAAAATTTTCCTAATTCAATATTACACCTTTAATTACTCAATAATACACAAAATATTAAAAAATCTAAACAAAACTCCATCAGTTACATCCCCTTCCCTAAGACGCCACCAAAGAGAAGTCAAACTTCTCCTCTTATCTTATCTTATCAAGATCACCATTTATTACACCTGATCTTATCTCAATCCTACCCTATTTTATCTTGTCTAACCTAAGAAAAGGACACAAAATAATTTAAAAGTAAACATATGAAAATTGGATCCAAATAAAATACACTAAACATATTTCAATTTTTGCTAAGGTTTACTTATCTTAATCTATCTTATCCTATAGTTAATAAATTTTACCCTATTATACTTTAGATATACCTTGATTATCCAGTAAAAGGGCTTGATAAAATTCGAAGAGATGAGCCCTCAAAAAAATAAATTAGAAGCCTTTTTTTCTCGTGAAGCATTGAAAACCCATCTAGCTTGATACCATTCAATTCACCCTTTGCTATCTTAATTCAATTCAATCTAAAATATCCTAAATTAACTTGATTAAAATGAGTAAAGAACCTAGAGATATCATGGAAAAATTTGAGTTTTAAAGTCTTCTAAATAAAAGGAAAATTACATATAAATCTTATATCCTAAAAATACCTTATTACTTAACCTTGTTTCACCTCATGTTTGAAACCATCTTATCTAATCCTAACCTAATCAAAATTAGCCTAAAATTTATCACGACTAAGCTAAGGAGGTTAACTAAAAAGTAAAAAATCAGCCCAAGAAACCACATAGAAGTTACCAAAATTGGCCACCCTCTATTGATTATATCAATTCCATGTGATTTTGCCACCTTATCTTATTTTATGCAATCATTACCCTAACTTATCTTATGAGACTTTAGGCTAATTATAACCCTAAAACCTGCCTATTCTTGTCCCTTTAGATGTGCCAAATCAAAACCCAAATTAAATTGCAAAACAATAAAACTTATCTAGTATAAAAAGGGAGGTAAAAAGCAAATTTAACTCTATAAACAACCCCACCTTTCACATGGCATTTGTTGCCCATTTCCTCTAAAAATTTTCCACCAAATTTCCACTAAACACACCTCATATACACTCTTCAAGTCTAGCTTCGAGAATACCTTGGCACCACTCAACTGGTTAAGTAAATCATCTAAGCAGGGAATAGGAAAATGATACTTGACAGTTTTCTTATTGGTAGCTTGGCTATCCACACACATACACTAGGTGACATCCTTCTTAGGAGTCAAAAGAGTCGAAATTGCGCATGAACCTAAACTCTCCTGAATAAAACCCTTAGCAAGTAATTCTTCAACTTGCCTCCTCAACTCGTCATGTTTTATAGGGTTCATTCAATAATGTGGTCTGTTAAGAAAGGTTGCATTAGGCTCGAGATCGATTTGGTGCTGGATGTCATGCAGTGGTGGTAACCCATCTAATAACTCATTAGGAAATACGTCCTAGAACTCTTCCACAATTGAAACTGCCACTTCAGGTACTTCTACTTACCTTTCAACCTCCTTACTCACCAAAGCAAAGACAACTTCAAAATCCAGCAATTCTTCCTCAAACCTAGCTAAAGATAACATGTTGGAACTATTACTCTGCTTGACAAATTTAGACATATTAGTTTTCTTATTAGGAACCAACACAATCTTCACACCCTTAAATACAAAACTGTAAGTGTTAGCTCTCCCATTGTGAATCACACTCCTATTAAACTGCTAAGGCCTTCCCAACAACAAATGGTAGGCATCTATCGTCATAACATCACACTAGACAAAATCCTTATATTTAGAACCAATGGAGAATGTAACTAGTGCTTGTTTAGAGACACTTACCTCGCTACCCTTATTTAGGTAAGCTAACTTGTAAGGTTTTAGGTGCTACTCAAGTTTAATGCCTAGTTTTTGCACAGCTTCTATGGACACAATGTTCTCACAGCTCCTCAAGTCGATCATTAATCGACATACTTTGCTTAAAATAGTACAAGTGGATTGGAAAATATTGTTCCTGAGCCACTCTTCCTCTATTGCCCTAGGAATCATACAGGCTCCTAACTACTAATTTTTCCTTACCAACTCCCATTACCAACTCCTCTTTAGTAAATTTGATATCAAAGATAAGTCCTCCATCACCCATAGCTTCAAACATAGGTTCATCATGTTCCTTCTCTTTGTTCTCAATAAAGAGTACCTTCTTCTCCATCTTCCTACATTCAAACAGTCAGTGACTAGCCTCACCACACTTGAAGCACTTCACTTCACTAGCGTTAGACCTACTAGTGCTAGGCTTATTAAAATGCCTAGTAGTGTTATTACTTAAGGTTCCATCTTCAGTATGATTCACACCACTACTGTTACTACCACCTCCACTACTTGTTACAACACTACTAAACACACAATTCCTAGACCACCTTTGCGTTTCTCAATAGTCAACATCCTCTAGTGCACTATTGATACACTAACAAGGTTAAATAAATTGATTGTATCATGAATTTGCATTCTCAAGCCCCCAATGTATCTAGCAACCAATTGACCATCTGTCTCTTGAAGTTCATTCCTAGCTATCAACTAGTAAAAATCAGGTGTAATCATTCACTAACTTGCCACCTTACTTATGTTTCTGTAGCCTTTGGTACATAATGTGCTAGAAATTATATGGTAAAAACATTGTTCGCAGGTGCTTTTTCATCTTTTCCCACGATGTGATTTTTGACTTTCCCAACATATTTTGGGTCAATTTTAACTACTGCCACCATGCAGTACCCCTACTACACAATTTGGTTGCTACCAACTGCACTTGTTTGTCCTTAGGGACTCCTTTGAACTTTAGGATCTCCTCAACCATGGTCAACCAATCTAAGAATTCCTCTAGTCCATGAAACTTCGATATCTCCATTCTCATATCTAATTCCCAATGCCTTTAGTCTTCCTTTGCACGAGGCCTACCACACCTATGCAACACTTCATCATACTATTCATCCTCAATAGAAGAGGAGTCATCTTCTGCCTCTTCAATATTTGGCATTAGATTATGGTTTCTCACATGCCTAAAGTTGATGTTTTGATTTTGATTACCCATTAATGCACCCATTCTTTTTGCCAATCGGTCAATGCTACATCCAGCCGCTCATCAATCATCTGCCCGATTCTTCAATCTAGATCATTGCGATTGTAGATCTTGTCCATTGCAACACGACATTGATTAACTTGTCTATGGGGTGCCATTGTTACCAAGAGCAAACTGGCTCTAATACCAATTGACGTAGCGTATAACATGATAATTGTATTAATTTTATCACAAACTGTTGACTCTACGAATACCTAGAGTGCAATCATCAAATACTAATTGATTCTAAGAATTCCTAGGTATTTAGCATCCAAATTTAAGAACTGTATAAAATTCAAGAATTTAGGAAGAAAACAAGGCAAGACAGCTTACAAAAATTTTTAATATTCAATCAATATATGTTTCATTACCCTAGGGTATATAAATAATAATAGGCACAAAGTTTCCAAAAATAGAGCATAAAAATTTGCCAAAAATGGAAATGCCTAAAAATTGCCAAAAAATAGAAATGCCTAAAACTTAAGGATACAAAGTACATCAAAAGACAAATACAACACCACAAACAAAATTAAAATAGAGATGTTTATAAAAAAGTGATAAGGAATCTAAAAATTACAAAAAATAGAAAAATTACCTACTTGAGGGACTAAATGAAGGAATTTATCTTAAAAAGTGTAAATCAGCACCAAAGGTACTAATTTCTTCAAGTTAACTTGTTTCCTTCAAAAGAAGGTTCAAAAATCAAGAAATTGCGATTGACTCATTTTTGTCTCATTTGGCTATGCATTTATTTACTAGTATCTCCACTTCATTAGGAGTTTTATTCCCAATCTTTTCCATGAGCCTTTTATTGTATTTAAGGTTTAGAGATTCTAAAAATAACACTAAACCTACTACTCTTGGCATCGGTTTTGTGGCATTTTTACAAGTTCCCACTATTTAACCACTTCTAATTATCTTAATGCATTTCTTAAAATTAATTTGTGTTGTACATCGCTTAATATATCAAAATTGAGAGCTATTGAGTGTCCTAAGCTCCTTGACTAGCATAGGGAAAATGTAATTTCCCTTGCTCTTCCTTAGGCCTTTCAAGTCTATTTATTAAGAAACTTATATAGGACTTAGTACTTTTAGTATCTCCAATGATGTATACATTTACATTATGTTCATATGTTTTTATGGTTAAGACAAACCTATTACAATAATCAAGTGAGTGGTATTACACCAAGTTACAACATTAAAAAATATGAACTAAAGCTCAATGCTGTAAGAACTCTAAAAGGATGTTGGTATTCATACTTTATAGTGGTGTATGTAAGCTTATTGTGGTCTTCCTCCTCTTCCTTCTTCATTATGCTACCTCCTCCCCTCTTCCTTTACTCTAAGCACCTACCTTCAAGTTCCTAAGAAAGCCTCTTAGCTAAGCATGGGGTTGGTCTTCAAGAGCTCATGTGGGAAGTGAATATACTGGTCGTTTATGGAAGTTTCGGCCAAACTTGGGGGTGCATGAGTTGGAGTTGCTTTTGGCTTGATTTAAGTACATGGATTAGAGTAGGGAAAGGTAGGAATTTGTGGTGCTCATGGTGTTGCTAAGGGATCTGGTTACTGGTGGTAGTTGAGAGGAGGTTTGGGGATAGTTTGAAGTGTAGAAATGAGGGGGAAATGAAGTTGAAGTTAACGGTGTCATGAGAGAGAGGGAGATGGCTAACATGGAAGCTTAAAGGCTTCCAAGTTTGTCCCATTTATCTCCATCTTAATGTACATAAGACAATAGCATTAATTTGTGAAAAGGATTAGCTAATAGATAATGACTTACTTTGAGTTAAATCACTTTTTTCACTTTTGGCAAGTCTTCTTTACAAGCTTGACACCTTGCACTCTAATTTCTTACTCTACCCTCCCTAACCTTCCTTGAATCGTAGAGAGCCTTTGGATTTGAGAAGATTAATCAAATCTCCCTCCCTAAGCATAGTGATGGGAATCAAACCAATGCAACAACAGGATCCATTACTCGAGCAAAGAGCTAAAGGATTACAAAACTTAACATTGAGAGTCCTCTTTGACCAAATGAAATCTAAAGACATTCACATAGTGTCTTCATTCATTTTATATGATTTATTTTATATTTAATTAGGTACACTTGTCAGTATTACAGAATGCGACTAAACTAATTAGCACATGTTTAGAGAAAGGTTTAAGGTCCATTTGTTGAACTGAAATGAACTATAGAGAGTCGGCCATGTACTATGCTATTTTCTTTATTTTCTTATGCTTTTTTTTCCATATTTAGGGACTATTATAAATACTTGTAAGGGGGACAACCAAAAGATACTTTTGTCATATTTTGGAAAAGCATCACGTGAAAGAAAGGGAATTTTCTCTATTATTTCATACACTCTTATCAATTCCTTTTAAGGGTTGTGGCGAGTAGGGCTTGGATTGTTGTGAGTAATATCAACAATTACAGGTTGTTCCTAATTCTATTAGTGCGTCATATCTGGTAAGAATTTGGAGTTTCATTTTGTTCTTATTACTTGAAATTAGGGTTCATAATCAAATTAGGGATCACACCATTTTGTTGAATAATTGCTCAATTGTATCCTCAATTAGTATTGTTAATTGGAATTAGATCTTAGCAGATCATATTTTGGTATCAGAGCTACGGTTTAAGGAAGGGTATTACACTTGGGAGTCTTGATTTGATTCGGGAATTTAGGGTTTATGCCATGAACTTGTTCAATTGTTGATTTTGAATTGAAATTAGATATATTACATGAATTGTGTCATGTTCCATTAATCATTGTGGATTGGAATCGACAAAGGGATTATCTTAGGGTTATTACCGTGGATGATTTGAGGATTACTATAATTAATTCCATAAGTGTGTAGTTGTGTAGTAATTGTGCATTAAAGTGTCGTGAATGCTCCATTGACATGAGTTGATAAGAGAGCATTTAGGGTATGTGTAATGTGGTATTGTAGTACACATGATTTGAATTGAATTTTGAACAAGGGGTGATTGTTAAAGTGCCATGAGTGTGTGTTGTGAATTGAAGAATATTGTGCTATGGAGGGTGTGTTATTCAATTATACAGTGAGTGTTTGAGTGTGGAGAAAATTGTGGCATGAAGTGTGTGTGTTGAGTGTTAAAAAAAAAAATTGTGCCGTGGAGTGTGTTTGTGATTGGAGGAATTGTGTTGTGAGTGTGTAATTTGGAATTGGAGGACTTATGTTGTGAAGGTGTGATTGTGAGAAAAAAAAAATTGTGCCGTGGAGCGTGTTTGTGATTTGGAGGAATTGTATTATGAGTGTGTGATTTGGAATTGAAGGAATTGGTGTTGTGGAGGTATGATTGTATAATTTTTTTTTTTCAAAGTTTAATTCAACAACCATGTCAAATGATAGTGTGAATGGAGGAATTGGTAATAAGGCCAATAGTCAGGTTGTAGGAGGAGGTCAAGGACGTCATGCTGCAGGTGGTAAAAGAACTTTAATTCAACAACCATGTCAAATAATAGTGTGAATGGAGGAATTGGTAATAAGGCCAATAGTCAGGTTGTAGGAGGAGGTCAAGGACGTCATGCTGCAGGTGGTAAAAGAACTTTAGAAGAACAATTGCAGGATCTTACTACTATTGTTGCTACACTAACAACACGGGTTGATCAAATGATACTGCCACAACCACCGGAGGTAAATCCACAAGCACCCCCACCTTAGGTAGCCCCTAATGATGCACATAGGGAAGGAGCAGTTAGAGGAAATAAGGGTAGGAGATTAGGAGGAGATTATCATGCTTTTAGGGAGAAAAGGGATGATAACTTTGAGGATGAACCTTATCGTAACCATGAGTTTAGACCACCTAGGGGTCTAGAGTATGTAAAATTGCAGATGCCTTCATTTGTTGGAAAAAGGGCCTATAAATGATTACCTTGATTGGGAGGATAAGGAAGAATGACTTTTTGAGTGCTATGAGGTTAATGACCATACGAGAGTTCCTCTAGCAGCAATTGAATTTATAGTTTATGTCGCCTTGTGGTGGAAGAACCTTGTGGCCAATAGGAGGAGAGATGGTGATGCTGAGATTCATACTTGGTAGGAAATGAAAAGGGTACTGGGGAATAGGTTTATACTAGAACACTATAAGCAGGAGTTATTCATGCATCTCTAGACATTGAGATGGGGAGTTAAAATTGTGGATGAGTATGTCCAGGAGTTTAACACTGATGATCTGATGTGGGGCGACGGAACCTTCTGAACATACCATAGTAAGATTTGTGTCCGGGTTGAAATATGAGATTGCATATATTGTCGAGTTGCAGAGATATGACACTTTTGATGAGGCCATCAAATTGGCTTTAAAAATTGAGAGGCAGAGGCGCTCCAATCCATATAGAGCATTGAGTAACAGGTATGGATCTACTACTCAGTTATATGGATTAAATAATTAGCAGGTTCAAAAGGGGGAAATTGATAGAGTTGTCGAATCAAATGCAAGTGTTACTGATAGGGGGAGGGATAGTTTTGGAAAAGGCAAAGTGATTATTGGGGCTAATATCCAACAAATAGTGCTAGGGTCATTAGGTGGAAAGATTCGTCAAACCCAATGCTTCAAATGCATGGGCTTTGGACACATGGCTGCTTAGTGTCCCAACAAAAGAGTGATGACTGCTATAGAGGTGGAAAATGAGGATGGCAAAGAAGACGTACTTGAGCCTATAGATTTATCAGTAGTGCTAAAGGAGTATTATGAGGATCCAAACGCTGAAGTACATGAGGACAAAAACAATGATCAATATCTGGCTATTAATGTACTGCGTAGGGTAATGACTACATCTCCAGTTATTGAGGACATCCAGAGGCAAAACATATTCCATATTCCCTGTAGGGTCTAAGGTAATCTTCTTATTGATGGTGATAGTTGCACCAATGTTATATCTGTTGCATTAGTGAACAAACTACAACTAGTTACTACACCTCATCATAAGCCCTATAAATTACACTAGTTGAGTGAACAAGACAGTCTGTATATCAATTAGAGGGCTAAGGTTCCAATCAGCATAGGGGAGAAGTATCGAGATGAAATTATTTTTTATGTTCTTCCTATGTACTCATCACATATACTACTGGATGGACATTAGTTATTTGACAGGAGAGTACTGCATGATGGGTATAGTAACACCTATGTGTTTCAGAAGGATGGTGAACAGGTTGTTTTGACTGCTATGTCACCGATTGAGGTACACAAATTCTAAGAACAGATCAATAAAAATACCAAGAAGAAGTCTTTATTATTGGGGTGGAAGGAATTGCAAGGCAACTTGAGTAGAGTGAAACAGTCACGAGAAATTTAGAAGCTTTATTAAAAGAGCTTTGAACATCTTAAGAAGACTTTAAGGCAATCACAACTTCATGGCAACAAGCATTTACAAACCAAGGTTTTCAGTCTAGATGGCTTTCAGAAATTCTCATATGTAACAAAGGACCCATTAGATTTGAGGGCAAATCTTCCACAAGCCCAAGGAGATGATGGGAATCAAACTAATGCAACAGCAAGATCCATTACCTGAGCAAAGAGTTAAAGGACTACAAAACTTAACATTGAGAGTCCTCTTTGAGCAAATGGAACCCGAAGACATTCACATAGTGTCTTTATTCATTTTATATGATTGTTTTATATTTAATCATGTACACTTGTCAATACTACAGGATGGTGAATAAACTAATTAGCACATGGTTTAGAGAAGGGTTTACAGTCCATTTGTCGAACTGAAATAAACCATAGAGAGCTGGCCATGTACTATGCTATTTTCTTTATTTTCGTATGCCTGTTTTTCCGTATTTAGGGACTACTATAAATACTTATAAGGGGGACAACCAAGACACTTTTGTTATATTTTGGAAAAACATCACGTGAAAGAAAGGGAATTTTCTCTCTTATTTCATACACTCTTATCAATTCCTTTTAAGGGTTGTGGCAAGTGGGGCTTGGATTGTTGTGAGTAATATCAATAATTGCAAGTTGTTCCTAATTCTACTAGTGCGTCATATTTGGTAAGAATTTGGAGTTTTATTTTGTTCTTGTTACTTGAAATTAACGTTCAAATTAGGGATCACGCCATTTTTTAAACAATTGCTCAATTTTATCCTCAATTAATATTGTTAATTGGAATTGGATATTGGCATATCACATAACCGGCGGCATGGTTAATCCTTAAGCAAGCAACTAATTGTCATTTCCTTAGTTAATTTGATTTAGCTCTTGTAAAGACCCCATTTTTGCTCCTAATCATTAATAATGTTTAATTTACATTTTTTTTCTTTTTTTTTCTATTTTTTTCTATTTAGGAAAAATAAAAGAAAAAAAATAAATAGGAAAAATATCCCAATTATGGAAAATAATATTAGAGATAATAATAAAAAGAGTTAAATAATTTTTACAAATTTTTAGAATTTCAAAATAATATAAAATAAATAAAAATGGCACACTTATGTATAATATTCGTGTAAAATAAAATCGAGAAGTGGGCTAGCCTAGTTGGTCTGGACCATGGACTTATATGCACATGCGGGGGGTTAGGTCACGAGTTCGAAACTTGGGGGAGGCACTTTGTGCTGTTTTTCATTTTTTTCCATCAAGTTGCCACGTGTCAGCAGTTGATTGAATGACACGAGCGCACGCGCCGGGCATGTGCTCGTCTCTTACCTCTGTCCGAGATTGGTGTTAACGCAAGAGAAGTGGAATTCGACCTTTTTGATTCGATTTTTTTACACAAACCTGGCAGATCTTTAAATAAAATAAGATAAACATCATCCAATTAGAATCAAATTGCAACAAAATTGAAGATTTACTCAAGTCAAACCCAAATCAGAAAAGATTTCAACCGTAAATCTGATTCATCTCAATCAGAGGAAATTCGAGCTTATCCAACTTGATTTCCGACGCCTATAAATAGAGCACAACCTGGGGAAGCTGAATCATGGATCAAAAGAGAGAAAACACAAGGTTTCAAGAGTCGCCGGAGTTCCTCCTACACTACGACCATTGATTAAGCGAAGAACCACCACTAGGAGGTAAATCTGAAGAAATCCATCACCACGGTTAGATTACCCACCCCCTAAAAGCTCAAAAACCGCCTTCAAACGCCCACAAAAACTGCCAGAATGCTGCTGTCGAAGAACCTTCAACTGCCGCCCGATTTGTCCCGAATGACCCGTGACCCGTACCCAAGTAAGTTGATTTATTTATTTATTTTATTATTTATTTTATCTTACTTATTTTTTTGTATTTGTTTTATTTATTTTATTCAGACATTTATTTCATTAGAAATTTATAATCTTAAAAATAGAAATAATAAAATAATGATGTTAGGATTTTAATTAGGTTTTTTAGGATAGATATGTTTAATTTAATATAAAAATAATAAAAATGTCAATACTAAAAAAAATAATAAAAGATAAAATAAAAAATAAAATGATAAAAATATTGAAAAATATTTAAAATAAAAAATATAAAAAATAATAAAAATGTAAAAATAATAAATAATAAATAATAAAAATAAATGTTAGGGTTAAATAGAAGTAGATTAATAATAGGGATAAAAAATAATGAATTATTTTTATCACTTAGAAAAATTTCTTTTAAAAATAAATCCAAAATTGGTTTTCCTTAAATTGAATTTTTTTTTAGAAAATAAAATGATAAATCTCAGGCTTAGATTTTTTCCAAAACTTTAAAAATAATAATGAATTTAAACCCGATATGTTTTCATAATTAAAATTAACAAACCCACTAAAGCTTTTTATAAAAAGCGAATTACGACTTGTTTAATCCTGAATAGCGGGTACGTAAGCACCCTTATGGGGCAACTCTAAAAAAAAAAATCAATTTCCAAATTATTATGAGTTATTTTAAATATCTTTTTTTATATGTATCCAAAATATATATGTAAAAGAAAAAAAAAGAAGAGAATAAAAATAATAAAAATAAAAGATATCGGAATATGATCCAAATTTCAAAAGGATGGGGTGGTAACTTTAGGGTTTTAATAGGTTAGCCCATCGAGTCGAGAATCTCTAGCTTTCCTTTCTTCTTTTCCATTTATAAAAATAAAAAGAGGAGATTTTGTCAACCAGTTGTCTAAATTAGAATTAATCCGCTTAATTAGTTCTAATTCAATAATTTTTCCTAACTTTAGTTGGGTGACAACTCCAAGTAAATAATAAAATTCCTAGTTCAAATTGAGGATTTATATTAGGTGAGTATAAGATTTAATGTAAATCGGATTAGGAATATAAATAAAAATTTTAAAAATTAGACTCGACAAGATGATGACTCCACTAAGGACCTCAATAGGCTACCCACCTAACCCTTTTGAAATCACCATTTCCAGATGTCTTTTAACTGGCATACTGCGAGATATTACTGATAACCTTTCAGGGATTTAGTGAAGTTAACGATTTATTTACTACTGTTGAGTCTGCATACATGTAATCGTATGATTAGATACAGTCAAACTCAAGCCGTCTTAAGACCCTAAGATGGGGGGGCATTATGTAGGTTTTGGGCGAAATGATATAATCACCATTCGGGGTTGATTAAGCTACCCCACCCAATGCTTCGATATGGCTTGAGATCCATTTCTTCAAGAATGCGGGAGGCTATAGAGCTTGGGGACTTGTTAGAACCCACCTGTCTGCATACATGAAGGCATAAGCCGACAATTGATTAATGATGTAATTCTTTCATTCCTTTTCTGGATATCAGATACATTTACCTGTAATAGAGCTTGGGGACTTGTTAGAACCCACTTGTCTGCATACATGAAGGCATAGGTCGACAATTGATTAATGATGCAATTCTTTCGTTCCTTTTCTGGAGATTAGATACATTTGCCTGTAATAGCATCATTTATACTTTGTAAAAATTTTGTGTAATTAGAAATTTCTATTGTAATAGATGGCTAATCCTATAGTTGACCGTCTCCTCCACAAGGAAATCCGGGTTTGCAAACCTCTAGATCCAAAATTGGTACTGGATCACTAGTTTACTCTGTATGACCCTATGGAACAGGCCTTCATCTAAGAAAAGATAGGGCCCATTTTGTCACTAATGAAGATAGAAATGAACCTACCTCTGATTCGGGCTATCTTACACCTTTGGGAAATCAAGCCCGCAGCTTTCTTTATTGAGGCACATGAGATTACACAAACCCTAGAAGAATATACCCAACTTCTGCAGGCCCCATCACTTACCAGCGGGATATATGTGCCAGATCTCGAGGCTGGGTCGGTTGGTATTTTTAGTAGACTTTTGGGTATTCGCAAGACAATAATCAACCAAGCATTGGCAAACTACAACGGATACTGCCTTCGGATGGATAAATTAGAAGCGTAGTTCATAGCCTAGAATGATGATGGGACATGAAGGATATATTATGTGGGGATCCCAAGAGCTATAAACAGATAAGGGTGTACGCTTTTATCCTGATAGCATTTGCAACCGTACTCTTCCCTACCGGGATCTTTCACATCCACTACAGGGTTGCAGAACTGGTGGCCTAATTTCTAGAAGGGAAGTCTTATATCCCAGCCCTACTAGCTGAATAGATTAGGAATCTGAATTTTGTCAAAAAGAAAGGTCATGGAATTCTGCGCTCGAACATTAACCTCATCCTAATATGGTTCGTGAGCCATATCAAATGCTTTAGGTTGAACGTGGTCTGAAAATCGCTAGCCCAACAAGTAGACCTTGTAGATTCCTACATAAAGAGGATAAAGTTAGCCAACGATCTTACTAGCCATAGTTGGGTAAAAGTACTCAAGGGCTTTAGTGCCAATGATATCTTCTGGACTGCTAGATGGAGTTGCTGCAACAAAGTCATCTTAACCTGCAAAAACCTCCAGACTGTTCCTTTAATCGGTATCAATGGGTACACGGGTTATTATCCAAACTTATTAGTCCGTTAGTTCGGTACCATCTAAGATATAGTTTACAAGTCGTCATTGGAGGGAATCACATTTGAATACCAGGATCTAAGCTTGCTGATAGCTAAGAAGTTTGCTAAGCTGGGAGAGTTCAAAGCCCTATGGGAAGCCCAAATTGAAAGCCTTAACATATACCTTGGAGACTTGGATGGTGAAGTAGGCAAGCATTGAGCTACTAGAGATTTCGTGATCAACCAACTATATCATATGAGAGAAAGGGCATACCGAGTCCCAGATGTCACTCAACCCATGCCAAACAATGTGGGTCCATAACTGAGAACCTACTTAGAACAAGTAAGGGCCCGAATGGAAGTATATTTTGAAGCTGCAAACTACAAAAGAGATGCCTGGAAGGGAAGGTTCAAAGAGTCTGATTAAAGCAATAAGGCCTTGGAAGCTTAGTTGGAGAACAACCAAGTTAGAGTCAAAGAGTTGGAAGCCATCATCAATGGAAAACCGGCGACCACACAACCAAAGAAGAAGAGAACTAAGAACTAGATTAGCATTGTATTCTTTTATGTTTTAATTATCGAACTCCAAGTTCCCAATATTAATAAAAATAAAGTTTCAGTATCATATCATTAATCAATGGTTGGCCCCTTTTTCTCTCAAGCATTTGTGTGATATATGCATCATATTTACATATATACATTAAACTAAAAAATGCGTACCTAGGTGTCAAAGATAACTCCCAAACAATTGAACCCTCTAAGAATCCCAATTCACACCTGCTTTAAGACCAAAATGGCAAACAGTGGCAATAACAGCAATAACCACAATAACGCCAGTGCTGATATCGCCTTAGACCCAAAGATCGTATCCCTAGAATAAACAATCCAGCAATTGGCTGCACAAGTCCACCTCCTGATTGAGAGTATCCGCCTCCTTCGCTCCACCCAACCAACTCAGGAAGAACATTCAAGGGCCAGAAAAGGGAGGTAGTAGAAGGTCAACCTCCAAAGTATGAGGAGATCAATTCTCACCTCAACCCAGCATTCGAATATGAATTGAAAGTCAACCTTGGTCCAACCTCAGATGATATAAAAAGGGAAATGGAAGATATGTAAAAGGGGATGGAGAGAAAGCTTCTCCAACAACTGGTTGACAAAATGAAGACGTTAGAAGAACCAGACAGCTTTGAGCAGGCAGAAATCACCAGCCTACTAGTATATGGGGAGGAAGCTTACCTAGAGAAGTTTAAGACCCTAGAGTTTGAAAAATATGATGGCACTGGATGCCTCAAGATGCATACAAGTCTTAAAAAATCATTTTCTTAGAATAAGTTGCCCAAAAACACAATAAAAGACAACAAAAATAAAATAAGACATTTGGATAAGGTTTAGATTTCAGGAGATAGAGTGGTAACTTTAAGGTTTTAATAGGTTAGCTTCCGAACCCAGAAACTCTGGTTTTCTATTTCCTCTTTCACA
Source organism: Laguncularia racemosa (assembly GCA_037954665.1). NCBI lineage: Eukaryota > Viridiplantae > Streptophyta > Magnoliopsida > Myrtales > Combretaceae > Laguncularia > Laguncularia racemosa. The sequence continues at coordinate 60,316 of JBBMOL010000232.1, forward strand.
AAAAACGAAAAGAGGAAATCTCACTAACTAGTGGTCTAAATTAGGATTAATCTGCTCAATTAATCCTAATTCAATCTTTCCCAATCATAGTTGGGTGGCGACTCCAAAATAAAATGAAATTCCTAACTCAAGTCGAGGGTCTACATTAGATGGGCATAGGGTCTAGTATAGATCGAATTAAGAATGGAAAATAAAAAATTAGACTCAACAGGATAGTGATGGGTGTCGAGTCCAACAAAAATAAAACCTACTCTTAGACAATTATATGATTTGCATATAGTGGTGAGTAAGGTCGAATCCACAGAGATTGGTAAAGATATTTCTATTCAAATACAACAATAAGGAAAAGAAAAATGGGGGGGGGGGGGAGGGTTTGTTTGTGAATCAAATAAAGTAAAGCAAGGTAAGAAAATCAAATATTGATAAAAAGCCTAGCCAAAGGAATCAAGATAGTTTAATTCAAAGAATTGATCATCGATGCAAATATCACCTATTCTTAGTTCTAGATAAATTGGTTATGGTTATTAACAAGCTCTAACAACCTATCTCTCCTTACTTTCTCGATAACCTCCAACAAACGCTTCGAATTATTTCCTTTATTGATTAGACAATCCCTCAGACAAGCGCTTAGGATTTAATCTATCAATAGCATTAAAATCTAGAGAGACCACCAATTCATGCCAGTAGATTATAAGATAACCTATTTAAACATGATCATACACCTCCATAACATGAATTCGATCATCTCTTTTACAACCAAACATGTTATTGCGTCACTAAGACTAGAACAATCAAACAATTACGGATTTGACGTGCTAATTGACAATATATTATCTTGCTAATTAAGTAGAAGAGCTCTATTCATACCAATCAACAAAATAATAATGACAAAACAATAAGAAGATATATGAATACCCAAAGACAAAGAATAGAATAAATACAAGTCAATTAGACCTCACAATTCGTGTAGAATTAAACATCTATGACCCTTTGGCTAGAAAAGTAGCTTAGCCACTCATGTTCATAAGAAAAACGAAAATAAAAGATAGAAACATAATGAACCCGGTTGTTTGCTCTGCCTCCGCGTTTCCTTCTTCAAGATCCAAGATTCCAAAGTTCAAAAGTTGTTCTAACCCTCTAGGGTTGGCTCTATTTATACTATTAGATGGATAGCATGTGATCTTTTGCTAGCAAGATACGAAAATATCTTTCCTTTTTCAAGTAAATTTCGAGAAGTGAAGATACGTCTGCTTGGCACGCCCCACCACACGGCCGTGGGTTAAGCCGTGCCATCCTCTGTGCATATTCTTCAAGTCTTCAACAGCGCCCAGTGTGAACCACGGTTACACACACGGCCAGATTTCAAGCCGTGCCTTCGTCTGTGCATAATCTTCAAGTCTTCATCCGTATCCAGTGTGTAGCACGGTTACACCCACGGCTAGATTTAAAGCCGTGTCTTCATCTGGTTGATGTTCCACACTTTCTTTTCCTTGGCACATCTATCTTCCACCACGGCTTCAAGCACGGTTTGGTCCACGGCTTACACCACGGTCGTGCCCTAGGCCGTGTCACTCCTTCTCTTCATGCAGTGTGTAGCACGGTTTACAACATGGCCAAATCTTCAACCGTGTCTCATTCTAGAGGTGTAATTCCTTGTCTTGATCCAAGTTGTAGATGACTTCTCTAATTTACTTGAATTAACATCCTTGACTCCATTTTACCTGATTTATCACCATGATTAGAATTAAGTACCATTTCCTTATGATTTCTATAAAATCAATAATAATTTAACACAATTTATACTATAAAGATTGAGTATAAAATGGCTCTATCAAATTCCCCCACACTTAAACTCTTGCTTGTCCTCAAGCAATTGCATCAGATCAATTGAGAAATCTATCATAGATTATACAAACTTTCTTTTCATCATTCCAAGCATCTATTCATTTGTAATTCATGACTTGTAATTTAATGTCTACTACTTCAACCAAACTGGTTTCTTGTGATCAAATTACCATGGTCAAAATTTAATAGCTAATCTTAAACAAAACAAACTTTAATCCTCATGTTTAGCAAAAGAATTTTTTATTCCAAAAGTAAATACTTAATCCATTAAGGAAAAACACCCAATTAAACTTCATTGGACATTAGCAGACATATAATCCTTGCAACATAAAGTAAAAGCATATTGTATAAGCACTTTGCTTAGATTTTCTCCCTTTTCTATTATAAGTCTTGTTTTATTCAATGAATGTTTGCATTCATGTTCTTTTGATTTATTCAAGCATCTATTTTGACGGGTTTTTGCCCGCTTCTTTTCATGAACTTTCGCCTTTTCTCCCTTATCGTTATAGTGAGTTCATTGAGTCGGCACATCCCGAGCTCGTCACTCAAGTGACCGGGTTTTGAGATACCCCTACGGACTCTTCCTCACTCTAACATTCAAGTTTTAATACTCTTAACTCAATTAGTTGAATCATTGGAGTAATGGCTATGCTTGATTTTTTTTTTTTTTTTTCACTAAGTGTTATAACAAGCAACTTTAAAGACTATACAGTAGCTAATATAACCTAGAAGTAAACTTGTTTATTTTTCACTTAGGGACTCAACTTACTCTTAGACTTCCAATTCTAAAGCTAAATACAAAGTAAATTTGTTTCTTAAAGATTTCACTACTTAATTTTAATCAAGTACTCTAATCACATCAGTGGGTGAGCAAAGCATTTGAACAAGTCAATTTCCCATTTTTGTAGATGCTTATTACAACATTTAGTACAATCTCCAGATTTCATGATAATTTTGAAAAAATTTGGCTTAAAATTGCTTAAGGACAAACAAACAAAGTATGGAGTAATTCTCTACTCTCTATAGTTTATTATCCTCTCCCCCACACTTAGCTTAAACAGTGTCCTCACTGTTTCTAATTCAACACAATTGAAGAGGAATTAACAACACAAGGCACATTAGAGAATAAGAGAAAGGAAATACTGGTACTTCCCTAGTATTGAAGTTCTCCCCTTAAGCTCTGGAAAGTGGCATCTACGTTCATGTATCTTTGCTGCAGCTGATCCGAAGATTTCAAAACTACACTAAAATCAAAACAAAACTAAAATAAACCAAAATTAAAGCAAAACAAAACTAAAACACTTTTTTTTTTTTTTTGACATGGGTTGCCTCCCATGAAGCGCCTTTCTTTAACGTCTTTGGCTAGACATTCCAGGCCAGATGTTCGGATGAGGACCTTGATTCCGGCTTGGGTGCCTGTGGTAATGGGTTAATAAAATCCGCAACAAAAACATGAGAGGTATTGCTAGGATGTTTCATGGTCTCATAAATGTTAAATTTAATCACTTCACCATCAAATTCCATAGTGAGGGTGCCATCATTTACATCAATTTTCGTTTTAGAAGTCTTAAGGAATGGTCGCCCTAATAATATCAGTGATGAAGGATTTGAATCACTATCGTCCATGTCAAGCACATAAAAATCGGCAGGAAAAACCAACCCATTGACTTGAACTAAAACATCCTCTAAAACTCCCTCAGGATAAACATTGGACCTATCAGCAAGTTGAACAATAATACCTGTTTCCTTCAAAAGACCAATATTTAAACGTTGATAAACCGACAAAGGCATGACATTAATAGAAGCTCCTAGATCACACATGGCTTTAGCGATTTCAAGACTACCTATTTTGCAAGGAATGGTGAACATACCCGGATCCTTACATTTAGGAGGAAGCTTCTTCTGTATAATAGCTGAAACATTTTCACTCACACTAATCTTTTCATTGCCTTTCAGCTTCCTTTTGTTAGTGCACAAGTCCTTGAGGAATCTAGCATAGCGCGGTATTTGCTTAATTGCATCAAGTAAAGGAATATTTACCTCGACTTTGCGAAACGTTTCCAGACTCTCTTTTTCTTCCGCTTCGTTTTTGGATTTCGTCAATCTGGAGGGGAAAGGAGGTGGTATCGATGTGACCTTTGATGGCTCGACTAGGGACCTTCTAATCTGGTTGTCCTGCTGGCTCGGAGTTGGAGTCTCTTTCTCAGTCTCTTCCTCAGGATCAGATAGGTGTCCTTTTTCATCTGACCCTTGCAATTCTGTTCCACTTCTTAAGGTAATTGCATTAACGCTTTGCTTTGGATTTGTGATAGTTTGAGAAGGCAACTTACCTTGAGTTTCTAGCCTATTGATAGCAGAAGCAAGTTGGCTTACCTGATTCTCCAAGTTCTGAATGCTCTGCTTTGTTTCCTCCTGAAATTGTTTGGTATTAATAGCTAGAGACTTAACAATATCCTCAAGAGGCATACCTGAAGTGGAAGGAGCTTGGGGCACTTGGTGTGATGGCGTAGGCTGGAATTGTTGGACATGTTGAGGGTTGTTGCCATATCTGAAGTTAGGATGATCCCTCCATCCGGGATTGTAAGTATTTGAATAGGGATCATACTTCCTTTGTGGCTGTCCTGGGAATCCGCCTACAGCATTAGCATGTTCGTAGTTGTCATCTTGCAATGTGGGGCACATGTCGGTCGGATGATTAGGAGCAGCGCAAATTCCACAAGCCTTTACCTGCTGCGTTTTTCCAAGAGCCAACTGCTGCACAAGAGAGGTAAGATTAGAAATTTGATGTTCAAGGTTAGACACATTTACCTCATTTACCTTCTTTGAAGATATATCATGCCTATACCCAAATTGTTGTGAATTGGCAGCCATGATGGAGATCAATTCCCTAGCTTGACCGGGGGTTTTGTTTACTATGGCGCCTCCACTTGTAGCATCCATCATCTTCCTTTCCATCGGAAGCAAGCCTTCATAGAAGTATTGGATGAGAAGTTGCTCAGATATTCCATGTTGTGGGCAGCTGGCGCACAATTGCTTGAATCTCTCCCAATACTCATGAAGAGTCTCGGTGTCCCTCTGTTTGATACTACAAATTTCTCTTCTTATACCAGCGGCTCTGGATGCGGGAAAGAATTTGTCCAAGAAGAGTCTGACCATGTCCGTCCACGTGGTTATAGAACCTGGAGGCAAATAAAACAACCAATCTTTAGCTTTAGTACTTAGAGAAAATGGAAAAGCACGGAACTTGATTTGATCGTCGGTTATTCCATGCGGCCTCATGCTAGAACACACTATATGAAACTCTTTTAAATGCTTATGAGGATCTTCATTTTCAAGACCATGAAAGGTGGGTAGCAGATGTATCAATCCAGATTTCAATTCGAATTCAACGGCTAATTCGGGATAATGTATGCAAAGTGGTTGTTGATTCACATCCGGTGCAGCCAGTTCTCGCAATGTTCTCTCGGGATTAGCCATTTCGTCTTCTTTTGATGAATCAAGGGATGAATCAGATAAATCCGATGCAAAGTTCTGTCTAGAGGATGATCTAGCTTCTTGTCGTAACTTTTTTAGAGTCTTCTCAATCTCCGGATTATACGTTAGTTCACCTATCTGAGAAGAACGAGTCATACAAGAATAGAAATAAATTTGACACCAATCCCCGGCAACGGCGCCAAAATTTTGATGGGTGTCGAGTCCAACAAAAATAAAACCTACTCTTAGACAATTATATGATTTGCATATAGTGGTGAGTAGGGTCGAATCCACAGAGATTGGTAAAGATATTTTTATTCAAATACAACAATAAGGAAAAGAAAAATGGGGGGGTTTTGTTTGTGAATCAAATAAAGTAAAGCAAGGTAAGAAAATCAAATATTGATAAAAAGCCTAGCCAAAGGAATCAAGATAGTTTAATTCAAAGAATTGATCATCGATGCAAATATTACCTATTCTTAGTTCTAGATAAATTGGTTATGGTTATTAACAAGCTCTAACAACCTATCTCTCCTTACTTTCTCGATAACCTCCAACAAGCGCTTCGAATTATTTCCCTTATTGATTAGACAATCCCTCAGACAAGCGCTTAGGATTTAATCTATCAATAGCATTAAAATCTAGAGAGACCACCAATTCATGCCAGTAGATTATAAGATAACCTATTTAAACATGATCATACACCTCCATAACATGAATTCGATCATCTCTTTTACAACCAAACATGTTATTGCGTCACTAAGACTAGAACAATCAAACAATTACGGATTTGACGTGCTAATTGACAATATATTATCTTGCTAATTAAGTAGAAGAGCTCTATTCATACCAATCAACAAAATAATAATGACAAAACAATCAGAAGATATATGAATACCCAAAGACAAAGAATAGAATAAATACAAGTCAATTAGACCTCACAATTCGTGTAGAATTAAACATCTATGACCCTTTGGCTAGAAAAGTAGCTTAGCCACTCATGTTCATAAGAAAAACGAAAATAAAAGATAGAAACATAATGAACCCGGTTGTTTGCTCTGCCTCCGCGTTTCCTTCTTCAAGATCCAAGATTCCAAAGTTCAAAAGTTGTTCTAACCCTCTAGGGTTGGCTCTATTTATACTATTAGATGGATAGCATGTGATCTTTTGCTAGCAAGATACGAAAATATCTTTCCTTTTTCAAGTAAATTTCGAGAAGTGAAGATACGTCTGCCTGGCACGCCCCACCACACGGCCGTGGGTTAAGCCGTGCCATCCTCTGTGCATATTCTTCAAGTCTTCAACAGCGCCCAGTGTGAACCACAGTTACACACACGGCCAGATTTCAAGCCGTGCCTTCGTCTGTGCATAATCTTTAAGTCTTCATCCGTATCCAGTGTGTAGCACGGTTTACAACATGGCCAAATCTCCAACCGTGTCTCATTCTAGAGGTGTAATTCCTTGTCTTGATCCAAGTTGTAGATGACTTCTCTAATTTACTTGAATTAACATCCTTGACTCCATTTTACCTGATTTATCACCATGATTAGAATTAAGTACCATTTCCTTATGATTTCTATAAAATCAATAATAATTTAACACAATTTATACTATAAAGATTGAGTATAAAATGGCTCTATCAGATAGCGACTCCACTGGGGACGATCTCTAGTAGGCTAGCCACCTGAATCTCCTCAAATCACTTTTTCAAGAAATGTCTTTTTTGGCTTGTTATACTGTTGCTAACCTTTTAGGGATTTGATTAGATTTAGGGTTCGATTATTTACTTTTATTATTTAGTCTGCATGCATGTAAACTGTGTGAGTAGATACGGTCAAACCCGGACCGTCTTAGGACCCTAAGACGAGGGGCCATTGTGTAGGTTTCGGGCGAAGTGATATGATCACCGTTTGGGACTGATTAGGCTAACCCACCCAATGCTTCGATATGGCCTGAGATCCATTTCTTTGAGAATGCGGGAGGCCATGGAGCTTGGAGACCTATTAAAACCTACCTATCTGCATACACGAAGTCATAGGCTGACAATCGATTGATGATGTAATACTTTTATTCTGTTCATGGAGTTCAGATACATTTCCCTGTAATGTTGTCATTGTAATATCGCTCTTTTTGTAATTAGGAATTTCTATTGTAATAGATGGCTAGTTCCACAATCGACTGGCTCCTCCGCAAAGAGATCCGAGTTTGCAAACCTCTGAGCCCAAAATTGGTGCTGGATCATTGGTTTACTCTGTACAACCCGGAAGAGCAGGCCTTTATTCAGTAGAAGATAGGGCCCATTGTCTCGCTGATGAAGATGGAAATGAACTTACCCTTGATACGGGCCATCCTCCATCTGTGGGAAGTAGAGCCCGCAGCTTTCTTCATTGGGCTACACGGGATCACTCCCACTCTAGAAGAATACACCAAACTCCTACAGGCTCCAACACTAACCAGCGAAGTGTATGTGCTAGATCTTAAGGCCGGGCCAGCCGGTATCTTCAGCGGACTTCTGGGTATTCGTAAGACAGCAATCAACAAATCCTTAGCAAACTGTAATGGATATTGCATACGAATGGATGAGTTAGAAGCGTGGTTTATAGCCCGGGAAGATAATGGAGATAGGAAAGACATATTGTGTGGAGACCCTAAGAGCTATAAACAAAAGAGGGTGAGTGCTTTCATCCTGACAGCCTTCGCCACCATACTCTTCCCCACCGGAACTTTTTATGTCCATTACCGAGTTGCAGAACTGGTGGCCCAATTCCTAGAAGGAAAATCTTACATCTCGGCTTTACTGGCTGAACAGATTCGGAACTTAAACTTTGTCAAGAAAAAAGGCCACGGGATCCTCCGCTCAAACATCGACCTCATCCTAATCTGGTTTGTAAGCCACCTCAAATGTTTCGGGCTGAACCTGGTTCGAAAAACTTTGGCCCAACAAGTGGACCTCGTGGACTTATGCATAAAGAAAATAAAGCTGCCTGACAACCTTGCTAGCCACAGTTGGGTAGAAGTGCTTAAGGGTTTCAATGCCGACGACAACCTGTGGACGGCTAAATGGAGTTGCTGCGACAAGGTCATCCTAACCTGTAGAAACCTTCAGGCCATACCTTTAATCAGTACCAGCGAATGTATAGGTTATCATCCTAACTCGATGGTCCGCCAGTTCGGTACTATTCAAGACATAGTTTATCGGCCTTTGCTAGAATCAATCACATTTGAGTATCAAGACTCGAATTTACTAGTAGCTGAGAAGTTTGTCAAGCTGGTAGAGGTCAAAGCACTATGGGAAGCCCGAATCGAGAGTCCTAATGTAGACCTCGGAGAGCTAGATGGCGAAGTGGGCAAGCACCGAGCCACTAAGGATTTTGTAATCCACCAGCTATATCAAACAGGGGAAAGAACATACCGAGTCCCAGATATCACCCAACCTAAGCCAGACAAGGTAGACCTAGAGTTGAAAACCTATATGGAGCAAGTCAGGGCTTGGATGGAAGTATATTTTGAAGCTGCAGACTACAAGAAGGATATCTGGAAGGGCCGATTTAAAGAATCTGATCAAAAGAACTAGGCATTGGAAGCTCAACTAGAAAAGACCTAAGCTAGAGTCAGAGAGTTAGAAGCTATCATCAACGGAAAACCGACACCTACGCAACAGAAGACCAAGAGAACTAGGAAATATATTACTATTGTACTTTGTTTTTATTTTTTCAAGTATCAAACTCCAAGTTTCCAATATTAACAAAAATAAAGTTTCAGTATTATATCATTAATCAATTGTTGGCCCCCTTTATTTTAGCATCCGTGTGACATATGCATCATATCTACATACCTGCATCGTACTAAGAAAAAATGCGCCCTAGGTATCAAAGATAGTTCCCAAACAACCGAATATTCCTATAAGCCCAATCCGGACTCGTTCAAGAACCAAAATGGTAAATAGTGGCAACAACAGCGACAACCGCAACAACACAAGTGCTGACGTCGCCTCAAACCCTAGGATCGTATCCCTGGAGCAAACGGTCCAGCAATTGGCTGCACAAGTCCACCTCCTGACTGAGAGCATTGGCCTCCTTCGCACCACCCAACTAACTCATGAAGAACACTCAGGGGCAAGAAAGGGGAAAGCAATGGAAGGTTAGCCTCTAGAATATGAAGAAATCAATTCCCACCTCAACTCGGCTTTTGAGTATGAATTGAGAGCCAACCTGGGTCCGACCTCTGATGACATAAAGAGGGAAATGGAGGACAGGCAAAAGGAAATGGAAAAGAGACTTTTAGTAGCTAGCTGATAAGATTAAGACAATAGAGGGGCCTGACAGTTTTGAACAAGCATGGATCACTAGCTTGCCAGCATATGGGGAGGAGGTATACCTAGGGAAGTTCAAGACCTCGGAATTTGAAAAGTATGGCGCTTGTGATTGTAGTATTATCCTATTAATGTACTAGGTTTAATGCTAAAAAATAGGTAGAATTATGTCACAAAATCTATTGAGATTCATTATCATTTCAATGTTCCTCATTCATTGGTGAAGTGATGGGTAATGTGTTTAGGAATGTTTGTTTTAATGAGAATTGGTTGGAACTATCGATCATTCAAAGACATTAAGTTTTCTTCTAAAAAATGAAAACTGGACTCAACGAAACTTGTATTGAATATTGGCATTCATAAACATTGGCAAAACTTCAATTTCCTTGCCTAAGGATAGTACATCTTAACAGCATCTGCATTAATGGGGTCTCTCAACTCTAGACCATCCATTTGAGTTAATATCAAAGCACCTTCCGATAATACCTTCTTTACAACATATGGACCCTCATAGTTAGGGGTAAACTTCCCTCTGGAATCTTGAGCATTAGGGAGAACTTTCTTTAGCCCTAGATCCCCTTTTTTCTAGCATTGAGGCCTCATTTTCTTGTTAAATGCTCGGGCCATCCTTTGTTGGTAACACTTGCCGTGACATAATGCAGTAAGTCTTTTTTCGTTAATCAAATTCAATTGATCAAGTCTCTTCTTCACCCAGTCCGATTCATTTAACTACGCTTTTGATAGAATTCTGAAGGATGGTATTTCGACCTCAACTGGTAAGACTACCTCAGTACCATATACTAGAGAATATGGGGTAACTCCAGTAGATGTTCTAATTGAGGTTCTATAAGTCATGAGGGTGAATGGAAGCATCTTGTGCCAATCTTTGTAAGTGATTGTTATCTTTTCGATGATTCTTTTGATATTCTTGTTGGCTGGTTCTACTGCCCCATTCATCTGCGGTCGGTATGGAGTTGAATTTCTATGGCTTATGTGGAACTATTGACACAAATCTATCATCGACTTTTTGTTGAGATTGGTACCATTGTCAATGATGATGGACTCAGGAACTCCATATCGAGCTATTATGTCCCTCTTTAGAAATCGAACTGTTACCCCTTTTGTGACATTAGCATACGATGAAGCTTCCATCCACTTGGTGAAGTAATCAATGGCTACCAATATAAATCTATGGTCGTTGGATGCTGTTGGAGTGATTGGGCCGATTATGTCGATTCCCCACATGGAGAAAGGCTAAGGTGCAGACAACGAATGCAGCTCGTTGGGCGAAGCATTTATTCGATTTGCGTAGACTTGACACAAGTGACAGTGTTTGACATATTTGATGCAATCTGATTCCATGGTTAGCCAATAGTAGCCTAATCTCACAATTTTTTGGGCCAACATGTAATCGTTCATGTGAGGTCCACATACTCCTTCATGTACTTCTCTCATCAGTTCACAGGCCTCATTTCTATCCACACATCTTAGCAAGGTGGTATCAGGAGATCTTTTGTAAAGCATGGGCCCATTTAATAAGAAATGACTTGCTAACCTTCTGAGTGTTCTTTGGTCATTTTTGCTAGCCATTTCAGGGTATTTGCTTTCTTGGAGGAAAGTTTTGATGTCATGATATCAAGGCATCTTGTGCTTTTTCAATTATCAAACAGTAGGCGGGACGATTTTTTATCTCTATTTTCAATGGTTGGACTTCGACTCCCCCTATTATTTGAATTATAGATGCTAGCGTAGCGAGTGCATCTATAAACTGATTTTGAGTTCTCGGGATATATGTGAAGGTGATTGCCTCGAATTCATCGATTAGCTCTGTCAAATGCTGATGGCACGGTACCAATTTGGGGTCTTTAGTCTTGTATTCCCCTCTTGTCTATAATATGATGAGTGAAGAATCTTCGTACACTTTTAATTCACGGATTTCCATGTGGTAAGCCATTTTAAGGTCGAGGATGCATGCCTCATATTCCGCGATATTATTAGTATATGGAAATGTGAGCCTTGTTGCTGAAGGGAATTGTGTTCCGTCTGAGGATATCAACATTGCCACGATCCCACAACTGAATACATTGGTAGCTCCGTCAAAGAACATCTTCCACTTAGGGTTCCGGTCTATCCCACAGTCTTCTACTGGTGTATTTCCCACTGTTAATATATTTTCATCAGGGCATTGAGCTTGTGATTCTTAGGAATCTCCCTCAATTGGGTGTTCCGCCAACTGGTCGGTTAAAGATTGCCCTTTCATCGAATTTTGATTTATGTATGTGATATCAAACTCTGATAAGAGCATTTGCCATTTGGAGATTCTCCCTAACAAAACGGGTTTCCCTACCAAGTACTTCAGATGATCGTGTCTTGTTAGCAACTCAACGTGATAGTAAAGGGTGTATTGCCTCAATCGGTGCATGACCCAAATCAAAGCACAACAAGTTCTCTCTACTTCTGAATACCTCTGTTCCCCGTCTATGAATTTCTTGCTTAGATAATATATGGAACGCTCTCTTCCCTCTTCATCTTTCTACCCTAACACGTACCCCATGGATTCAGGGAGTATCGTAAGGTATAAGAATAAAGGTTTCCCTTGTTTTAGAATTATCAAGATTGGAGGATTTATGAGATAGTCTTTGATTGTCCTGAATGCTTCTTCACATTCATCGTCCCATTCTACTGCAGCATTCTTTTTTAGTAGACGGAATAATGGATGGCATTTGTCTGTGAATTGCGAGATGAAACGAGCTATGTAATTTAATCTTCCCAGCAAACCTCTTACCTCTTTGACAGTATGTGGAGAAGGTAGCTCTAGTATGGACTTTACTTTGTCAGGGTCGATTTTAATGCCTTCTCGGCTTATGACAAACCCTAACAACTTGCCTGTCGTGATGCCAAAATTTTACTTCTCTAGATATAGCTTGAGCTGAAATTTTCTCAACCACTTGAACAACTTCCCCAGAATAACTGCATGGCTTTCTTCTTCTTTAGAATTGGTTATCATATCGTCAACATATACTTTGACTTTTCGATGTATCATATCATGAAGTATTGCAACCATGGCTCTCCGATACGTTGCCCCGGCGTTTTTCAAGCCAATGGGCATGACTTTGTAATAGAAAGTTCCCCATGTTGTGATGAAAGTCGTCTTAGTTTTATCCTCCTCAGCCATTTTTATTTGATTATATCCTGAGAAACCGTCCATAAATGAGAAAAGATGGTTTTCTGCAGTGTTGTCTACCAGAACATCTATGTGAGGTAGGGGGAAGTTATCTTTTGGCGTGGCTTGGTTTAAGTTCCAGAAGTCTACGCATACACGTACTTTTCCATTCTTTTTTAGAACGGGGACTATATTCGCTACCCATTCCGGATAGTTAGATACTTCAATGAACCCCACTTCTAGTAGTTTTTGACTTCCTCTTTAATTTTTAGTAAGATGTTAAGCCTAAATCTTCTCAATTTCTATTTTTTAGGTTTGACATCTTCCCTTGTGAGAAGCCTGTGAACTACTATTGATTGGTCTAATCCTGGCATGTCACCATATGACCGGGCAAACACATCTGCATACTCAATTAATAGCTCGATTATCTCGTGCTTTTGCTCGGCATTTAAACTGGTCCTGATCTTGAGGTTTTTAGGTTGCTCAGCGCTTCCTAGATTTACTGTCTCCACCGGCTCATCAATTGAAATTCCACTTTGTTCATGTTTTTGCAAATTTTCTTGTATTATTTTGTGGTCAAGGACATCGCCTCTAACGGCTGACCCAGCAGTGTTGGAAACGATATCAGTGTTTTCATTTCTTACCTGCGCGAAATGTCCCTGACGTTCAACAGTAGGGAATCTAGGTGAAGTGAAACAAAAGTACATACATAAGCAAGAAACAGATGAATGAATTGCAATTTATTGAATCTAAAAAGAAACCATAATAGAATTTTGTTTAATAATTGTTCCCTATCCTTGAGCTGACCTAGTGCTATCAATAGGATAACATAACCAATTATCGAGAGCTAGATGCTGCTCAGACGTGCGAGGGATCGGGCTCCCATTACTGACATCAGCTTCACTTATCCTTGGCTCTTAAGTGATAGTTGCTTGTTTGAATGATTGTTGGAGGGGTGGAAAACGCATCTGAATGTCATTTAGCTTCTCTTTCCTCCTGCCTCTGACACCTCTGGCTTGTGTCTCTTCCTAGGAACGTACTCTAGTCCAAATGTCCCTTGATGTCCCTCCTTAAACTGATGGCCTTCCTTGCTGGTCACTACATTCACCTCGTTGAATATCTGGAGACCAAAGTCTTCAGAACCATCCTCCCTAATGTAAGGTATGGCAGTTTCTTTATAGATGGCGTAGTCTTGCTCTCCCAACACAGTGATGATCTGTCCATTTGCAATGAATTTGACTTTCTGATGGAGGCTTGAAGGTATGTCTCCAGCAGTATGTATCTACGTCCTCCCCAAAAGCAGATTAAAAGACCTTGGGATGTCGAGGACTTGGAAGGAGATGTGGAATATCTGCGGGCCAATCTCTACCGGCAAGCTTATTTCCCCCACTATCTCTCTCTTCGACCCATTGAAAGCCCTGACCATCGTTGAGCTTGGTTTGATGTTGCTTGGATCGACCCCCAGTAGGTCAAGGGTAGCCAATGGGCATATGTTGAGAGAAGATCCATTATCAATGAGTACTCGAGGGACGATTGTGTCGTTGCATTTACCACTATGAACAGTGGTTTTATATGTTGGTCTCCGTCTTCTCCTAGCTCTTCGAGGGAGAAAGATATCTAGTCCATGGTGAAGATTGAATCTGCTACATGACTCAATTTGTCTATAGCGATGCCCTCTAGTACCTTGATCTGTTTGAGCACTTTGAAGAGTACTTCCCTATGAGGCTCAGAGGTTGTAAGGAGGCCCACAGGTGATATCTGGGCTGGAACCTTGTTTAGTTGTTCCATGATCTTATACTCGCTCGCCTTGACCATCTTTGTGAATGTAAAGAGCCCCTCTTCTTCTTCTTTTCCTACCTCCATGTTGGGCTCCTCAGTTGAGATTTTGTATTTCGGGTCATAAATTTTCCCAGAATGGGTGATTCCTCCTACGATAGGGGGTTTTTCTTGATCAAGAGCCCGGTAGTCAAATGGTGCTGCCTTATACCTCTCTATGGGTATTGGGACATTGAACACATACCTCTTCTTTGGAATTTGCACCTTAGTCGATTGTCCTTCATAGCACTTTATGACTATCGGCTTTTGGTATGATTTTATCATGTTCACAGACTTCTCCCCTTCTTTTGGTGGGTTGTCTTCTTTCTCAAACTCAGGCCCCCATCCATTAAGCAGCCCATACTCAGTTGGTGTAAAAGAGTAATTTACTAGATACTTGAATCTCCCATGCGATTCGCCTAAGGTACCAACCATTAGGTCTCCAGCTAACCATCTCTTCTTGATATGTGACTTATGGGTTTCCTCTGGAGTTTTGTGTGGGTGACTTTTTCGTTGCACTGTTGCCTTTTGTTGTTTTTGGGATTCTTTGGGATCCGACTCTTCGGATGTGATCATATTGACAGTGGGCTTATGGTTGGGCAGCGGATTAGTGTTGACATTAGGTGCTAGTGTGTTAACAAAGTCCAACTGCATAATCCCAGCGTCAATCAGATCTTAGATTTTGTTTTGAAGCCTCCAGCATCTGTCTATAGAATGCTGCTCCTAGCCCATATGATAATCGCATTTGAGGCTTGAGTTGAAATTTCTAGGCTTGTACCGGTCATTCGAGATCTCGAAGCTGATCAAATTATCCGCTCGCAGCCGAGCAAAAACCTGGCTGAGCGGGATCGGGATTGGAGTAAACTGTCTTAAGACTCTAGTGGCTTGGGTGTGGTTTATCAAAGATTGCTGGATTGGGGAATTTGTAGTTTAGAATGTCACGCGGGTCCCAGCTTTGTCTGCTTTGCTGGAATTAACTATGTTGACGGTAGATTCCTTGGCTTTGTTACCTCCTAAGGGCCTTTGTGATGATGTGATCCTGGGAGGATCTATTGTTTGGAGTTTGCCTAATGTGATGGCATTCTCGATCCGGCACCTTGCTGCCACTACCTTTGCGAAGCTGGATGACGTCTGGCCCAGTCTTATCCAGAGTGTTGACAAAGATAAATGTCAACTCCTTTTCAAAAATTAGGGTCGCTACCCTAGCAGCCTAAGCTCTCCAACGTTGAGCATACTCCTTGAAAGACTCCGTGTGTCTCTTCCGAAGACTTCCCAGGTCGATTACCGAGGGGGCAATTTCAATGTTAAATTTGTATTGGTCATAGAATGCCCGAGCAAGTCTTTCCCAGGTATTGACCTGGTTGAAGTCTAGGTGTGCATACCAAACGAGGGTAGGGCCTGTAAGGCTATCTTGGAAGGTTTGGATCATAAGCTAGTCTTATTGGGCATACTTGCTCATTTTTCGTACATACAGCCTTGTATGCATCTTGGGGCATCCAGTACCATCGTACTTTTCAAATTCTGGGGTCTTGAACTTCTCGAGGTATACTTCCTCCCCATATGCTGGCAAGCTAGTGATCCCTGCCTGTTCAAAACTGTCAGGCCCCTCTATTGTCTTCATCTTATCAGTTAACTGCTGAAAAAGTCTCTTTTCCATTTCCTTTTGCCTATCCTCCATTTCCCTCTTTATGTCATTAGAGGTCAGACATAGGTTGGCTCTCGGTTCATACTCAAAAGCCAGGTTGAGGTGGGAATTGATTTCTTCGTATTCTGGAGGCTAACCTTCCACTGCTTTCCCCTTTCTTGCCCTTGAGTGTTCTTCATGAGTTGGTTGGGTAGTGTGAAGGAGGCCAATGCTTTCAGTCAGGAGGTGGACTTGTGCAGCCAGTTGCTGGACCGTTTGTTCTAGGGATATGATCCTAAGGTCTGAGGTGGCGTCAGCACTTGTGTTGTTGCGGTTGTCATTGTTGTTGCCACTATTTGCCATTCTGGTTCTTGAACGAGTCCAGATTGGGCTTCTCGGAAGATTCGGTTGTTTGGGAGCTAACTTTGGTACCTGGGGCACATTTTTTCTTAGTATGCTGCAGGTATGTAGATGTGATCCATGTGTCACACGGATGCTAAAATAAAGGAGGCCAACAATCGATTAATGATATAATACTAAAACTTTATTTTTATTAATATTGGAAACTTGGAGTTTGATACTTGAAAAAAATTTAAAAAAAGTACAATAGTAATCTATTTCCTAGTTCTCTTGGTCTTCTGTTGCGTAGGTGCCGGTTTTCCGTTGATGATAGCTTCTAACTCTCTGACTCTAGCTTGGGTCTTTTCCAATTGAGCTTCCAATGCCTTGTTCCTTTAATCAGATTCTTTAAATTGGCCCTTCCAGATATCCTTCTTGTAGTCTGTGGCTTCGAAATATACTTCCATCCGAGCCCTGACTTGCTCCAGATAGGTTTTCAATTCTGGGTCTACCTTGTCTGGCTTAGGTTGGGTGATATCTGGGACCCGGTATGTTCTTTCCCTTGTTTGATATAGCTGGTGGATTACGAAATCCCTGGTGGCTCGATGCTTGCCCACTTTGCCATCCAGCTCTCCAAGGTTTACATTAGGACTCTCGATTCGAGCTTCCCATAGTGCTTTGACCTCTGCCAGCTTGGTAAACTTCTCAGCTACTAGTAAATTCGGGTCTTGATACTTAAATGTGATTGCTTCTAACGAAGGCTGATAAACTATGTCTTGAATAGTACCGAACTGACGGACCACCGAGTTAGGATGATAACCTATACATCCACTGGTACTGATTAAAGGTACGGCCTGAAGGTTTATGCAGGTTAGGATGACCTTGTCGCAGCAACTCCATCTAGCCGTCTACAAGATGTCGTCGGCATTGAAACCCTTAAGCACTTCTACCCAACTGTAGCTAGTAAGGTCGTCGAGCAGTTTTATCTTCTCTATGCATGAGTCCACGAGGTCCACCTGTTTGGCCAAAGTTTTCTGGACCAGGTTTAGCCCAAAACATTTGAGGTGGCTCACAAACCAGATCAGGATGAGGTTAATGTTTGAGCGGAGGATCCCGTGGCTCTTTTTCTTGACAAAGTTTAAGTTCCGAATCTGTTCAGCCAGTAGAGCCTGGATGTAAGATTTTCCTTCTAGGAATTGGGCCACTAGTTCTGCAACTCGATAATGGACATAAAAAGTTCCGATGGGGAAGAGTATGATGGCGAAGGCTGTCAAGATGAAAGCACTCACCCTCCTTTGTTTATAGCTCTTGGGGTCCCCACACAATATGTCTTACCTATCTCCATTATCTTCCCGGGCTATGAACCGGGCTTCTAACTCATCCATCCGTATGCAATATCCATTACAGTTCGCTAAGGCTTTGTTAATTGCTGTCTTGCGGATACCTAGAAGTCTGCTGAAGATATTGGCTGGCCCAGCCTCAAGATCTGGCACATACACTTCGCTGGTTAATGCTGGAGCCTGTAGGAGTTGGGTGTATTCTTCCAGAGTGGGAGTGATCTCGTGTGGCCCAATGAAGAAAGTTGCGGGCTCTACTTCCCATAGATGGAGGATGGCCCGTATCAAGGGTAAGTTCATTTCCATCTTCATAAGAGAGGATAGGCCCTATCTTCTGCTGAATAAAGGCCAGCTCTTCTGGGTTATACAGAGTAAACCAGTGGTCCAGCACCAATTTTGGGTCCAAAGGTTTGCAAACTCGGATCTCTTTACGGAGGAGGCGGTCGATTGTGGAACTAGCCATCTCTATGGCCTCCCGCATTCTCGAAGAAATAGATCTCAGGCCATATCGAAGCATTGGGTGGGGTAGCTTAATCAGTCCCGAACAGTGATCATATCACTTCGCCCGAAACCTATACAATGACCCCCAGTCTTAGGGTCCTAAGACGGTCCGGGTTTGACTATATTTACTCACACAGTTTACATGCATGCAGACTAAATAATAAAAGTAAATAATCGAACCTTAAATCTAATTAAATCCTTGAAAGGTTAGCAACAATATAACAAACCAAAAAAGACATTTCTTGAAAAAGTGATTTGAGGAGATTCAAGTGGCTAGCCTACTAGAGATTGCCCCCAATGGAGTCGCCATCCTATCGATTCTAATTTTTTATTTTCCATTCCTAATTCGATCTATACTAGACCCTATGCTTATCTAATGTAGACCCTCGACTTGAGTCAAGAATTTCATTTTATTTTGGAGTCGCCACCCAACTGTGGTTGGGAAAGATTGAATTAGGACTAATTGAGCGGATTAATCCTAATTTAGACCACTAGTCGGTGAGATTTTCTTCTTTTCGTTTTTTGTGAAAGAGGAAATGGAAAACTAGAGTTTCTGAGTTCGGAGGCTAACCTATTAAAACCTTAAAGTTACCATCCTATCTCTTGAAATCTAAACCTTATCCAAATGTCTTATTTTATTTTTGTTGTCTTTTTATTGCGTTTTCGGGCAACTTATTCTAAGAAAATGATTTTTTATTCTTTTTAGAGTTACCCAAAACGGGTGCCTACGTATTTGCTATTCAGGATCAAACCGGTTGTAGTTCGCTTTTCCTAAAAAACTTTAATGTTTTTGTGAATTTTAATTATGAAATTACTTTTGATTTACGTTTTTATCATTTTAGTATTTTCTTGGAAAAATCTAAACCTAAGTTTGATCATTTGATTTTTTTGAAAAAATAATGATTTTAAGGAAAAAACCAATTTTAGGTTTATTATCAAAAACATTTTTCTAAGTGATAAAATTTATTTCTCTATTTTTTACCTACCTCTAATATTATTATTTGTTTTTTATTTTTATTAATTTCTATTAATTAATTAAAAAAATTCCTACATTATTTATCTACCTTAAATTAAAAATCTAAATTTTATCATTCATTTTTTTTCTAATATATCTTTATCATTTTTTTTTTATTTTTTATTTTTTATTTTTTATTTTTTATTTTTTATTATTATTTTCTATTATTCACCCTAAATTAAATCCTAAAAGAAAAAAAAATCTAAGTTCTAATATTTTTTTTCTATTTTTTTGGATTATGAATAACAAGTAAATAAATAAATAACTAAGAAAAAAATCGAAAAATTCGACTTACCTGGATTCGGGTCGGTGCGTAGGTTAAGTTGGTTGGGTCAGATCGGGTCGAAGCGGGTTGGGTCGGGTCGACGGTCACGGCGGTTGGAGGTATTCGTTAACGGCATTCCAGCGGCCTTTCAAGAAAGTTGAGGTGTTGTTTCTTAGGTTTTCGAGGGTGGGGAACTCAACCATGGTAGTGGATTTCTCCAAAAATGCCTCTTGGTGGCAGTTCGAGGCTTGATCAGCGGTCGCGGCTTGGGGAACTCCGACGAAGCTTCAATTTCTCTCTTTTTCTCACTTCTGATCCGTGCTTCTGCTTCCTCCCTTCATCCTCTATTTATAGCCGCAAGGAATCGAGCTGGATAAGCTTGGATTTCCTCCGATTGAGATGAATTGGATTTGCCGTTAAAACTCTCCTCCGATTTGTGCAAATCCATCAATTTGTTGCAATTTGATTCCAATTGGATGATGTTTATCATATTTTAGTTAAAGATCTGTTGGATTTGTGCAAAAAATCGAATCAAAATGGCCGAAATGTGATTTTTTCCCCGCCGACGATGATCTCGGACAAAGGAGGAAGAAGATCACGTGCCCGACGCATGCGTTTGTTCTAGCCAATCAGCTGCTGACACGTGTCCTGAGTGAGAAAAAAAATTACAAAACACGGAATCTGCCTCCCCCACGTTTCGAACCTGTGACGAGCCATCCCCCCACGCGCATCGGACCACAGCCAGGACTAGCTGGGCTAGCCCACTTCTCAGTTTTTTTTTTTTATTTTCGCATTTTGCATATATGCAATGCGATTTTTATTATTTTTGTATTATTTTAAAATTCCAAAAATTTGTAAAAATTATTTAACCCCTTTTATTATTGTTTCTACAATTATTTTTCAAAATTGATGTATTTTTTCTATTTATTTTATTTTTTGAATATTTTTCATATTTTTGCTAAATTAGAAGAAAAATTGAAAAAAAATGAAAAAAAAATTAAAATTGATTATTATTGATCATTAGGGCAAAAATGAAGTGTTTACAAGTAGAACTCCCAATTCCTTATCTTCATCCACTAGAATTTCAATTTTCATCAAAGTTTCAATGACAATGTTGTATCTCCACTTATGAAACCACCATGAAACTTAAAGGAACCACAGTGAAATTAACTTCCATCAAAACTTCAACAACTCAAATTCTTCATCCCCACTTATCACAAGCAAAAGTCAACACATATTAGTTAACTTAAACAATATATACTAAACATAACATAATGAAAATTTGACATGTTACCTCTTTCTTCTTTTGCATTCTTCTCTAAAGGATCTTAGCTTAAGTAGAGTTTGTTGGGATTGAAGATTGGGAGGTAGGCCTTCATAATAATCTTTGCATGCATGACAATACAATATATACTAAAAGTAAAAAAGAGTAATAAAAAGGCATAAATGCACCTATTTACTATAACCAAGTAGACAAACCTTTTAACATGCTTATCTTTCGCTAGTGCTTATTGACATGTACAAGCATTGTGACCTAGCTGATCATAGTTTGTGCATCTAAGAGTCCACTCTTTTTTTTTTGCTAGAACTCTTGACTCTAGTCTAATTTAGCTTTTTTATTTATTTTCTTTCTAGGTCTTTCAAGAAGGCATAACATTTTTCAATGGCTTCAATGTGCTAATGTTTGGCAATGCATGGGTGATTTACTTAAATGTAGCTAAAGAAATATTCATGACGATATTCCTCAATGTTTGCCTTCATATGCACAATGCAAATGGTAGCATGTTTCCATGGAATCCCGAATGTTCCCACATGAACATGCATCATATATAACTTTGTCCAAGCGGTTCTGAACATTTGCATAAACTTAATTGCTCCATGTGCACCCTTTTTAGTACCTTGATTAAGTCGCTTTATTAACTTCAATTGAAAATTGTCAAATATTTGAATTATCACTTCCTCCTAAACTTGTCAACCAAATTATTGAAGCTCTTGGTCTTGTTATGCATCAAATGATCTACTTTACAATCTATGTTATAGGCATGCCTTGACCACTACGCATGGATTAACTTAGAGGGATACTCATGTGCTTCCTTGTCTTGCATATCTAGTCTTTGCTACCTTATCTCAAGTTGGGTGCAAGCTTTGGTAGTGGCCCAAAAGTCTACTACAAGAGCCAAACTTGAGATACTTGCCCTTGAAGTTCTTCAAAATACGCTGATAACAAAACATTTGATTTTCCATTAGAATAACTTAGGAGATTACTTTAGATAATTCCTACATGAAAAAAGAGCTTATATTAGTTATATATATATCATGAATATAATATCAATTAATAAAGGCTAAAATCTTCATATTTATTGATGCATAATCAAAATTACAAATAGTCAGTGTGATAAACTAATCTTATACCTATTACTCAAACAACCCCTGAATAAATAGATTGCTTAGATAAGCTAATAATCTAAATGATAATCCTATGCACATGTAAGATGAAATATTTAAATTGGAACTGGGAAAATAAGAAATTATATGAGAATATATCTTAGTAACTTTTGTTTGTCACTCATAAATGTAAGTGCATGACTAGCGTAGTCTACACCTATAACCTTTATCAATCCCTCCTTAAACCAATGCCAACTATTGCTGTAGTCCTTCTCAGCCACAAAATATGCTAATAGAAACAATCCATTATTTCCATTGAGAGTGGTTATCGGCAAGTGAACTCCACCATATCAACCTTTAAGATGGTAACCATCTAGTCCTATAAAGGGTCGGCATCCTCTACTGAAACCAATCTTACAAGCCCAAAACATAGAAATTCTTTTTTAGATCTAAGAGTTGACATTAATCCTTCAAGCCTATCCCAACTACGTATCTTAAAAACACTTATAGGGTTGTGCTCCTTAACAAGATCAACATCTATGGGTAAAAGTGAATACAATACATCATGACTAATTTCAATAATTTCTTTTATTTTCACATTTACCCTATATAACCTTGAACGGGGAGGGTCAATACTAAACTTTGAATTGACTTGTTGGTATATCAACTCCTATTTATTATTCGGGTTGGTAGAAAGCTCATCAATTAGTTGACTAACAATTCAATAAGAGGTTACGTCTATTTTATTCCCACTATGAATGTAAGTATGTTGTGGGTTAAGTGTTTTGATGATAAAGCAGGCTTGCTTGGTTTTAGTAGATGCATGGATTCGGTAAGAGCAATTCTCTACAATTCATATGGCTATTATGGGTCTCTATCATCTTTTACCCTTAATGTCTTAAATTCTTTTAGGATCACAGACTCGCGTAAAACTTTCATAAATTTATGTGCATCTAAGAGCGCATCACCTTTACTAGAACAATTTTATTTTGAGTGTCATGACACCATGTCCTTAGATCTCCAAAACCTTGATTTTGACCTTCTCTACCATCGTTTCCCAATTTTTCTCCTACTTCAAAGTGTACATCTCCAATCATCCATGTTATTGGAAAACTCAAAATCACTGCTTTCACCACCACTCACTAATGTAATGGATGCATCAATCACATTTCTTAGAAATATCATTACCACTATTCTAAAAAATGTCGACACCTTAGTATCAAAATCCACATTTCATCTACAATAAATTTGTCATTAGAGATAAATGAAAATACCTCATCTTACAACTAGTCATCTCTTACCTCATCATTTGATAATGAACTTAGGTCCTAAACATAAAGCAGCTAAGCTTAAGTACTTCCATTGGTTAAATATCCTCTAATGACATCGAACTTTCTTCAACAACAAAATTTTAAGAGATTAACATAAGCTTAATCAAGAACAAGTCGATATTTTCAATATTTCTATATATATTAAACATATCAAGCATAACTACCTCATAATCAATCTTCAACTTCTCATTCATCATTGGAATTACAAACATTATAATTACTATTGTATACTTCTCCATGAGACTTAAGATGACATCAACATAGTCCTTTACCATGTCAAGGAAACAATATTCATTTGAGTCAATATCCTTCACAACATACCGATGATCTTGGTAATGGACAACAAATTTTTTAAATAAGTTCACTTTCCCAAAATTTTGTCGGTTTTTCTTTGGAAAAATTAGGGTTTTCTTATATAGGAAATGATTTCATGAATTCTAGGGTTTGTAGTTAAGATTTCGTATGGTTTTAAAGGAATTGCAATGATTTTGGGTTCGTGTTTAAGATTTAACAATCTAATGTTTGCTTTTTCCCCTTTTTCTTGGGTTAAGGAACTTAAGCCTAGTGGTGGTTTGTGTGAAAAGAAACCTAGGGTGGTGGTTCAAAGGTGGTCGAATGGGTAGTTGCAAGTGGCTTTTGGTTCTAACGGTTATGGCTTTGTTGGAACTAAAGCTTGGGTTTTTTTAGAACTAGAAACCACAGGGATCCTATTGATGCCTACATGGTGGTTTGTGTTTGAGTTTTGACGAAAATCTTTTAGAGAGAAGGTGGTGGTTGGCATGAGTGTGGGTCTAGAGAGAGAAGTAGCTAAACTAGTGATTTAAGAAGCTTATTCTATCATTTCTTGGTTCCTTTTGAGTTCTATTTATAGGCACACATGAATGATGTTGATAAACTTTAGTTAGATATGAATTAGATTTTCATTCAAAAATTTAATTTTATCCTCCAAGATTTGATATATTTCTTTTTAGATTAAAGTTAATCTTTGGGATAAAATGGTTTTTTTTTTCTATTAAAATGCAATAAGATTTGATCGGATTGATGTTGATCTTCAAAAATTTGTTCATACTACTACTTCTCCTTCATTTTTTTCGTGCTCTGTCTGGAGGAAGAAGACAATAATGTGAATGGCAAATGATTTCTTCTGTCTAATTGCATGCTGCTACATAACAGTTGGTGGGGAGAAAAAAAAGGCACAATGTGCCTCCTATAGTATTTGAACCATGACCTATGACCCCACTCACACATATTACAAGCATATTACACTTAAGTAAACTAAATTCTTACATCGAGTTTTGTTTAATTGAAGTGGGTCAGGCTTGATTTAAAGACCCTATTTTCTAGTTCTTATTTCCTAAAAATAATGTTTTATTATATATTATTATTATTATTTTTACCTTCTTCTTCTTCTTTATTTGTTTTTTTCTATTTTTTCTATAGTCTTATCTTTTACTCATTTATTCATTGTTAGCATCATTATTTATTTTATTTTTATTATTGTCAAACCTAACTTTATTTTAATTAACTTAAAAGGGAGTGAAAATGGAGTATCTTTAGGTATAGTATGTATATGTTTATATAAACTATACCATCAAAATCCATTAAGATAATAATAGTAAATGAAGAGACATATAATTTAAAAATGACTTACCTGCAAGTGGATGAGACTTGGAGAAGACCTTAACTTAAAGAAGGCTTGATAATCAACAAAATGAAATCAACCCCTAAGTAATTATAATAATATTATAATGTAAGCAAGGCCATGAGGGATAATAAAGAATTTCAACACCCAAATCTATAACTTTCTACATTTACACTTGGAGCAATATCAGTGGAATTATGAATATTGAAACTGGTAAATAATAATAATAATAATGGTGATGATGCTGAATAGAAAAAGTCGAAACTTAACTAAAAAGGAATGAAACTTACTGTGCAAAAATTTCTCGATGGAACCATATTTATATTTCATGATTTATGGACGTGTAGGATTATTACCTTTATTATTATTATTTAAGCCATTTATTAGTTTATTAACTAAACACAATAAAATATGTTTATTTGCAAAATTAATCCTAAGGTTTGCGGGTGATGTGTCCTCATGAGTTGTCATATATATATATATATGCATTTGCAAGTTTTTACATATTTAAATATGTTTATAATCCAAACTTATGACATAACTATGCGACTGAGTATATCGGTATGTAATATGACTTTTGTATTGGAATGCATTCACGCAAGGTATAACGAGATAATATGTAAAAATATATGTATATACATAATTTATACATAATAAAATAATTACTATTGATATTTATATCTACACATACTTATGTCTTAAATAGAATATATATATATATATGTTTAAAAAAAATGATCAATCTCTATTAATAAAGTTTTTTTAGATATGTATCTCCAAAGCTCAATCCGACCTATTTGGATCCTTACTCAAATTCTACACACCTAGACCAACTTCCTATAGATAGTCACATCATAAAAGCATGAAAGCCCAACTCGCGTGTCTCCAACTTCCTGCTTCCTGCTTGAATTGGCTGGATGTGCCTTGAAACTGGATAAACGTGAAAGGTTTGAAATAAATAAGAAAATAAGAAAAGGAGCTAGTAAAAAATACACACTCCACGAGATGTAGAGAGAATATCAAGAATGAATATGCTTATACTTACTATGTCAAGATCGATATCAACCCTTAAGTATAAAATTTAGATTTTATTTACTGCATTAGTGTTGTAAATGTTTTAAATCGGTCCTTTTTTTTTCTTTTTTCTTTTTAAAATTTTTACTATGTTCGTAGGTTTGACTTGATGATGTCTAACATTACTCTCACGTATTACTGTTTCTATAGCTGGATCTTCAAAATTTACACATGCGTCTTCTTTCATACATTTTTGCAATAGTGAAAACGCATGTAAAGTTCTTTCCTAACCTATTTTACCACTATTTTTTTTTTTAAAAGCATCTTTTATGTACAAAACTCGCCATTTCTCCTCCTCTCTCTCTCTCTCTCTCTTCAATTCCAAACGTGGAAGCTCAATCGCAGAGCTCAACAATGGCGGAAATCACGAATTCATCACCACAAGAACAACAACAACTGTTTGATCCAGCCACCATGCGGACGACTAGACCGGGAACAAAACGCCTCCTTCTCATTCTCTCCGTTCTCTTCTCCTTCGTTTTAGGTACTATTTTACTATCGATTTCACTTTCGGCTCTAGCTGTGTTTTATATTCATCCTCCGTGATAGTCTTTGAAGTGTGTTTATGATTTCTTAACTGATTGCTGATTCAGTTATTTATTTCGATGGATAAGCGGATCGGATGTTCTCAAAACTGCACACCACCTTCAATTAGTTAGGTGACGTGAATGGATTGAAAATATTCATTTTGAAAACGTTGAATACTTCTCAAAGGTTAAAAATGCATAAAGGTTTAGTCTTCCCATTGCACTGTCAAAATTATGCACCTTCTCGGTTTATTAGTAGTGGTCATAGCAGGTTTCATGCCACTTCACCATGCCACTTCGGTGAAATGGACTGAAAAAAAAAAAAAAAACAATTTTGAAAATGTCAAATGCTTCTAAAAAAAGCACAAGTATTTAGTTCTCTCATTGCATTTCTTGAAGACAGTTTTCTGAACATTTAGAGCGTGTTTGTTTCATGGAAGACAGATTTCTGAGCATTTATTTATATTTTTTTGTAATTTATTCATTGAAGCTATTTAACGTAGTAATTTTTGAAGTTTGCACTTGTAATTTGTACCGCTAAGTGATCTTAGGAGGTGAGAATTGTGGCTTGCCACCGATTTTGTTGGACAATGGCCACAGAAAATTCCAATGGAATGTTCCTCATTTTTAATGATATATTCTGTGGTGTTTAACTGTCAAAACTAATTGTTCACATCCTATCACCATTTACATTAGGAGCTACTTGGTTGTTGGCTGCTACCTTTGGTTCACATCACTAATTACGCTGAAAAGCACACCCTAAAAAATGAATGTAACTCAGACACGCCACATCAGTAAAATGAAATGAAAATTTATATTTTGAAAGTTTTGGCTAGTTCCGTAATTTAATTGTGACATTTTACTAGGTGATATGTTAGGATGAATCTAATTGATTGTGTAAAACTGCAGGTTCCCCCCTTTTGTGGAAATCTATTAAAATCTACCGCGCACCGCTTCCTTTTAGAGATATTGATTTACTATCGAAGAGGATTGAATCAGATCCCTTGAAGTTTCCATGTAACTTTCAGGCTGTCTTTATTGGATTCAATTTTGAAAATTTTGAGAACCTATATTTACCAGAACAGGTGCAGTCCTTGATAATGAACCGAATGAATGAACTTACTGCCATTGCTCCACAACATGGCAGTTGCAGTGGAGATTATACTGTCTCAGTTATGATTGAATCGAATTCTGGCTGTGTCCGGAGCCATCATGGTGGAGAGGTGTGTCCATATCAATGTGGTATCTTTGGTGCTGTGGATTTTGATGGTGGGGATGACAACAATGTGGATGATATGCTGGAGTCTGTGTTGGGACCATGTTCGGGGTCTGGTAGGAAATTGTACAATGTAGTGGTAGTGAATAAGGATGTGGAGGAGAGAAGTGTGGTTGGTAAATATAGGAATGCATGGATTGTAGGGAGGGTTTCAGAGGAGGAAGCAATTGCAAGGATTGGAGAGATTTTTGTTAAGGTGTTTGTGGATGGTGGCCAAGAGAAGGGTTTGATTCCTGGAGAATATATGCCTGTTGGAGCTGATGGTAGAATGATCCTTTCTTTTAATCTGCTTAACTCAAATCCAGTAGATTGGATTTATGACTGGTATAGACGAAAGACCCATCACTTTGTTTATTCAATTGTATTAATTTATTTATGTCCTCGATCTGTACTTTGCATAGCTCTGTCATGGTCCTCATGTTGTGCACGGAACAAAGTAGCTCATTGCCATTGTGAAACTAAATCTCTTATTTTCTGTTGTAATGCTAAAGCTCCATAATCATTGCTGAGCAACAAAGGCTTGTCATTATGCTATATTATTGTTATTCATTTGAGGAAACAAGTGAAATACATAGTATAATGAACAGGAGTTGATGGCTTCCTAACAAAACATTTCTGCAAAAATGTGGTGATCCTTTTAAACTTTTGTCGACCGTTTGGACACTTAGTGGCAATATAACTTAGTGTTTTTTTTCTTTGTAATAATGAATCATATTCATGCAGGGATTTTGGCTGGTTAGATGAGATTGTGTTCTCTCCTATAGCTGAAGCCTTGGGCTCCATAGCAAATATTACTGTAGAAAGTCAGGTGATGGATTGTGCTTGCCCCTCTATGTATGAAGTTCCGGTACCTTATGAGTGTCTGATTTCTTATCTTGTTTAAATCCACAGGTTTTTTATCATACACCAAAGTCTTCATATTCTTATTGGGATGATAACTTGCAAAGCCACATCTTCAAAACTAGCGATCTTCCTTTCTTTGTAAGTTGTTTTATTCATATTAAGGAAAATTACACTAACCCCCGTAAATTTTTAAAATTGCATGAACACTCCTAGTTTTTAAATTGTACATTTACACTCCTATGATGTAACATTAAACCTCCTGATAAGTTTTAAAAATACATTCTTTGATAGGTTTCATAATTGCACAGATAACCCTTGAAACTTTTTTTTAGGGAGGGCTAATATATGTTAGAGGAGTGTAAGTGTATAATTAAAAAATTGATGGTATCGATGTAATTTCAAAATTTTAGAGGGGTGGTCGATATAATTTATCATTTATTTCAAGTTTTGCTTTTTGGTATGTAAATAATTGTATTAATGTGAGGAAAATTAAAAAATATTTGCTATAGTAGAAGTTTATGAAGCAAAAGGTGAGGAGGGTGCAGCAAATTCCTAGACAGATGAAAACATACAAAGCAGCAATTTTACAAAAGGCTATACTTTATAGCTGGTCGCACTAGGAACTGTAATAGACCAAACTAAGTGCTGACACTAAGTTGACATTGGCGGCAAAAGGTATTGGTATCGAATGGAGTTGAATTTTGACATTGCCAAATGCAGTAGAATGATGCTGCAGAGCTGCTCATGATTTGAGGACAGTGGGTGAATGGAAAGTTGAGGTTGCAACAATGGCTGAAGTGACTCTGATCCATGATAGAAAAGATGATGGGCATCCCACCTGCTCATGCACTTGCTCCATAGTTGCTCAGAGTCTGCACTGAAAAAACAAGTGGTCATGGCTTTCTTGGGCAAAACAACAAAGTAATGAGTGGGAATTTAAGCAATGCCCAACGCACATAGTTTTTCTAGGCCAGGGTATAGAACTTGTTATTCCAGGCTAGCCAAAGTATGGAGGCGTGTCTTGGGATGGTTGGAAGTCCACACTATTTTTTCTATGGAACCTTGTGCACATGGGTTTGCAACCTGATTTCCCCTTAGGCAGTGACCATAATTTATTATCAATAATAGAACAAAGTCTGGTAATCCTTGGAACTCTAATGGATGCAATCGTTCTTGCATCAAAGATATAAATAAGGAGACCTCTAGGTAACCGCCAGTGATACATATTAGCCATTGTTTCCATTCCCACCTTCCCATTCAAACAAGGTAGAAACATCCTAACATGGTTTAAGTAATTTCTGCAAACTCCAGCAGCAATCTGCAGACTTGATTGTTGAGAAACTAATACCCTCTAGAAATCGTGTAATTACCCAATCCACTTAGGACTGTTGGAGCCAGCTTGACATAAGTGGCAGATATGCTTCAACCCGCTTGGTTCCAAGTTATGACTTTCTAGTTCCCCACCCACCTTCACACTTGGGAGGCATACCACATCACATCTGACCTCAGCTTTAGATGGCACATCTGCTCACTCACTCCAAGGGAAATTGCACATAATTCTTTGGCTGGAGTCTACCAGCATTGGACAAAAATTTGGATCTCCTTTAGTTTATTTGCCTTGTGATTGTTAAGACTAAAGTTTGCAATCTTCTTTCTGAATTTTAGTGTATATTACGTGGGTTCTAGAGTGAGAAAATGCTCTCTCCTCTCTCTAGAAAACCCCCTTAACTTCCCTTAGTTCCTTCAGTTGCCGTTTCTCGTGCTCTTTTTACTCTTCATCCCTGTGCTCTTTCTACCTCTCTACTTCCGTCTTCTTCCTGTTTCCATCTCTTTTTTGTGGTCCATGACGGGAGGCCACAATTAAAGAAGCTCCAAGGGTGGCTGGAACTCCCCTGGCAGGCATTTTCCACCTTGTTTTCTTGATAACTAAGGAAGAGAGAGAAAGTGGGGATCCCAAGGTGGTTTCTGTGTCAGACAGAGGAAAGCAAAAGGATGTAAACCCCTTTGACCCTGCTGTGCCATCTCCTTTTGACTTGCACAAAAATAGCAATCTAGAGCGACGACTAAATTTCTCACACCTCAATGTATTTGCAACTGTCGCACCGCAAAAGCCTTTAGAAAGTATTTCATCTCTTGGAAGAGATAAACAAGGTGCTAGAAATCATTGAAACTGAAAACTACCACCAAAACCTGTCTAAAAAGTCCAAAGCCCATTCTCATCCTTCTTTGATGGTGGTTGAAAATGACGCGCAAGCCACTAGGTAGAGATCTTATGCCCACGTGTGTGCACCGGCCAATGGCCAATCTCCATCTGAGTTTAAGGTGCGTTATATTCCTCCTATCCAGCGTGGTCCAACTGCAAGGGTTAGAATTCCTTTGGAAGTTGAAGAGGAAGGTGCAAAATATTGGAAGTCTACCCTAGTGGGTTACCTTTTGGGTCATAAAATCCCATTTTCTCTGGTTCAAACCACTGCCATGTGACTCTGGAATGACTACAGCTTCATCAACATCATTGCCAACTTTGAAGGTTTCTTTTACTTCCAGTTTGCTAAAGATAAAGATTTAGCTCCTATCCTTGAGAAGCCTTGGTTGCTCATCCTCCAAAGATGGCTTAGAGGTATTTCTATGGAGAAACCCGAACCCAGAAATGTTCCGGTCTGAACCGTTTTCTTTCACATGCCTTGTGAATTCATAAATCTAGAGGGAATCAGTCACATAGCAAGTGGCGTTGGAGTTCCACTTAAAGTAGATACGCTATTAGCATCTAGAGAAAGGCAAACCAAGTGTATCCTTGTTGAGCTTGATGCCAAAGATGAGTTCACATATCAAGTCCAAGTAGAGCGGCATGATGGTTCCTTTGGGTAGGTGCAAGTAGAGCATCAATGGCTTCCCAAACATTACCCAATATGCAAAGTATTTGGGCCCGCATGCTAGGATCAAAGCAACGCAGAGGAGCAGCAGGCAGCAAAGAGCTCTAATGCCTGAAAGGACGAGCGGGTAAAGTTAAATAAGAAGGGTAAGGCTACTGCTCATCAGAATGAGAACCACCATAATGACTCAATGCTCCTATAAACACCTAGAAGGTAGCCCCAGGTTGATGTTAGTATGGAAGTTGTTTCTCCTTTCAAAGGTGGTCCCAACAACATGGTTAAAGGTGACCAACAAGCCTCTCAAGATTGTCCCCATGACCTAAGACTCAAGCCTATCCTACAGAGGAGATTCAGAAGGGTGTAGCAGGGGAAGGGGAAGTGAAAGAAGGCTTGGGCCATTCATACACTCATGTATACCAATCCCCCTGGGCTTGAAGAAGCTGAAAAATTTAATTATGAAGGGTCAGACTGTGAGTTGGAGGAGGAGGGGGACTTTATACCAGAAGATATGCTAAACATGCCCCTAGAGGCCCTTGGGGAAGTTCCTCCAAAAGTAGTCGAAGTTCAAACCCTTTAGGAGGAAGAAGAAACACCACAAGAAAAGATGCGCTTTCACTTAAGTGCTGCTCCTTTCCTTTCTGTCTTGTTTACTCAGTGAACATAGCCTTGCGGTATCTAGGGGAGATTAGTGTTCCCATTAAAGCTAAAGATGTAAGGAAGAATTGCACTGCCAGTGGAATTTCTCTCATAGGGTTGATGGAAACAATAGTAAACTCTCTTAATGAAGACATGATTGGGCACAGCTTTGGACCTAGATGGTCCTTTGCTATCAATAGGTTGTCTAGAACAAGATTAATGACTTGCTGGAACCCACATGTCTGGAATGCCCAAGTCAAAAGTGAGCGCACCCAATTCACCCACTGCAAGATTACAAACCTTCCAATGAATGTTTCTTTTGTTACTACATTTGTGTATGGAGTGAATAATGATGGGTTGAGGAAGCAGCTTTGGGATGAATTGTTGTCCTTTGCCTCTAGCTTGACAAACTTGCCTTGGATTATTTTAGGTGACTTTAATTTTGCAAGAAATTCTTTGGAAAGATGGGGGAAGCTCAAGACTTACAACTGCTATGTTGGACTTCCAAACTTTTTTGGACTCAGCAGAACTTGTTGACCTAGGATTTGTAGGAGATTTTTTCACATGGTCCAACAAAAACAGGCTGCAAACCCAATTCTAAGTAAACTCAACAGGGTGCTTGTTAACCATGCATGGTTGTCTAACTTTTCATGGACCAATGCTTCTTTTTCTTTTCCCATTCTTTCAGACCATTCCTTAGCTACTGTTCACATGGACTTTAGCAGGCCTACAAAATGATATCTCTTCAAATTTTTCAATTTTTGGGCTGACCATGATGAAGTCCAAGGGATCTCAAAAGTTTGGGAAGAGGAGCGTGAGAGCTCAAGAATGCTCCAAGTTGTATTAAAGCAAAGTGCTTGAGGTGAGAATTTAAAAGATTAAACAAAGATGAATTCTCAAACATACAGACAAGGGTGTTGACAGCCAAAAATTCTCTAACTTCTATCCAATCTGCCATTCTCCAAAATGGTGATGTATCTCTGATGGAGGATGAACCGAGAGCTCTCAAAGAATACTATCTCCTTCAAGGAGCTGAAAAATGCTTTTACAAACAAAAATTGAGGATCAAAGGCTAAGGTTGGGAGACCAAAACACAGCTGTTTTCCATAGATCAATGGTGAGTCACCACAATAAAAGCTCCCATATTTACTCTAACATGGCAGTGAAATTAGGGGTGAGCAAGGATTCACACCATGCTTAGAGGAGTTGGAGAATTATGTAACCTCCAAATTAAATGACTACCAGATAAGTGAGCTGGAAGCCCCAATCATTGACAAAGAAGTGAAGGCTGCTTTCTTTACATAGGCAAATGAAAAAGCCTTAGGCCCAGATGCATACATGGCAAAATTCTTCAAGTCAATGTGGGGACAGATTTGTAGTGACCTGATAGCTGCAGTAAAGGAGTTTTTTCAATCAGGCTTGTAGAAAAGTTTAGTTAATATTCTTAGTTAATATTTATCTGTTTTTCTTATCAACTAGGAGATTTATATTTATCTGTTTCTATCCTTATCCATAGGGTATGCCATTTCCATTTTAGAAGTATTTAACTCCATCTAATGTACAAAATGAGACATGAGAGTTTCTCCTTAAATTCGTTTTCCTAATTTCATTATGGTATCAAAGCTCCAATCAATCAAAAATTGATCGGCTTGCTCCAAAACATGAGTGGGAAACCTGAGAACATTCCCTTACTTGAACTAAAGTTCAGGTCCCTTAATCATGCAACTCTACGGGGACAGAATCTTAGGGGTATCTCGTTCGTAGGAGGAGACCAAAATGCATTGCAAATTACCCAACATAAACTCAATGGAGCAAACTTCCGTGAATGGTTCCAATATGTGAAAATGGTTATTAGAGGGAAAGGGAAACTCGGATATGTGACTAGGTCTACCATCGTTCCAGACCATAAATCAGATGAGTATGGAGTATGGGAGGCCGAAAACTCTATGGTCATGGCTTGGTTAATAAATTCGATGGAACCCTGCATTGATAGAACTTACCTCTTTTGTGAGATGGCTAAGGAAATTTGTGATAATGTCCAAGAGATATACTCGGACATGGAAAATTCTTTTAGCGATTTCAGCTCCAATCCAAACTTCGTAATACCACTCAAGGGAATATGAGTGTGACTGAATACTTTAATCTACTTATGGAACTTTAGTAGGAAGTGGATTTGTTTTATGAGATCAACTAGAAAAGTATTGAAGATGGGACTCAATACAACAAATTGTTAGAAAAGGACAGAGTATTTGACTTCCTATACGGATTAAATCCTGACCTTGATGAGGTGAGAGGGCGAGTCATAGGAAAGCAACCTATTCTAGGTCTTAAGGAAGCTTTCGCAAAGGTGAGGCGTGAAGAAAGCAAGTGTCGGGTTATGATGATAAAAGACAAACCACACTCACAATACATGTTGGAAGCTGCATGGGAAACTAGATCATTAAAAATTCAAATGCAATAAGGAGGTAACTAGTACTAAGATAGCCTAGGTTGCGAAAATAGAGGCACAAATTGTAGGAACAGTGGTACAATCTAACATTGGAGTTAGTCTCACGTTAGAGCAGCTTGCCATGTTACAGCAAATCCTTAGGCAAACGAAACTTAATTTGGGTATCCCTAGTGAGTCACCCACCACTACTGTAGCTACTAAAAAAGGTATTTGTTTAAAGGTTCTTGAATGTCAAAAACAGGATGGTTGGATCATTGATATGGGGGCATTCGATCATATGTGTAACTCAATGTACTTTTTTGATAATTTGGTGGAAAGTAATAACCTTAGTAGACTTTGGTAGCTAATGGTAAGAGTGCTACATCAAAAGGAAAGGGAACAATCTTGATCAGCAACTTGAAGATAAAAGAAGTATTATTTGTGCATGATTTGAGATATAACTTGTTGTTTGTAAGCAAGTTGACAAAAGACATGAATTGTCAAGTAGCTTTTTCACCTTCATACCGTGTTATGCAGGACTGAGCTTTGGGGAGGATGATTGGCAATGTTGAGGAATCTGATGGCCTTTATTATCTATTTGGAGTTCAATTAAGGTCTAGTTTTGATTCCAAGTTTAGATCTTTCTATCCTGGTAGAAATAAATAAGAGATTATGCTTTGGCATGAATGCTTGGGTCATCCTAATTTTATGTACATGAAATATTTGTATCCAAGGTTGTTTAGAAATAAAGATTTTAGTAGTTTTAAATGCGAGCATTGTCTTTTAGCTAAATTTTCAAAAATTTCTATTACATACATCCGTATCAGCTATCAGAAGCGTTCCATCTTATACATAACGATATTTGGGGTCCTACTCGTATATTAATGTCCTCTGGACATAAATGGTTTTTTCACGTTCATAGATGATCATACACGAAACTTTTGGATATATCTTTTAAAGGAAAAATCTGAAATTTGTACTGTGTTTAAGTAATTTTACAAACTTATTCTTAATGTCTTCAAAGCAAATATCCAAATATTTCAAACTGATAATGGGAGAGGATACCTCTCTACTGAGTTTAATAACTATCTCCTTGAACATGGAATTGATCACCAAACTTCTTGTGTTTATACTTAACAAAATGGAGTCACTGAACGAAAAAACCGACACTTACTTAAAATAGCTAGGTTGATGATGCTTGCAACTTCAGTACCTAACCGGTTTTGGGGGGATGCTGTATTGATAGCTACTTACCTCATTAACTGTATTCCATCTCGAACCCTCAAGTTCTGAACACCCATTAGTGTTCTACTTGAATCTTACCCACATATTTGCTTATTTAAAACACTTCCACCTCAAGTTTTTGGATGTTCAACCTTTATACTTGAGAATTCACTCCATAAACACAAACTCAAAGCTAAGGCTTTAAAGTGTATGTCATTGGGATACTCCCTTATGCAAAAGGGTTGTAAGTGTTACCATCCTCCTACAAAGTGTTTCATCATTACATCTAATATTGTCTTCCTTGAAGAAGAACCATTCTACAACACGTCTTCCTAGGGGGAGACATCACTAGAAGAAGAGCAATGTTGTCTTCCATTGTTATTAAGTTTTGATCTCCCATTATCATTAGAAATGCATGGAAATTTGTTATCTCCTACTAGATTATCTCACTCGGAAAACTCAGCACCATTATCCCCTTTGTCTATGTCCCCTGAGCTGTCCACTTCAAAGTCAGTTGAATCAAGTAGTTTTGAATCAAATGCTTCACCTCACAAGTCACCATCCAAATCAGATTAGCCAGTAAGTCATGGGTCTTTGGGGCCACAATGTATTTCTGACTATGTGGCAGATTGTAGTCCAGAACATCCTCAACTCCGGGTTTATTCAAGAAGGCAGAAAATTCCTCACCAAAGCCAAGTATCCAAGTCAAGGCAGTTGGTCCAACAAAGTAGGGAAAAGCCATTAGTAGATGATGAGAAGGATTCACCTATGGCCTTGAGAAAGGAAAGAAGAACCTATGCGAGGTGTCCTATTTCTAATTATGTGAATTATTCTAATCTCTCACCTCAGTTTAAAAGCTTTATAGCCCATGTAGATGAAGGGATGATTCCAAAGAATATTCATGAAGCCTTGAAAAATCAGAATTGGAAGGACGTGGTCCTTGAGGAAATGATAGCGTTGCATTGAAACAATACTTGGGAGATAGTTGATCTACTAGCGGGGAAGAAGCCAGTTGGAAGTAAATGGGTGTTTAGCATCAAGCATAGGGCAGATGGAAATATTGAGAGATATAAAGCAAGGTTAGTTGCTTCGGGATATACACGGACATGGAATCGACTATGAAGAGACGTTTGCACCAGTAGCAAAATTGAATTCCATCAAGGTTATCTTATCTTTGGTAGCTAATCATGATTGGCCTTTACATAAATTGGATGTAAAGAAAGCATTTTTAACTGGAGATCTAGAAGAGGAGATATACATGCAACTTCCACCTGGATTTACGTCAGGGAAAAATGAAGGCAAGGTATGTAAGCTGTACAAATCTCTATATAGGTTGAAACAATCTCCTAAGGCATGGTTTAAGAGATTCAATGACACTATGATTCGCTTAGGATATATACAAAGTGAAGCAAAGCACACTATGTTTGTGAAATTTAGCAATGATGGTCTAAAATCCATATTGATAGTTTATGTGGATGATATGATCATTATTGGTGATGATCATACTAAAATTGTAAGGTTGAAGGAAGAGATAAAGAAGGAACTTGAGATCAAAGAACTTGGTGAATTGAAGTTTTTTCTGGGAATGGAAATTGCAAATAAAAATGGGATTGTTATTTGTTAAGAGGAAATATCTATTGGATCTGTTAAAGGAGACTGGGAAATTAGGGTGCAAGCCTGTAAGCACTCTCCCTCAAAACTAGTAGTGTTATGCACCTAAAAATGATATTCCGGTAGATAAAGGCCAATACCAACGGTTAGTGAGCAGACTTGTTTATCTGTCTCTAACACGACCAGATTTAGCTCATTCAATTAGCTTAATTAGTCAAACGATGCACGCGCTCACAAAACATCATTTTCAGGGCGCAATTCATATTTTAAGATACTTAAAAGGAAACCTAGGAAAATGATCGTTCTTCAAGAAGTCTCAAAACAGGAACCTAGAAGCCTTTGTTGATGCAGATTGGGGTGGTGACATAAAGGATGGGAAATCCACATCAGGTTTTTGCACTAAACTTCTAGGAAATTTGGTTACTTGGAAAAGTAAGAAACAGTTTGTTGTATCTAGAAATAGTGTTGAAGCAAAATATAGAGCAATTGCACAATGGATTTGTGAGATTATTTGGATTCAAAAATTGCTTCAAGACCTACGGATGATGGTGGATCGGGTGAATGTTTTCTGTGATATCAAATCTGCTCTTAGCATTGTCAAAAACCCTGTTCAACATGATCGAATGAAACACGTACATCTTGATCGCAATTTTATTAGATAAAAAATTGAGGGAAGTCGTATAAAGCTTCAACATGTCTCATCCAGAAATCAAGAAGCTGACATCTTTACCAAATCATTATCCAAGCAGCTGTTCAATGACATTATCTGCAAGTTAGGAATGATAGATATCTATTCCTTAGCTTGAGGGGGAGTGTAGAAAAGTTTAGTTAATATTCTTAGTTAATATTTTTCTGTTTTTCTTATCAGCTAGGAGATTTATATTTATCTGTTTAGATTAGATCAAATTTGATCTAATCTGTTTTTCAGGGGCACTATCCTTATCCGTAGCATATGCCATTTCCATTGTAGAAGTATTTAACTCCATCTAATGTACAAAATGAGACATGAGAGTTTCTCCTTAAATTCGTTTTCCTAATTTCATTAGGGCTACCTTCTCAAAGAAGTCGACAATACTTTTGTCTCCTTAGTGCTGAACTTGGCAAAGAACAGGCCGCGTTTGTTCCCAGGTGTAGAATCACAGATCACATCTTCTTGGTGCAAGAATTGATGACAGGTTATCATAAGCCTAAGGGTTCAGCACGTTGTGCTCTAGAGGTTGACATCTGAAAGGTCTACAACTCCATTGATAGGAGCTTCTTACTTAAAACTTTGTAACTCATGCACTTCCCAAACCACTTCTGCTCTCTAGTTGAGCAATGTATGTGAAAGGCTGGATTTTCCATCAATGTTAAAGGAGAACTTGTGGGGTTCTTCTATCCCCCCCAAAACAAAAAACGAAAAAAAAAGAATTTGTGGGGTTCTTCCCTACCAAAAGAGGCTTAAGGTAGGGAGACCCAATCTCCTTTCATTTGTTTATACTTGGTATGGAAGTACTTCGTGGCATTCTCCACAAAATGACCCTAAATGCTGCATTATCCTTCCATTGGAGTAGCAAGAATGAGAAACTAATGCCAAAACAAAAAACAAAAAAAAAAAGAACTTGTGGGGTTCTTCCCTACCAAAGGAGGCCTAAGCTAGGGAGACCCAATCTCCCCTTATTTGTTTACACTTGGTATGGAAGTACTTTGTGGCATTCTCCACAAAATGACCCTAAATGCTGCATTCTCCTTCCATTGGAGAAGCAAGAATGAGAAACTAATGCCTTTGTTTTGCCGATGATTTGCTCTTATTTTATAAGGCCAACTTGGCCTCTATCAATTGCATTCAAGATGCCTTACTCCTCTTTCGGCTAATGTCAGGTTTAGTAGCTAATGATGGAAAGAGCCAAGCTTTCATATGTAACATGCCTTCACACCAGAAATCACAAATCCTCAATGCTCTAAATTTCTGTGAAGGAAACTTGCCAAGCTGCCACCTAGGAGTTCCGCTGATCTCTACCAAATCAAGGAAGTCAGATTATGATGTATTGCAAGAGAAAATTTTGGCATATAATTCATCTTGGACAGCCAAGTTTCTCTCTTTTGCAGGTCACTTGCAACCGATAAAATCAGTTCTCTCTTTTCCATGCAAGTTTACGGGACCTTGCTTTTTGTCCTTCCCAAATCAATTATACATGGAATTGAGGAAAAATTGAGAAATTTTTTGTGGAGCAGTAGAGCCAACATTTCCACCAATGCAAAAGTCAAGTGGTAACATGTTTGCTTGCCAAAGGATGGTGGAATGGAATAAGGCGGCCCAAGCTAAACATATTTGGCACTTGTGCCAAAGGGACTGGAGGAGTCCTTGGATTGATTGGATACATTCTACACACCTGAAAAGTTGAATTTCTTGGTTGCTTAAAACCCTATTACATGCTCTTGGAGAAAACTCCTGAAGCTACACCCTTTAATGCAAAGTCAATTCTGTTGGGAAGTAAGAAACAGTAGTCCATATCTCTTTGGTCCAACTGCCTATGGGATCACTAGATTTAATTTATAGCCCTCGCAAATTACTAGCTTTGGTCTAAATTACAATGCAAGGGTATGCTCCTTAATTGAAGGAGAAGAATGGAGACTACCTATAGGCACCTTCTGGCCTGGATTTCAAATTCTGCTCACAACTTCACCAGACCCCTCGCAGCCTAATGTCTTATGCTTGATTCCCTCTCAGATGGGCTTCTACACCATAAAGATAGATATAATTTCTTCGCCTTCCCTCCTCCATTGGTTCCTTGATCCAAAGTGGTCTGGAATTCATCAAACATTCCCAGACATGCCTTCTTCTTATGGCTGGCTTGGCTTTGCAAATTGCAAACACTGGATAGGATGATGACTTGGGGTTAAACAAATACTACAACCTGTTATTTATGTGCTCAAATTTGGTTGAGAATTTGTGAAGACCTTGATTGCTCTGTAATTAGAGGTCTTCTCTTGCAGCAGCGGTTTATTGCATATGGAGAACAAGAAACACTGTTCTTAGGAAGCGAATCCCACCATTGTGCTCTCCAGCCAACCAAGTTCTAGCTTACACTAGGCTTAATCATTCTTCTCATTGAGTTTACTTTTGTTTTCTGCAGCTTTTTGTATACTCTTCTTTTTGTTGGATTAGCTGTGTAATCGTAAACTGTTTCTAACAGATGTACATTCTTTTTCCTATTAATGAAATTAATTACTTATCCCAAAAAAAAGGTTTTAGTATATATTAATGGCATACCCTTCCACCTTCCACAAAGCTGAAAAATTTAACAGGTGTTCCTTTCTCTGCTGGGTTAGAACACAACATCATAATCGCAGTTTGCACTTCAGCCAGCTAAAGCTTCCAACTTCATATGAGCTCCTTAACAGATTCAATAGATCAACATCATCACCTCAAAAAATAAGCAAATTGTCCACAAAACATAAGTGGAAGAGTCTTTCCTTCTCACATCTCCAGTGGTAATTCAATTCTTTGAGGGAGGCAGTCTTCTTATAATTCTAGAAAAAAACTTATATGCCAATACATAGAGATGTGGGGAAACAGGGTCACCTTGGTGTGTTCCCTAGAACAGTGGCTACCTCAATGAAACCCCAGTTTTGGAGCAAGCTTTACAAGTATCAACCTTTATAGCATACTGAGCAGGCCATTTGTTTCGATTATACCCATGAACTAGCTTTATGCCACAAACAAATATATATCTTTCCTACCCCCGATGGAGGTCCACTGTTGCCTACCATCAAGAGAGCATACTGTCTCTTTTCATTGTTGAGGCAACAATTTTAGAGATACTCTTGTAGATGGTATTGCAACGAGAGATGGGTCCAAAACCTGCCATCTTATATAAGGGTTTTGCACATGAGGATTTTACCTATATAATGATACCATACTGGTGTAGATCCACCAACTAGTGGTGCAATTCTGATCATTAGCAATTTTGCATGCTGATTTGGAAGTTGAATAGTAAAAAGTTGTATATTTGCAATGGAGACCTAGACCTTTTTAAATGCATTTGTAGAGTGCTTTTTGCTGTGTGACATGCCATGTATCATGTTCATGGAAACCCAAGCAACCTAAAACAAGAATTAGTACTAAAGTTGACACTTTTGAAAGGTTTAAAGCTCAATCAGAAAATGCATAATAAGTCTAGTATTTTCGCAGCACTTACCATTAACAAAACAGTTATTGAAATTCTTGAATGCTTCATGAGATGCCTGCCTTGTATGAAGATTTCAAAAAGAACTAGCATTAGCTTATATATGCGATGGCATGTGATGGAAATTTCTTGCTTGTGAACATGTGGATGTTATTTATTTATTTATTTTGTTCTATTGGATTTATTGTTATGGTTCCAGATATAACTCTTATTGATTTCTCCGTGATTATATCTAGCTAATATGGGTGTGACTATTATTGCAATCCTTCATGAAGATGCTTTGGAGACTGATCTTACTGTAATCTTAAGATGTTCTTTTGCCTTTATCATGCATAAGTAATACTTGCATATGATGAATATGGTGTCCTCCATTAATCTTGGTGGCACAACAGGTGAATTCCAATGAGTGGCATTTGGATACTTCCATAGGAGCCGGTGGTCGGTCAAAGATATTGCAGCTTGTTGTGTATACTCTATAACCAAATATCATTATCCATATTCTACCCTTGATTCACCTCCTGCTGTCTCATTTACCAATGAATGCCATTTCCAATTTATGGATGCAGCTATGTGCCATCTGCAAAAGAGTGGCCTCTGCAACTGCAACTGACAGATGGGGCGATATCCAAGACGAATGGATTTGTATCCCCTGTGGGTTTTATGAGTGACACATCTAATATCTTCAGATCCTATTCTTGAAATTCTGAATATGCTCTCTGTTATTGAATCTTTTTGTCTTCCAGATGTGGGGTGGTATTATGGTTTGGAATCCTCCAAATTCTTCATGGTCTGCAGAAAGTAGTCTGCCCTCTCTGCATAAAATATCTGCTCAGGTAAAAGGGTAATATGGAACTGTTTATGCTTGTAAATGTACTTAAAACTGGACAGTATAGAGTTAAATATTATCCTTCTTTTTACCATGCTGGGATGAGGATCCTTGTCTCAACATTGGCGAAGACTATAGCTACTCTAATAAGACAAAATATATTGAACTAAAGCACTTGCTTTTGGCAAGAGTGTACCGGTATTTGGCTCTGTCTAAAGTGAGTTTCAATTCAAATGCATAAGAGCTTTGATGCTGTGTCCTTGTTTGGTGCTAGTTGTGCTGCATTATTACTATCCCCCAAGTCTTATCAGTAACATTTATTTATGTGGTGGCATTGTCTTCACTCCTTTATTAATCCTTCGAATGAAATAAAAGTTGCCCATCCCGAATATGTCAACCTGCCCTCTCGCTCATGAAGCTGAATAAGTACTGTTCTCTATTTTCTGGAGAGAGAGGATTTTGAAAACCAATGATGAGTTCCTCTAAATTTTTTTCTTTGGTTTTATTTTTAAGGCAATGCACATGGCATCCCCTTTTATTATAACTGTTGCAGGATCTGCAGATGATATCTGAAGTTTTCATAGGGCAGATACGGCAGCTTTTTGGTCTAAAATCTGACAACATTTTTATTGGAACATCAGGAAGATCAACAGTATTAGCTAGTGAAAAAGGATTTGCAGAATGGTGAGTTCTTGTTTGGTTTTCAATCTAGTAAGCAAATTGGAATGAACATAGCCTAGTGTAATGTGACACCAATGAAGACTGATGGGGACTTCTGTTTATTCAATTTATGAAATTTATTAGGTATTCATGACATTGCTTGAATACTACCAAGCTGTATGGCCCACCCAAAAAAAAGAAAAAAAGGCTGTTAGTCTCAGAAATAATTACCAAAACAAGGCATAGGTCACAATGGTTATTTATAATATTATGAGGCACTAACAAATTGTTGGTAGGACTTGGGTTTTCCCCAATCAAGGCACTTATAATTTCCGTTAAGTTAATGGATTATCTTACGATAATCATCTTCATCAGGGAATTGGATTTCCTGTCAAGGCAACATGCATCTTTTAATCTCCGTTCTTGTGCTACAACGCTTAGTTCCCTTTCTCAACTGGTATTGCCCCTAACTTTGGTCTTAGTATGTTTATTCTTCTTCTCGGTATTCAATTCAGAAAGAAATATCAGTGCAGGTCCAGTCACTTCCTCGAATGATCATCATAGACGAAATTGGGAAGCAGGTGCATCTTAAGGCTCTTTTTTTTGTTTTGGCACATTTTGTTAGCTGCATTTTTGTAAAGAAGATCTCTGTGCAATTTACATGTATCTTGCCATGTTGATGTAGTAATTTAAGCTGAGAAAATGGTGCTATAATAACTTGCTGTATTGTATTATATTTTTTTGTGCGCATACTTTACAATCAGTAAAGGAAGGATAATTAGATTGAGAAGGGGCTGCTATAACAGGTTAATGATGAGTTACATCAGATGGTCGTGCTTGTATATTGTTCTTGTTGGTACAATTAAGCAATCTAAACTAGGTTTTAATTGCTGTATGTTGCTTCTTCTAAGGTCTCCATCGTGCAGCTCAGATAACTATGTTGTGGAGATCAGCTTTAGTAATCTGGATTTGTTTGAACATATGGATGACCATCATATGATGCATTTCCTCTTAGAAAACACAAAGTTTGGTGGTTTATGTTACTTCTTTATTCTTCTTTAGCATGCCATTCTACTGCATTCTATCATTCTCATCTTAATATCTCCTCCTATCATCAATCGTGAAGAGTAAAAATTCTCTTTTACTTTCTTACTTTTTTTTTTTTTTGGATAAGTTAATTTTATTAATATCCAAAGATGTACAACCGTGAAGACAAGTAAACTTACATCATAGTCCCAAGGACAAAGA
Organism: Laguncularia racemosa; assembly: GCA_037954665.1. Taxonomy (NCBI): domain Eukaryota; kingdom Viridiplantae; phylum Streptophyta; class Magnoliopsida; order Myrtales; family Combretaceae; genus Laguncularia; species Laguncularia racemosa. The sequence continues at coordinate 104,756 of JBBMOL010000232.1, forward strand.
AAACAATAGAAAAGATAAAGAGACTACTATAAGAGCATTACAATATCAAAGAGTAAGCTCTAATTTGGTTTACAACAGAGCCTCGGTTGGGAATACGATTCTCTAAGCGTACATTGTTTCGCACTCTCTCCAAATACAATAAACTGTCGCTGCAAGTGCGGCACACCTTCTGTAGAAGTTGGGGGAATTGGAGTCAACTGAGGCTAGCAAAAGAGATGTAGCCCCTTGCCATCTTTTGAAGCACGCCAGGCAGTGAAGGTAGTCGTAGACCACACTTCGGATCGAGTGGGAATAGCTACAATTGAAGAAGAGATGGGAGTAGTCTTCTTGACCTTGTTGACACAGGAAGCAAGTAGTAGTAGAAGTCACGTCCCATGATTCCAACATGTAACCAGGCTAACCATAGGATAAATGAGTGTCTCGGGATTGAGTATTTGTTCCAAATCACCTTAGCCCAGGGTACCACCCGAGTTGGGGGGATGAGGAATTCATACCCACTCTTAGTTGTATATTCACCCGTGGTAGAATGGATCCATCGGAGGCGGTCATTAACTGATGCGTCAAGATGGAGCGAGGTGGGAATCTGAATATTATTCCTTAGCACACCCTCTAGGATGCACCATTCGTTGCCTTCCATGAGGGAACAAAGTTTGGTGATAGGAGGGAGTCCGATACTACCCATCTCCCGAGCGCTGAATATCAAATCCAATGGGCCTATTGAAAGCCAACAGTCTGACTAAAGAGATATAATAAGATTGTTATTAGGGTCCCAACGAAAGCAGAGATGGACTAGGCATCTAAGTTTCAGCAATTTCTTCCAAGTCCAGGAGCATGATGCAGGTGCTTTCTTTGCCTAGAAGCTTCTACCTTTCAAGAATGTGGAGTAGACCCATTCAAGCCAAAGGGTTCTCGGACCATCCTTGCATAGATGCCAAACGTGTTTTATCTGGATGGCCTTATTCCATTGGTGCAAGTCTGGTATCCCTAGACCTCCACACTTAAGTAGTTTACAGACTTCACTCCATCTAACCTTAACCTTAAAGTAAGTATGAGGGTTTCCACTCCATAGAAAGTTCCTAAGTAAGCTATCCATCTTCTTAATAACATATTTAGGAAGTAGGAATACATTACTCCAATGGACTTGCAAGGAGATGGGGACCGACTTGATCAACTATAATCTCCCTGCATAGAGAGGTATCTAGATGTCCAAGACGTGACCTTAGACAACATTCTCTCAAGCAAAGCATCATAGTCTTCTTTTCGCAATTTAGTAGAAGAAAGGGGAACCCCAAGGTAACGCACTGGCAATTTACCTTCCTGGAACTGGGTAAATGATAGAATGGCCTCCTTCTCACCCCTGGAACATGAGAGAAGAAGATATTGCTCTTGCTATTGTTGACCTCCAAGCCTGACATAGATTGGAACTGTTGAAGCGTCTACTTGATCAATGATACTGAGTGGAGGTTTCCTTTGGAGAAAATGAGAAGATCATCTGCAAAGCATAAGTGTATTAGTTTCGCATTCTTGCATGTCCAGTGAAGGGTGAATTGGGGGTTCTCCGTCAGTCGTCTCAACTGAGTAGATAGGTTCTTCATCCCCAATACAAAGAGGTAAAGAGATAACGGATCACTCTGTCTTAAACCCCTCTTACTAGGAAAATAACTCGCTAATTCCCCATTGATGTTGATGGAAAACTTTGGGGTGGAAATGCATTGTTGTATAAGGGTACATGTATGGGGAGGAAAGTTCATAGCTTGGAGAGTAGCCATCAAGAAATCCCAACTAATCATATCGTACACCTTTTGTAGGTCCACCTTAAGGGTGCACCGAGGTGAACTTGATTGTACACGATAGTCCGTCATCAATTCTTGAGCAAGGAAGATGTTGTCAGTGATTCTTTGCTCAGGGATGAAAGCAACTTGCTCTTTGCCAACTAGGGTTGGGAGGACCCTCTTAATATGCTCTGCAATGACTTTAGAGATGGCTTTATAAATAACGTTGCAATAGGCAATAGGGCAAAATTCTCCTAGTCTTGACGGGTTGGCAATCTTAGGAACCAAGGAGATGATGGATGAGTTAATCTCCTTGAGTAAGTGTCCAGATGCTAGGAATTCCTTGGATGCTTCTAGAATGTCCTTACCAATAATCCCCCAGGTGTCCTTGAAGAACTTGGCAGTATACCCATCAGGTCTTGGTGCTTTTTCATTGGCTTGTGAGAAGAACCCCCACTTAATCTCGTCATCTGTAAAGGGAAGAGCTAACTCAATTTTTTGTTGATTACTCAGCCTCTAGGTGACCAGGTTATTGAGATCCTCCAGTGTAGGGCTGGAAGGAGGACAATCATAGAGTTTCTGGAAGTGCTTCACTACAAGTGCTTTGACCTCTGCATCCCCAAAAACCTCATTCCCATCGTCTCTGAGTAAACGATGTATGTAGCTACAGTTATGCAAGTTCCTTATGATTTTGTGGAAGAAAGAAGTATTCCTATCCCCCGACTTCAACCAATGTGCCCTAGATTTCTGTTTGTAAAAACTTTCCTCAGCTCTTCTCAGTAGATAATGAGCTTTATATGCTTCCTTTTCCTCCTCCATAATGGACGTATTTCCACCCTATGGACAGCGGCTTGTAGAGATTTGTAGTTTAGACTTCGCCATCTCAACCTTATCAGGGAGGTAGGAAAATTCATTCTTGTTTAATAGCCTAAGTTCTTGCTTGAGTAGTCTGAGTTTCCTCACGACTTGGAACATCTTAGACCCTGCAATATCCGTTCTTCATGTGCTACTCACAATATTTTTGAAGCTCTTGTGGTCCACCCAAAAGTTGAAAAACTTGAAAGGAGTTTTCCTAGTTTCCGACGTAACGTACATACAAGTGATGGCAAGTGAATGGTCTGAGAGAGTTGGGGAAACAAACTGTGCATGTGTCCTTGGTAACAACTGAAGCCATTGTTGATTCACCATGATCCTATTCAACTTGCGTAGTATAGGGTTGTTTTCTTGTCGATTAGAACAAGTGAAGAAGCCCCCTACATAATTCAAGTCCTCCAATTCTGCGTGTGTAATACAACTTTCTAATTCAACCATCTAATCCGTAAGGTGCATTCTCCTACCCAATTTCTCACTAGGAGATTTAGTTGTGTTAAAATCCCCAAGAACTATCCACGATAGGAGGTGAATGGACGGTGCTATATTCTCAATGTTGCACCAAAGGGATCTTCTTTCCCTCCTATTGTTGGAAGCATAGATGAAAGTAGCAAAAAAGGTGGAGTTGGATCTCATGTTTACAATTTTGCAATGCATAAATTGGGAATGTTCCGATTCCATGCTAACAATCCACTCTCTGGGCTTCCAAGCCAACCACATACGCTTTCTAGCCACCGTATTAATTCTAACTTGCCAAGCTACTCCCAATGCATTCTTGATGGATGCTTCATTCATCGGATTAACCTTGGTCTCAAGCAAGCCAATATAACTTATCTTGCGCTCATTGCAAATCCTTCTAACACCTGCCACTTTTATGGGATCATTTAACCCCCTAACATTTCAAGCGGCAATATGCATTGGGTTGATGTATATGGGCAACTAGGTGAAGGATCTTCTCCTCTTCCGTGCCTTCTTCTTGCGCCTACTAGAAGAGGTAGAGCTCTTCGGTATTTTCGGGTTGCTGCCCTGATCGTGGTGGAGTTGGGGGATTAACTTGTAAAGTGGAGTGTTTTCAAATTCATCAACTCCAAGATCATCCTCGGTTGGGACCTGGTCGCTGATGTGAAGAGAAATTGGATTCTCGGGCTGCTGATCAGGTATACCACTAGCATTTAGGCTGCATCTTCCATCCACTTCCATGTCATACCCTCCTATGATTGTCTCCCTTTGCTGCTGTACGTCCGCAACTACCCCGGGATCAACAGCATTCTTAGTGTCACCTTCGCTGACACGAATGTCAGCCGGCTTGGCCTTGGGGACCAAGGGGGGGGACTCCTTAGCAGCTTTAGGTTCACAGCTAGGCATGTGGCCATGCTGTCCTCCCTTGTTTTCTACGGTTTCAGATGTATGGCTAGGCTGCTTGTTGCCATTTGCATACGTCTTGATCCCAGCATTGGATTTCTCCTTCTCCCTTCGACCTCCACCCACTGAAACCCACTGTCCCTCACTTCTCTTAGTGCCTTGATCACTAGACTCGGTTGGTGAATTCCCTATACTGGTAGGATGGCACAAATGACCAAACACTTTGCATTCCCCACATCTTAAAGGGAGTTCCTGATATTGAACCATGACTTTGGATATGGACCCATCAAAACTCTCAACTTCAACTTGGGAAACCAATTCCTCTCTTGCGTCCAGCTCTATCAGCATTCTCGCATGGTTAGCCCTCTTTCTAGCAACCGTTAGTGCATCAGCCTTAAGGGGGACTCCAATTCCACTCGCTATGTAGCTGATGCCATCATCATTCAGGTATTCACAAGGAACATGGTGGAGGAAAGTCCAAACGGGGACATTAGTTGGCTGAGGCTTTTCAAGGGCCATGCCGCGTCTCTACTTTTGAAGGATTAGGTATCTTTGTGCAAAATACCATGTCTTTTCTAGTAGAGGAGTGAGGTCTGTTCTGTGAGAGAAATAGAAGTACCCTTCTTTACTTCCCAAGACTTTAAAGATTCCATATTCTTTCCAAAGACGGAAGGCCATGTCATGAATAAGCTGAAACGGCAACCTACGTCCAAGGAAAAATCCGACGAGTGTGGAAGACCAATAATCAGCTTTGGCCACCTCAACCGCATGGGGGATCTTCACCCGTGGCACCAATCCCTTCCTATCTGGTGGATGATACCTTAGGTTGAAGTTGGGGTCGTCCACATCGGTCGCGCTACATGCATGGGCATAGGATTTCCTTTCCCTTGGGCCACCGGAGGATATGTATCAGTTGGAGAAGATGGTGTTGTGTGGTGGTTTCCGGTTCCGTAGTTTTTTTCCAACCGGTTGGGTAATTCTAAAGTGGAATTACCAAAGGAGGAAAGGACTTGGGAAGGGTGCAAAGGGGGTGGGGCACGAAAGCTGCCTTTGGAACTGTCATGCGGCTGATGACAATGAGCAAAAGGCATTCCATCAAGGGCACGAGCATCAAGGCTTCCATTTTTGGTTAAGTCAACTTTAACTTTTCCCCTAGAGTGAAAAGCTTCTCCTACTTTTTCCTTATCTGGAAGAGTGGTATTTCCAGCATATGGAGGCGTGCCTAGGGGAGCTACAGCTGGTTTTCCAATACTAAGGGGAGGGAAATTTTCCCCTAACAAACTCCGGCCACTAGTAGGCAACCTAAACAATGGTTCTTGAAGCTGGCTGCCATCCAAATCCATCAGTGGCAGCAGCACACAGGTCAATGAAGGGAGGGGGAGAGTGTTTGTTTTTGGCCTAAAAGAAGTGGTCTTTTAGGTGGGGGTGTGGAAGAGTGTAAGAGAGAGGTGGGAGTATTTTCTCTCAGTCTTATTGGTTTTGAATCAACTACTTTCTTACTTTTTCATTATACATAAAAGGTATATATATACAAAGTACAAGATTAGAAGAATAGGAAAACATATCCTATTCTAATTATCTGATTTCTATATTAAATTACTTTCTAAATAAAAAACTTTCCTAAATTAATGTTGTAATCTTCTAACACTCCCCCTCAAGCTGTTGAATATATATCATCCATTCCCAGCTTGGATATAATTGTTGAGAAATTTGGAAAACTCAATCCTTTTGTAAACACATCTGCCAATTGTTCTTTGGTAGAAATATAGGGTATACAAATCAGCTTGTTGTCTAACTTTTCCTTTATAAAATGTCTATCAATTTTGACATACTTTATCCTATCATGTTGTACTGGATTGTATGCAATGCTAATAGTTGATTTGTTATCACAATATAGTCTAATAGGCTCCTCTCACTTTATCTTCAGATCTTCAAGAATAATCTTTAACTACAAAAGCTCACAAACCCCTTTAGCCATGGCCCTTAATTTTGCTTCTGCACTTGACCGTGCCACCATGTTTTGTTTCTTACTCCTCCAAGTGACTAAATTACCTCCTAAGAATGTGCAGTATCCTGTTATCGACCATCTATCAATTGGATAGCCAGCATAGTCCGCATCTGTATAAGCTTCAAGAGTAAGCCCTCCACCTTTCTTAAATGGAATTCCTTTACCTGGACTAGCTTTCTTACTCCTCCATGTGACTAAATTACCTCCTAAGAATGTGCAGTATTCTGTTATCGACTGTCTATCAATTGGATAGCCAGCATAGTCCGCATCTGTATAAGCTTCAAGAGTAAGCCCTCCACCTTTCTTAAATAGAATTCCTTTACTTGGACTAGCTTTCAAATAATGAAGTATATAGTTTACAGCTTGTAGATGAACCTCCTTAGGATTGTGCATGAACTGGCTTACTACACTCACAACATATGCAATAGGTGGTCGTGTATGTGCCAAGTATATTAGCTTTCCAACCAATTTTTGAAATCTTTCCTTATTCACATCTTTATCATTCTCAGCTTTGCTTAATTTGTGATTGAATTCAATTGGCGTTGAAGTAGGTTTACAAGCTGTCTTGTCGGTTTCTTTCAGGAGATCAACTACATACTTCTGTTGGGAAATGAAAATACCTTGTCAAGACCTAGCTACTTCTATCCTTAGAAAGCATTTCAATTTTCCCAAAACTTTGATCTCAAACTCTCTTGCCAAGCAAGCTTTTAAGATCTCCTTCTCCCTCTCATTGTTTCCAGTAACAATTATGTCATCAACATACACCAATAGTGTCGTCACCTTCCCTGAAGTCATATGCTTGATGAATAATGTATGATCGCCTTGACTTTGCTTATACCCATTGTTGATCATCACCTTAGTAAACCTACCAAACCATGCCCTCAAGGACTGTTTGAGTCGATAGAATGCCTTCTTTAGTTTGCAAGCCTTGTTCCCTTTCATTTCTTTTCCAAATCCGGGTGGCATTTCTATATATATATTTCTTCCTTTAAATCTCCATGAAGAAATGCATTTTTTACATCTAATTGTTGTAAATCCCAATCGAAATTTGCAGCTAATGACAAAAGAATTCTCACAGTATTCATCTTAGCTACTAGTGCAAAAGTTTCCTCATAATCTACTCCATAAGTTTGAGTATATCCCTTAGCTACCAACCTTGCTTTGTATTTTTCTAAAGACCCATTAGACTTGTACTTTACAGTAAAAACCCATTTGCATCCCACTAATTTTTTGTTTTTTGGCAGTTCTACAACTTCCCAAGTTCCATTCTTCTCAAGGGCCTTCATCTTTATTCTCATAGCCTCTCTCCATTTCTGATCAGATATAGCCTCATATAAGTTGTTGGGAATTTGAATGCCATTTACATTAGCCAAGAAACTCTTGTGATATTGAGAAAATCTATGAAATGATATTGAATTAGCTAATGGATATTTTGGATGTTCAGTACAGTCTCTCGACCCTTTTTGCAAGGAAATAGGTAGGTCAAGATCAAGATTTAGACGGAATAGTTGAAGGAATTGAATCTATGCATACCTCATTTCCAAGAGTAGAGTCTGAGTTTTGGAGTTGCATAAGATTTGGTGTCAAGACTCCTCTTCTTGAATACACCTTTCCATACCTTCTACTATAAATATCGTCATTAATAGGAATAGTTTCAAGACTTGGTTCTGGTGGAGATGGTTTAGATAATGGCGTTGAAGAATGTGGTAGTTCAAGAAAGGATAACTCATTTGCCTTTTCTTCTTCCATTGAATTAGACTCCCCCTGAAGATAATGTTGTGAGAAAAAAGATTGGCCCTCCTCAAATGTAGTATCCATAGAAACATAGAATTTTTGTGTAGGTGGGTGATAACACTTGTAGCCCTTCTTTGTTGGAGAATACCCAATGAACACACACTTGATTGCTCTTGGATCAAGTTTACTTTTGTTGTGGCTAGATACGTGTAGAAACGCTGGACAGCCAAAAATCCGAGGATTTATATTTTTTGTTGTTCTAATGTCAGGGTAAAACTCAGAAAGAACCTGCATTGGTGTTTTATACCCTAAAGTTTTAGAGGGTAAGCGATGATGTGTGTAACAGTGAGGACAGCTCTCCCTATATGATTTTGGAACATTGTTTTGGAAGAGTAAAGCTCGTGTCATAGTAAGTAAGTGGTCATTTTTCCTTTTAGCTAACCCATTTTGTTAAGGAGTGTCCACACAAGATAACTCATGAATTATTCCTTCTTGTTGGAAATATGATGAAAGAATTTGATTCAAATAATCCCTAGCATTATCAGATTTGAATCTTTTTATCTTTACTCCGAATTGATTGTTCACCATGGCAATAAAATTTAGAAGAGTGATAGTCAAATCTGATTTATGATTTAGGAGAAATACCCAAGAGACTTTAGTACAATCATCTATAAAAGACACAAACTACTTAGCTCTTATGATACTAAGGGTTCTAGAAGGTCCCCAAATATCACAGTGAATTAGCGAAAAAAGGTAAAGAACTTCTATTACTACTCATTGGAAAAGTGACCCTTTTATGTTTGGCAAATTCACATACATCAAAGTGAAGGTCTTCTACTTTAACATTCTTAAACTACGATGGAAACCTCATCTTTAAGATGGTAAATGAAGGATGACCAAAACGAAAATGTTGATGCCAAATGACATCTTTATTTGAAATCGAAAAACAAGACCCTAAAAAGATATGCTTGACAGTTGGTGCATGTATGATAGATGCATCAAGATAGTAGAGACCACCCTTTTCCTTAGCAACTCCAATCCTCTTCCTCATCACCTGGTCCTAAAATACACAATGAGAGGGATAAAACAAGGCATTACAATTCATATCATGGGTTACTTTATGAATGGACAGTAGGCTAGTGGATAATTGTGAGACATGAAGTACATCTTTTAGTAGCAAGGTTGGACTCAGCTGAACATGTCTAACACCAGCCACTATGGTAACTGATCCATTTGCAACAACAACCTTCCTATTGCTAGGACAAGGTGTATAGGTTGAAAAATGAACTGGTGAAGGTGTCATGTAGTCTGTGGCTCCTGAGTCAATAATCCAATGGTCTTGCATGGGATGATCTGAGGTATTTGGTTCATGAGAAAGAGTCTTACCAGAGAGTGCTAATGAGCAAGAGGAACTTGGCTTTTCTAATGATCCTAGTACATTCCTTAGCTTTTCTATCTTGTCTTGGTTGAATAGGTTGGTGTTGGTTTCCCCCTTTGGTTGTGAAACTAAAGACGACTGATTTACTTGCTGTTGTACTTTTGGATTACCCCTTTGGCCCCATTCTCGGCTTGAAGTAGAAGGTTTTCCATGGAGTTTCCAACAGCAATCCTTAGTGTGTCTCAGCTTCTTACAATAAGAGCACCACAAGCTGTCATGAGAATCATGCTGAGGTATTTCTCTCATTTTGCTCCTATTAAGTTTCTCTTGTACAACTAAAGCTGATCTTCAGATATCTCTGGTGTTAGCATGATTCTTCTACGACTTTCTTCAGCCCTAATCATAGAAATCACCTCATTAAGAGAAGGAACATTATCCTAACTTAGAATTTGGATCCTAACTTGATCAAATTCTACATTTAGGCCAACTAAAAAGTCATACACTCTATCTTTCTCAATAGACCTCTTCAAAATTACTGCATCATCAGAACACTTTGTTTCAATAACTAGGTAGTGATCCAGTTCTTGCCACAAATTTTGTAGCAAATTCGCATATTCCGTTACAGATTTACTACCTTGTTTTGTAGCCATGGTTTTTACTTTGACTTCATATACTTGAGCAGCATCATTAGCTTTCGAGTATGTTTGATGAAGAGCATCCCAAATATCCTTTGCAAAGGTTAGAAACATGCGTGTGTCACTAATCTCGGGTGTCATCGAACTCCATAGCTAGGACATAATCATGGAATCTTCTTCATCCCAAATCTCAAAGTTCCACTCATCTGGTTTAGGTCCTATCTCAAGAATATGTCCAATTTTTCCTTTGCCCTTTAAATAAGTACGGACCAGTTGAGACCATTTCAAGTAGTTTTGGCCATTAAGTTTGTAAGATTGATGAATATTCTGCAACTCACCCATGGGAATATTGGGTTTAGTTTCCTTGTCGGTCATGTTTACAATTCTTTATCCTCTTTCCTTCTTGATAGGTTCAAGTCTCCCTATGCTGGTCTCTAATGCAATTGAAGGGGAGTAACTTCAATTGTTGGCTGTTCTCTAGAGCCATATCTAGAGTTGGTGCTGTATTTCAACCAATGTGGGCTGGACACGTTAGACTGGCAGTAAAAATTGGAGCAAGAGTAAATTGTATCAATGAAAGAGTATATTGCTCGGTTTGGGCATAGATCTTTTTTCAAAAGACGACCAGTATTGTACAACGAAACCAGACGAGGTATGATGAATTTTTCTAGAAGATGAGGAGTATTGAGCAATGGAACCAGACGAGGTATGACGCAAAAAATAAGATGAATGTTGGCAATGAAGGCCGGAAGAATTTTTTTTTTTTGGCTTTTTCTAGAATTTCTAAACCCTAGAGCTTTGATACCATGTCATCAATCGTGAAGAGTAAAAATTCTCTTTTACTTTCTTACTTTTTCATTATATATAAAAGGTATATATATACAAAGTACAAGATTAGAAGAATAGGAAAACATATCCTATTCTAATTATCTGATTTTTATATTAAATTACTTTCTAAATAAAAAACTTTCCTAAATTAATGCTATAATCTTCTAACACTTCCTTTTCAACCTATGTCCACTCTTGCAAAACGCGTAATAAGAACATTCATTGTAATTTACTATTTATGTAAGAGCATCTACTTGGGTCGTGCATGTAAATGTTTTGATATGAATTATATGAAAGAAAATGTTATAACATGGCCAATACTTGGCTATGAATGGTACAGTATCATTTGATTTCCCATGTCTAGAAATTGGCATTTTGACTCAATCTGGAATAGCACATAGCTTGGACAAGTTTTTCAGTTTTAATTAAAGCCTGTGGTGATGATTTGGATGAAACTTAACACATTAGGTTCTTTTTTTTTTTTCTTTTTTCAAATTGGTTACTCAGTATTGGTTCAAGTTCTCATATTCGTTCTTACAATGACGTAGGTTGATTAAGGTTCATGCTCTCTCTATTCATATCTTGATGTACATCAGACATTACATATGTGCAGTCTCAACTGCTTGGCCTCTTGATTTCTACTGATACAAATTGATTTGACAGGTGAAGTTTTCTTTAGAGGCTGCAAAACAGGCTGAAATTAATGCCTCTCTTGGGATATATGATGCATCTGCAGGTAACGGTCATTTAAATTCTTGATAATAGTGATACTAGGCTCCTTGATTTGCATTATGATTTCTATCTTCCCCTTCTTGCTTCCAGCTTCCTCAAAGCAAGCAAGATCTCAGGCTGAGGATGCCTTTTTCCATCCATCAATTACTTCAGTCAGCTACTACTCGTTCGAGCATTGCTTTGCTGTTTACTCGGTCTGTTCTCCTGTTCTTGAAAATTTATTATGGGCATTTGTCTAGTTGAGCAGCAACCTTCAACATTTAGGCCTTGTTTGGTTTTCTAAACATAGGATTTTAATTCCTTAGGAATCCCTTTCCACCATTAGGTAATGTAAATGAGGAATGTGATTCCATAAGGAATCCTATTCCTTAAAATCATGGATTCTCATTTCTTTACTTACACTATTATTAGGATTTCAATTTCTAGAATATATACCTTACCTCTGTAATAATATTATCACTTCACCCTTTCTCTAAACACTCTCTCTTTCTCTCTCTCATGTACAAAATAATGGCATTCCGTATCCATTTATTATTGATTACTAAACAATAGATTAGTAATCAAATTCCTAGGAATTGAATTCCAAGGTTGGAAACCAAACAAGGCCCCAGGGGTTAAAGGAATCTGCTGACTATAGTTGCATCGTTCTTTGAAACTCGTATAGTTGAAAGTTGAATCAAACTTGCATCTAGTGGGGTCATTGAAATGCATTGAGACCAGTGAAATCATAAAAATCAGTTGGGAGATCCATGGATCCAACCAGCTCTTGGGAAAATCAATCTACAGGTAACTCGTAGAGAAACAATCTCCATCAACTTTGTCTTATGTTCCTGTTCATATTTGCAGCCTTTCTTTCTGCCAGTATCGCTCCATGTCCTGCTTGCAGCTTTAAGGGAATTGAAGAGATACAGACTAGAGAAGAAAAAGTATCTATCATGGAAGGCCATAGTTGACTTGGCATCTTAATCAAGTTTCTTGGTTGACTGCAAAAAGAATTAAAGATGGTTAGAGAACCGGGGTATACAAGATATTGGTAATGCCCTTTAGGCTGCTTGGCTGAGGTATAGTAGTCAAAATGTTTTTATCATTGAACTATCTCAGATTAGGCAGGTACAGCTGCTGAAGCAGTTCGTTATAAACCGCTTCTGACTTAGCTTATATGCATTAGCTCAGTAGTGATAAGGCTAGAAGTGTGATCATCTGATTGGTACACCATTTCCTGGTAATTAAGTTGATGTTTCACAATTTTCGTATGATGTGCGTGTCGATATCCACATTTAAGGACAAGCGTGTTGTATGATGTCCGAATCGTGGGCATTGGGGCGTGGTGGTTGTCTACCCACTCTCTTTTTTCTGTTTAATTTCAGTTTTCGGGCAAAAGGTTTGTCTTGTGTCTAAAAAACTGTGTGTTAGCAATGACGATTGCAGTAACAGTTGTACATGGAAGAAAACCCAACGAATTCCAATGTCTGCCCGCCATCTGAGCACTTCAACATTTCAGCTCCTTGTGCAAAAAGATTCTTCCAACGACCCATATCCAGTATTTTGTGGATGAAAAATGTCTTAATGAGAAAAAAATTATATGTTTTATTCTAAATATAAAGATAGAGACTTGCTTTTGTCGTTCTATTTGATATCTATACTTTTGTTTTAATTGCATATGGATATTTGTGCTTTAGCTCATTTGGTTAAATATTAATTTGCAAATAATAATAATTTTTATTTTTTTCTCAATTAATAAATTATTTTAAAAATAAAAAATATATGTATATCTTTGCGTGGGTAAATCCTACGGTACATAACTTTACATCCAACGTTCAATGTTAGCAAAATTTATACCATTAAGAATCTTGTGAGATTTATTTTTATTTGAAAATAAGATCTAGTATACATCTTCTAACTGTTCAAACTAGGTAAAATTTAAAATGGTCATAACTTATAAACTAACTTTCATTCAGCCTTGAAATGCATGTATTTAAACTCATTGAGTAATTATACAGTATAACATTTTGTTAAGTCTCTTGTAGTATTATGGTACTAATTTTTTAAACTTAGTCATTAAATAACTAAGATTGTATGATCGTACAATTAAAAGCTATAGGAATATTTTTGTTATAATCTATTTAAAATTTTTAAAATTGACTTAAAATTATATTATTAAAAATCAACATTCTTACATGGCTTTTTATTTTTATATTTTTGAAAATCAATATGACTTTAAGATTATAATCATTGTAAAATTTTAATGAATTCACAATTATAATCTTATAGTTTTGCAATTGCAATATGGGGTATGAAATTTTACAAATAATTAAAAGATTACAAAATTTTAAGCAAAAGCATAAAAAAAAAATCATATTTACATAATATAAAGGTTATTTAAAACAAAAATAAATGAATTCATAAAAATAGAGACAATTGTAATGCATGGCATATTCAAAATAAATTTTGTGACCTATGTAGATTATTACAAAAAAGTAAGAGAGAAAAAAAAAGGTTTAAACTAATACACATAAAATGGATGATTTTTAATCATGTAATTTTTTAGTCAAAATAATAGTTTTTGGTGGCTTGTAGCCTAAGCTTTCCAACAATTATATGGTTGTAGACATGCGAAGTTGGATTTACATTTTATGGGATTGTAGAGTTATAAAAATTAGTATATAGTCACTACTAAACAATAACAAAATATATAGAGTTGTATTATTCACCATGTTTGAAACTTTATCTTACAAAGTCAAATGGCACTTAATTTACAAGTTATGTCCATCTTAAAATTTATCTAGTCCATGTAGTTTTGGAGCACATAGTAGATCACAATTTCAAATAAAATTAGATAGCAAGAACTTTCCAACAATATAAAGTTTCTTAAGATTTGTTATCACATGCAAAAGTTACGCACAATTAAAATTATTGGACATTTATAGTTATATTTTATTTTTTAAATAATAAATCAATTAAGAAAAATTTTAAATTAAATTTTGATAAATTAATTAGTGCATAAACACTAAAATGCATAAAAAATAAATATAGATACCAGAGTGCAAATAAAACTAAAGTATAAATATCAAAATGCAAAATAATATAATTGTTATTAAATTGCTCGTTAACAAAGACACTAAAGTAAAATAAAATTTAAGAAATAAGCACTAAATTACAAAAAATGAAAGCTCAGATACTATATTGCCAAAAGCTAAAAGTATAGATACTTTTTGCATCTTTATCTTGAACTTTTCAAGTAATACACGAATTTGAAATTAAGCTCAAAAGTTTCAACTTGGATGTGTTATAATTCTAATATTTGACATGATATAGCTAATAACATAGTTAAAAGAAAAAAAAAAAAACACAAGTGATACAACACATGATATAAAACATATAATTGTGATACAAATAAATACTATTATACTATAAACTAATAATTTATGGTATCTATTCAATTTCATATATTTTGACTACCAATACAAATTCAATGCAAAACTAAGTCATGAATTTAAACCACAAACACAAATTACTACACCTAGTTTTAACTAGATGTAGATAAAAAAACCAATTAAATTAAATCAATCCGTAAACTAAACAAAACCAAACAAAAAATATGGCTTTTTTTATAATTTAGTTTAAAAAATTTTCCAATCTAAACCAAACAAAAAATTTATAGTTGGTTTGGAGAAGTAATTCGAACCAAATCGTAACATCAAATAAACCATTAAAAAAAACATAATGATATTTTGCTTATAATTAAAAAAAATTATTTGTTGTAACACAATATTTAAAAAAAAATTAGTTTACATTTATTCAAAAGTATATATTTTTAAATTTTGTGACTTTAATTTAGAAAATATATATAGAGATTGACTCAAAATTTGCATTATATGCTAACTTGATGAATAAATTAGTTATATTACATATTGAAAATCTTTTATTTACTTGAATATTAACAACTAACCCGCTTGATTCATCTTTTTTTCGTATGTTTGGTATTCGTTTGGCATGCATTCAAATATATGTATTTACCAAGAACAAAATACCAAAAAGATGAAAATAAAAATACTTATATATCCTTCTTATAAAATTAAATACTTAACATATCCTTAAAAATTTAGACTTATCTACCCATTACTATATTCATTTTTTTTTTTTAAAAAAAAAACTAATATCTCCTTTTCAAATGCATAGAACATTTTTTAAAACCTTTTATCTTAAAAGTATGTGAGTTTTTATTTTTCAATTCTCATTTCTCAATCAGCAATTTTATTATAATTATGAAAATAAAATACAAATAAGATAGTTTTCCAAACATTAATATACAAATAAAAAAAATTAAAAAATAAAAAGGCAAGCCAAATAGTTTATCAATCTTTTATATGATATCAATATATATTGCTATTAAATAAATTTAATATTGCTCATATGCAATAACATATTAAGTAAATATGCTTTCTCAAACAAACAACATATGATTTAATATGTAAGGCTAACCAAGCAAAACCAAATTGTAATTTTATGGTTTGAAAAAAAATCTAAAACTTAACTATATGGCTCTGTTTGAAGTGATGAAGAACAAAACTGTATTTTTATGGTTTGGTTTGCTTCAAAGAAAAAATCAAACCATTTTGATCCGCACTCACCCTTAGTTTTGACCAAGTTGAAGCTTAAAATTTTTTAATTTTATTTGGGCTTTAACATAATACTAATCAGGCTCCTTTACGCTTACTGTTGCAAGTAATTTGTATCCGAGCATAAAAGCATTTTATCAGCGGTTTTATATTTTTGTGTTCTATTTTAAGTAATTTTATAGCAAACAAGTAGTTAAAATAGTGAAAACAACCGCAAAGGCTTTTGAACTCCTTATTTGGAAACCACCAATCAGCCAGCTAGTCCGCCAACTTTCTGCCGATTGATTTTTATGGTTCCAACAATGTCAAAAATGGTACTTCAATTATTATATACGAATACTCGATTTATTACCTAAATTCTTAGGTTGTGAAAATGTGACACTCGAGTTATGAGCTCCGTTTACCGAAAGCATCGCCCTATCACCATTTCGCTCGACAATATGCTAGACATGAGTATTATCAATGTGCCCATTTAATATTAGTATACTGTTATTAGCTAATAATTCACTTTGTTGAGTGATTTGCATAGAGAGTTAAAGTCTTAACGCACGTTAATATTGCTGTTACTGAGATGATGATGTTTGGGAGGACACCACACACTTGTAAACTTACTATATAAAACCTTAATTAAAGTAATATTCAGATTAAAATTATATCCTTCACATGATTCCCCCCCGCCCGCCCCACCCACCACGCGCCGCACACCCACCCCCCCCCCCCCCCTCCTCTATTTCCGGTGGCATGCATGATTCACACAATTCTTTACATATTTCTTAAAAGCATCTCTGTTATATTTCATGCAAACTTTTTATGTTCTTTCCCGGATTGTCTTGCCGGCTAATATTATGCGAATTACTTCTTAGTTGAAGAAAATGATAGTAGGGTCAGGGATAGGTTTATGGTTAGGGCTTTTTGAGCGAAAGGTTTATAGTTATAGGTAGGGTGTTTCGATTTCTTCGTGTTCTGAGTTACATTTCTAAGCGAAATTAAGAGAAAAAATAGACACAAACTGCCACCAAGAAAGAATTAGGTCCCAACCCTTCCCTTAAGTAGAGAGAGGACTTTGTTAGAGCTTTTGGTGTCTAGGGTGTGGATAGTATTATTTTTAGGATTTTGGTCAATTATTCATTCAAATGAAAGCTATTATTGGATTTTCTCTAGATAAAAGTCAAAATGTGATTCATTTGTTTTAAGGATTTTAGATGTTGACCTTTTAAAAATAGGGTTCACATTATTTAAGAATTTTCAATGGATTTCGATATAGTCTACCCAATCAATTATCAAGTTGTATTAGTAATGTACTACTCTTAAATACAATAGAGGGAAAATCGGAAAACAAGTAAAAAAATAAAAAATAAAAATGACTTACCCTACAAGTTTGAGCATTATACATCAAACCAACCTAAGATAGGTCGATCCCAATTTGGTAGTTGGGGGGCTATGCCCATGCCTACTCACAACACAATGACAATGAAAGATCATTGACAACCTTGACCAACTTTAAATTAGGATTTAGTTACCATTATTTTATGGTACTAGATTGGATAGAATTTTTAACTTTTTGTTTGGTTTTTATAGTGAACCAAGACACAAGATAAAAGAAATCTCAATCAAGATACTTGGCAAAACCTAAAAATTTGTACCATAAATCTAATGATATAAAAATTTATTTCATTAGATAAAATAAAAACAGTCTCAAAATGTAAAACATAATCCTATATTAGCATAATTCATTTTGCTATTATGTTAGCCTAAACTCTTCCAGTAGATTCCCATGTTAACTAAAAAATAACTCAATATCAACACAAAAATTTATACCTATGATACACTAACCAAACATGGTATAAGATGATTATATTGTATTATTTTTCTTATACAATACTATATTATCATAATTCTTTTGACTATTGTACTCAAACCTTAAACTCTCTTAATGGATTCTCATGTGGACATGAAAAACAACCCAATAAAATCACAAAAAAATTGTCTATACTACACTATCCAAACATAATACAAGAGGATTGTACTATACCATTCTTCTTGTATAATGCTATATTATCATAATTCTTTTTGCTATTATATTTATGTCTAAACTCTTTTAATGATTTCTCATTTGGCATAAAAAATAACCCAATATCAACACAAAAATTTATATCTATACTACACTAACCAAACATAATACAAAAGGATTATATTATACTATTCTTATACAATGCAGCTATCTTAGTCTTCTTATATCATTCAGTTCTTCAATCAACACTACCAAAGGTTCACTGCCAGATCTATAAATGCCAACCAGCACCACAATGAAGACCATTCAAATTTGCTAAAGAACATAAACGAAATCATTATCAACCAACTCAAACGCACTAACCGAATCATCATGAAGCTTAAAATTGTGGAGCTGAAAATAGCTTCTTTTAACGCCCCCGTCACATATCTACACTGGAAAACAAAAAACCAGTTTTCGGATTTTCGGAAGTCGGAATATATTGCCCCACAGGACACACTCCTATTCCTCCATACAATTGTTCTGGACCCAATATAGTCCACTTATCCATTGTCTCTATTAATTGTTTCAATATTATCAAATTTTTCATTCCAATTTATCAGCTCCATGCGCAATGGATTAAAACATGGATTATCTCCAGTCGTGAAGCTGTAACCGGTACCACAATGGTGTAACTGCCTTTCTCGATTTTGCCTTTCAGAAAGTCATCTATGGAAGGGAGAATTCTTCCCCCCCCCCACCAACAAACACCTTTCTTATCTGTTTTAGTTTTAATAATCATGTTTTGACAAGACCTTTAGGGAAAAAGTTTTATGTTTTCTATTACAAGTAGGATCAGATAGAAGAAGAAAAAGAATATAATTTTTTCTACGAGTTGTTGCATTTAGCACCTAAGTACGCGTAAGGCTCATACACAGCTTTTCTTTTTTTTCTTTTTTCTTTTTTCTTTTAACGCAACATGCCAGGCACCAACCATCGGATACATAATGCTAAGCTAACAACATTTGCTATGAAGCAAGTAGTAACGCCAACGACAACATTTTCAACAGTACCATATTCGACAACTTGAAACAAAGTTCAAGTACCATTTTAAGGGGAAAAAAAAGCGGAAAGAGAAAAAGTTACCTTATGATTAAGAACTTCACTTAACGCAACAGCACTTGCATGTCAGTTATGCAACCCAACAGAGATTTAGCGGGAAAGGACACAGGCACACTAAAGGTGACATGATTATCGAATGGATATAGGGAGATTCGATGCAACATCCACACATGCGCACGCATACCCACATATACACACACACACACACATTATATGCACCCAATTTCTCAGGTTTAGCAACTGTCACAGCAAAATGTGTTACTCCATAAATTTACATTCCTATCCAAGAATTAGACATACTAGCGATAGATAAATGATCTTAATTTTAAAATATTATCAACACAAACCATGAACCTGACCTCGAACTAGGAAAGAGTTTAACTGCTGCTTCTCACGGTTGCATCTCTCTTATCTTGACAGAATCCTCTTGCAAAGTTTAATTCTTCCAAATTCCAATTGCTAATGGTCAGTATCCAATGAAACCACTCAAATTTGGATGCTGGTAAAGTAGCACCACCAGAATCAGTTACATGAAAACTTCACGTATCAACACAATGCCAGAAGTCACAGGAGGGAAACGAGACTTCACTCAAAGATAATGTCGAACTTCTATTGAGTTAAAATTAAGATGT
This sequence comes from Laguncularia racemosa, assembly GCA_037954665.1. NCBI lineage: Eukaryota > Viridiplantae > Streptophyta > Magnoliopsida > Myrtales > Combretaceae > Laguncularia > Laguncularia racemosa. The sequence goes on from JBBMOL010000232.1 coordinate 124,438, forward strand.
TTACAAAATTTAGCAATAGAATGAGTTGATCAGATGGGAGGTAAATGGAGGAGAAATGCCATCATTAGTATTGGCTGTAAACTATCCTTTACCTTTTGGTGCTCAATGTCAGTCCTTAGACTCCAATGCAAGAAGTATCTTTTTCCTTGGACCCTGGCAAACAAAATCCATATGAGCAAGTTGAAGAACAAAGAAGAATTAAACTCTATGAATTGCATTTGCAAAAATCAGAAGCCAAAGAACTCATCAAATGAAGCCTGTTTTCATTGATGCCAATTATATTCACTATCATTGATTTTTTAAAAAGAAAAAAGAAAAAAAGGCCAATTCCATTGATATCACGTAACATTTTTAGAAGACAAAAGCATTTTTTGTCAGAGAAATGACACTCTTGAGCTGACTTCAAAGAATCGAAATCAACAATATTTTGCCATTGAATACAATTCAGAAATGCAATCATATGAAGGAAGAACTATGCCTTACTTTCTCCAAAAATGGCTTCAATAGTGCTTTGCTTCATACATTTAATCCCAATGCAAATTTTATACAGCAAATAAACCCAACCAGACACTGAGTATAATGCCAGGCTAACTGGAGTATAAAAAGAAAGGTCAAATCAGAAATGGAGAAAATTTGGGCCAACTCATTTGAGAAAGAACTAATCTCTTCTGCATGATCGGTTCCAATACTACATATGGACGTTTTGTGCTAAAATCTGTCCCAGATAAGGATGTGAAACTAACAGGTTGGCACAACTTCTGAGAAATTGAGACGCCAATCTTAACATGGCCAGTAGCAAAGTTCAGGCAGAGATCAAAATGTAGCACGAAAGAAAACCAAAAAAAGACAAAAACCAAAGAAAGGGGAGAGAGACTTGGAAGTAATAAAATGAATTGAGAGTCGTCACCTGCTTTGCCTATTTTCAGAGTCAAAGGATACTGACAAAAATTACAAAATGGAGCCTCAATGATAATAGAGATGACAAATTTTGAGCTGACCTTCCATCGCAGTAATGAAAAATATAGGAATTATAACCACAGTAAAAGCCAACTACAACTACACATTCACTTATCATAATGGGAGTATTCCTCCAACTCCAACTACACATTCACTTATCAGCAACCAATGTCCATGCAACCCAACACAGAAATCTAAAATGCAATCGTTAGCTTCATGTCCAACTCTATATAGCATGTGATATGGTTTAATTTGCTAACTACTGATTAAATGGTGCACCAGTTGTAGCCATTTAAAATAACTGTGTGACAAGAAGGTTTCAGACAACAAATAAAAAATTAAGAGCAATGAAAAGACAACTGAAGAGAATTCCAGTAGAGAGCAAATAGAGAACATCAAGAATTGAAAAGATAAAAAGTAGCTTCCACATGCATGCCAAAATCCATTTTGACATCATCACATCAACAATGTATCAATTTTTATTTTTATTTTTGTGGGTGGGGGAGAGAAGGGTGGGGAGCGGAGGGGTTAAACATGATGTCTTAAGATACCATTGGTATTCCCAAGATTTTAAGATCCTCATCAGTCATGTGCAGAAGAGCTGTCATATCAACCTGCAAAATAATAGTTTAAAAAAATCAGCAGAGTTCTAAAGTTGAATGGAAGAAATGACATATTTGAGAGAAAGGCCATAAGCAAATGATAGAAAGTGATAAATATGAACTGTAAATATAATCAAAAGATACCTCTTCAGCTTGGAATGTGATGGAATACTTTTCAAGACCCAAAGACTGAAGAAAACCATCCACGTCAGCCTGCAAGAGGTCACAAACTCATCATAAACATCAAAAAGAAATGCCTAAGATTTTGCTCTGAGGAGAACACCAATTTACCTTAAGCAAATTTCTCAAAAAAAAAAAAATCACTTTATTTTTGTGATTGAACAGAACCATGTTTTTCTATCTAGATGCTATTTATACTTTAAATGCCAAAGAAAATCTTACACCCTAACTCACACTAGAGCCAAAAAAATGAATTTTTTTTTTTTTTTTCCTATAAAATTAGAAGCATGTCCAGATAATTTAAAAGCTCAAACTTACAGATATTGTTTGCGCATTTAGATTTATTACTAATGCTCCCTTTTACTTGTAGCTTAGACTTTATTGGCTGAAACTCATCAAGTGGATGCGACTTAATTAAATGGGGGTTAAATGCTGGAGCAGGTGTTTGAACAAAATCTCCAACTCTACTTACCATATATAATTAAACTTAACAACTAGCTGATCTAAGATGTTAAAGTTGTAAATTTGGTGTGAACTTTAAGATTTATTACTTAATTCCCCTCTTTCTGTTTCTTGCTCACCTCAGTTATTGCACTAATATTATATCCTACTAAGTGAAAAATGCACTAATATTGAAGTATATTCTCATCTCATGCGAAACATCATAAAGTGAATTAGAGATTCTATACTCATCAAAGAAAGAACAAGAGATTTTATGATATGTATGTACAAGTACTTCAAAGATTGAGAAAATAATTCTGGGTGGACCGAAAATAAAAACTTGCCTTCTGCTGAACTTTTTTCCGTAGAGCTGCATTAGCAGCTGGTTTGGCAGCTGGAGCAGAAGCTTGAGTCACAACATTTTTCCTTGTAGCTCTAGGTGCCTCTGTTGCTGGTTTTGGCTTAATTTTATCACTGTTGGATGGCTGACAATTAACAATGCCAGAGAGCTTTTCACGTAGATCCCGCATGCCAGAAGCAGGAGCCTTTGCACCTTGAGTGGCAGGTTGCAGCCCCTTCCTCTGAAGCTTCAAACGAAGATCCTGTACACCAACCTTGACTTCTTCACATGCAAGGGACACGTGGTCATAATCCAAATAAAAAGAAATATATAGTATAACATTAATGGAGATGTAGAGTTGCTCGCAACACTAATCCATACTTGACAGTTGAGGTTCATCGCTCTCATACAGGTCATGCTCCCACTTATCATCTTGCCGTTGCCTGCAAATTACAGCAGCAGATCATTCTGTATTCCTTTCTGTGATTGGAAAAACAGGCATCTAGGTGAAACTAGAAGGCATGGAACATGAAAAGCACATAAAAAGGTAGGTTGCAGGTCCAACAAGAACAAATGATCATTCCGAAAATGGGTTCAGCATGCCCTGAGCAAGAAGCAGCACCATGTGCCCATCTAGTGTTGTAATGCTTCACTCCAGAGAAAGAATTAAGCAGTGATTGTACCATGCATCTTATAGGGGTTGTAAAAGGTAAGTGACTCAAGTGCCATGAGGTCAAGTGAGGCAAGGTAAAGGATTGTGCTTGTTATATCTAGAACACAAGGCAATAGTGGCAAACGTGTGCACCTCTTTGATTTCCAGACTTTGGTTTTAATGATACAATATGTAACTACATATAGCACCTTTTTTTTTGGATAATTGAATTTTATTAATCCAAAAAGTTATACAACCGTCAAAGACGAGTAGACATTACATCAAAAGTGTAGAAACAAAATATAAAGTACAAATGGCTAGAGTTTAACCCTAGGTTACAATAGAGTAGCGTAGGCTCTAATCTGATTAGCAATGGAACCCATAGTGAAGAGAGCATCTCCTAGTCGCACTTTGTTGTGTAATCTCCATATGCAGTAGACTGACGCAACTAAGGCCACCCTCCAAGTTTTGAATGTTGAGGATGAGAAATCAGCTGTTGCTACCAAGAAATTTGTGATCCCTTGCCAATTGCTAAACAAGGAAGGACATTGTAAGCAGTCACAAACTAAACTCCAGATCTATGATGTTAAGCTACAATTGAAAAATAAGTGATCACGATTTTCCGAACCTTGACAGCAAAGAAAGCAGGTTGTGGACATTGCAAGCCCCCAATTGATCATTCTATCAAGAGTAGATAGTTTGCCTAACCAAGCTAGCCACAGGATAAAAGAGCACCCTGATAAGAAAGTATTGTTCCAAATAACTTTATACCATGACATTATAGTACCTAGTGAGCTTAGGAAGCCATAACCACTCTTGATTGTGTACTCTCCTGAACTAGAATGCATCCAACAGAGTCGGTCCGAGAGAGAGGCATTAGGTTGAATAAAGGATAGGATATGGATATTTGTCCAAAACAGGTCATCTGGAATACACCATTCATTCTCACTCATTATGGAGCAAAGTTTTGTAGTAGAGGAGAATCCAATGCTACCCATTGCCCGAGCACTATATAGTGTGTACAAGGGTCCTATTGCAAGCCAATAATCCCCCCAAAGTAAGATCTCTAGATCATTATTATGCTCCCATATGACCATAAGTCTGCCTTTGAGTAACGTGGAATGTACCCATTCTGGCCATAAGCTCTTCGACCCTTCTTTACACGGTTGCCATACATATTTAAGTTGGATGGCCTTGTTCCAATGGTGAAGATTTAGGATCCCTAAGCCCTCACATTTCAAAGGTCTGCAAACATCTATCCATCGAACCTTAGCCTTGGTGAAGGTGTTCAATTTACCACTCCTAAGAAAATTCCTAACCAGCTGGTCAATTTTTGTGATGAGAAACTTAGGAAGGAAAAACACTAAGCACCAGTAAACTTACATTGAGAATAGAACTGATTTTACCAATTATAATCTAACTGCATAGGATAAGTATTTAGATGTCTATGAGTTCATGCGAGCCAAGGTCCTCTCTAGAAGAACATTACAATCTTCCTTCTTAAGCTTTAAGGAGATAAGTGGAATCCCTAAGTAGCACACTAGCAACTTGCTTTCATGGAATTGGATGGCACAAAGGATGTTCTCTAAGGTGCTTGTAGAGACATGGGAGAAGAATATATTGCTCTTATTATTATTAGCCTCCAATCCAAATATGGTGTGAAAGTATTGTAGAGTTTCCTTGACCAAAGATATAGAATCAACATTTCCTTTTGCAAAGATGAGAAGATTGTTCGCAAAACAAAGGTGGATTAGCCTTTCAAACTTACATCTCAAACGAAGAGAGAATCGGGGGTTCAAAGTCAGCCGTAGTGTGGAAAGCACTTCCATACCCAATACAAATAAATAAGGGGAAATAAGGTCCCCTTGTCTCAATCCTCTTTTATTTACAAAAAAAAACCCATTAGTTTTATTTACTTAGGGGTCGATGATTGTACAAATATGTAGGGGAAATTTCATGGCCTTGAGGACCTTCAAGAGGAAATCCCATCTTATGGTGTCATAGGCCTTTTGCAGATCCAACCTTGAGGGTGCATCATGGTGCTCCCATTTGTGAATGGTAACCTATCATTAACTCTTGTGCAATAAAGATGTTATCAATTATCATTCGTCCAAGTATAAAAGCAAATTGTTCCCTACCAACCAGAGATGGTAAAACCTTTTTAATACATACAACAAGAACTTTGGGGATAACCTTATATAGTACATTGCAACATGCTATAGAACGGAAGTCTCCCAACTTGGAAGGACTAGCTACTTTTGGAACTAGGGAGATAATTGTAGCATTAATCTCTTTAAGCAAATGGCCTCTAGTAAAAAACTCTTTTGTTGCAGCAATCATAACATCGCCTATAGTTTCCCAAGCTTCTTTGAAGAATCAAGCCGAGTACCCATCAGGCCAAGGAGCTTTCTCATTTGCTTGCAACATAAAGCCCCATTTGATCTCATCATCCATGAATAGAGCAACAAGATCAAGTCATTGTTGCTCAGTCAATTCGCAAGTCACCAAATTGTCAACTTCATCCAAGCTGCTGTGAGTTGTGGCATTATCATAAAGATGCCAAAAGTAGCCTACTACCAGCTGTTTGACCTCAGTTTCTCCAATTGCCTCACTACCATCCTCCCTAGCCAGTCGATATAAGGAGCTCTGATTGTGTAAGCTCTTCATAGCCTTACAGAAATAAGTGGTGTTTTTATCTCCTATCCTTAGCCACTTGGCCCTAGATTTTTGCTTGTAAGAACTCTCCTCAACTCCTCAAAGAAGGTAATATTCTTTGTAAGCAGCCCTTTCCTCTTCCATACGTGAGATGTCCCCTATACTGTGTATGTGTGCTGGTAGTTGAACTAAGTTATTCTTCGCCACTTGAACTCGGCTGGGTAGGTTGGAAAATTCTGACTGCTTCAAACTCCTAAATTCCTCCTTGAGAAGCTTGAGTTTCTTGACGACCTGGAACATCTTGGACCCCTTCACTTCCTTTTTCCAAGAATTAATTACAGTTTCCTTGAATCTCTTGTGGTCAGCCCAGAAACTAAATAACTTGAATGGGGTTTTCCCGTTACCTGAACCATAGCCCATACATGTAACTGCAAGTGAATGGTCCAAGAGGATTAGTGATAGGAATTTATCTTGCATTCTAGGAAGCTTGTAGAGCCAATGGTGGTTAACCATAATCCTATCCAACTTCCTAAGTACTAGCCTTTGTTTCTTGTTTGTTTAACCAGGTAAAGAAGTCCCTTATGTATCTTAGGTCCTCCATCACCTTTGTTACTTGTACTCTCCCGCCTACCTTTTTTGATGAGATCCTCGTGGAATTGAAGTCACCAAGTACCGTCTAAGGACATTAACTCAACACCAGCGCGAGAGCCTCGAGGTTTTGCCACAAGGATTTTCTTTCCCTATTGTTATTAGATCCATAAACAAATGTTACAACCGAAACCATATTCATTCTCAAATTGGTGGTTGCACAATGTAAGAATTGTGCATGTTCTGTCTCAACCCTAACATTCCAATCTCTCAGGTTCCATGCTATCCAAATACGTTTTCTTGCAGCAATGTTGATCTACACCTGCCGTTGAGGCCCCAACACATTCTTAATAGCGTCTTCATTCGAAGAATTGACCTTTGTTTTGAAGAGTCCTACAAAGTTTATTTTTTGAGATTCACATATTCTTCTGACTTCCACCATCTTGATGGGGTCATTAAACCCTCATATATTCCACACCGCAATATTCAAGGGAATTGAGATGGGAACTTCATGGCTAAGGAAAAGTTCTCCACCTCTCACGCTATTTCTTCTTCCTAAGACTAGATGAGCTAAAGCTTTTGCTGCTCTTAGGATGACTTCTCAACACTTAGTTCATCTGAACCAGCAGCTTATTGAGTGGAGTGTTCTCGAATTCCTCAATCTCATCCTCCCTATCACTCTCTTGATGGTTGTGCTGGTTATCCTCCTTGTAGGCAGGAGACTCTAGAACGACGGCGATAGTTGGAGTGATTAGGTCTAGTTCTGGTGCTATGTTAGGTTTCAACTTGGACATATTTTCCTCTTTTGTTCCCTTAACCTCCATGTCCCCAATGGTATTCACTTCTCCGTGTTCTGATACAGCCTCATTTTCATTCATCTCCTCCACCTCAGCCACCACTTTATTTCCTTCGACCTCCTCATCTTTCTATTTGAGAGGTAACTAAACCTCCTCACTAGCCTCCCTTTTGTCTTGACGACATGGGGTCCTAGGTGCTTTGCCCATTCCTTCTCCCTCTTTGTGCATTTTCTTCTTCCCTTTCCTTACGCAATTAGCCGGCATCCACTGTTCCCCGCTGGCCTTAGAGTTACCAAAAGCAACTTGGGGATTCTATTTTTGACTTGGACTGCACGTGTGTCCAAAAACTTTGCCAGCACCACACCTGGGTGGGAGCCACTGATATTCAACGTGGATCAAAGCAACAGCCTCATCCGCCCTCTCCACTTCCACCTAAGTAATGAGCTCCTCACACGCATCTATTTCCACCAAGACCCTAGCATGATTTGCCTTTTGTCTACATGATGTCAACGTATCAACTTTGAGGAAGATGCCCACGCCACTCGCAATGTAGCCGATCCCCTCGACAGATAGGAATTCGCAAGGGATGCAACTAAATAATGCCCATACTAGCATGTTGGTCGGTTAGGGCTTGTCAAGGGACATGCCTTTCCTCCATTTTTGCAAGATTAGGAATCCTTGTGCAAAATACCAAGTTTTCTCAAGGATAGGTGTTAAGTCACTCCCTAGTGTGAACTTAAAGTAGCAGAAATCATCCTTGGTTCCTAGGACATCTAAAATACCAAACTCCTTCCATAGGCAGAAAGTTGTAGCTTAGACCAACGAATACGACATCTTATGACCTAGGAAGTAGCCCACAAGCGTGGAGCCCTAGTATCTTGCACCTATATCTTCCACTTTTCATTACTTTGGCAATTACTTGTTATCAACCCTCATCTTACGCTATTTCAAGGTTAGCACATCAAGTGCATTTTCACCTTTAACACCTAGTCTCTCACTACTATAACTGCAAGCAACTGTATCATCCAATATGCAAGAAGGACAAATGCACAGAGAACTACTTGACAACACAAGATGATTAGAAAGGATAATGCAAAAGATGTAGATGCAGAGAAGTAATCTTTGCTCACTAGATCAGCAAACGGGCAAAAGAAATAAATGCAACGGCATTTTCATTTTAGACACAAGACAAAGTCATGCAGATGATAAAGAGGAATAACTTGGATTTTCAATTTTCTATCTTTGATAGATAGAACATTTAATATTTGTATACAAAAGATAAGCTTGATGCACAATATCTGCCTGATTCCATGTAACTCTACGTGCCAATCAAATTGAGCAAATAGCACACTAGACAAAGACATCAACTATACTTGAAAAAAGACAGTAAGAGAGAGAAAATGCCCTCCCTTCTCTCTAACACCACCCTCCAGCCCCCCCTAAAAGACTACTTCTTTTAGGCTAAAACAAACACACTTTCCGCCTGTCCTTCCCTATCCTTTTCCTTCTATTCCAATCTAGTTAATTAGTTAATTAGTTTTCTAGTACCCAATCCTAATGAGAGGAGGGCCTAGCAACCGCCCAATGCCAACCACTAGGAGTCCTCCCAATCACTGGAGCACCTTAGGGGGCCATTTCCCTCCTCTATTCTTTGGAATTTCGGATTCCAATAAACAAGACCTCTTCTAGACGTGGGCACCTTAGATAGCCAATAAAAGGAAAATGCCAGGACAACCATTTTTTCCTTCAGAAAGTAACCCACAACACTTAGCCAAAAATGGAAACCTAGAGCCTTGTGTACCTAGTGCAAAAGTCCCATTTACTATACACCAAAATGGAAAAGCCAGCAAAAGTCTTCCCCCTACCAGCTCACCTACTCCTAGCATTTCCTCACTAGGCAAAACTACATTGGAAGCAACAAATGAGCTTTTGGACAAACTGGAATAGGAAATCCACCCCAAAAAACCACCTTCTCCTAACGCAGCCAAGACCACGACATATGCCAAAGCTTGTGCCTCTCAAGAACCGACCCTAGAGCCGGACTTCAAGCTTTGGTATATTCCTCCAACGAAGAAGAGCACTATACCTAGAGTTAAAATTCCAAAACCAGTGGAGGATGACGATGTGGCCTATTGGAACTCGACACTAGTAGGGTATTTTCTAGGCCAGAAATTACCCTTTTCCTTGGTACAAACAACAACATTTAGGCTATGGAAGGATCATGGCCTACTCAGGGTTTGGGGCAACAAATAAGGCTTCTTTTATTTTCGCTTCGCCAAGGATCGAGAACTACCATCCATATTAGAGAAAACATGGTACTTCTCCTAGCGATTCTTGATCTTACAAAAATGGAGAAGGGGAATGTCGCTTGATAAACCCAACCAACCCACATACCTGTGTGGGTAAACCTGAGTAAAGTCCCTTGTGAGTACCTGAATGCGGATAGCATCAGTTACATAACCAATGGAGTAGGTAACCCTATTAAAAGGAAAGGATGAAAATAAAGAAAAAAGAGAAACTCTAAATCATATCTTTTATTGAACTATACAAGTATTTGTATACATATACACACTTAGTATATTCTATAAACTAAGGGATATAGGACTAGTATACAAACTTAGTATAAACTAAGGGATGTGGAACTAGTATACATAACACTCCCCCTCAAGCTAGAGCATATAAATCATATGCACTAAGCTTGTTACAAATATATCCAATACAAGAACCCCTAAGAGATTTAGTCAAAATATCAACCAATTAATCATTTAAATTGACATGGCTAGTGATAATACAGCTAGAGATGATCTTCTCTTGAATGAAGTAATAGTAAATCTCTATATGTTTAGTTCTTTCATGAAAGACTGGATTGGGGGATATGTGTAATGTAACTTGATTATCACAAATTAATTGCATTTGTGATATTTCACAAAACTTTAATTCCTGAAGTAACTATTTCAACCAAATTAGCTCACAAGTTGCTAAGGCCATGGCATGGTATTCTACTTCTACACTGGATCTAGCCACATCTTGCTTCTTACTTTTCCATGATATTAAGTTACCTCCAATCAGCACACAGTAACTAGAGGTAGATCTTCTATCAAATGGAGAACTTGCCCAATCAACATCACAATATCCAATTACCTGAGAATAACCATGATCTTCACATAATAACCCCCTACCTGGAGCATTCTTAATATATTTAAGAATCCTAACAACTGCATTCCAATGACTGTTACAAGATGATTGAAGAAACTAGCTAACACTAACCGCAAATAATATATCAAGTCGAGTGATAGTAAGATAACTAAGTCTACCAACCAACCGACAATATCTACCAAGATCTGCAGCAGCAGACAGCGGCGGTCGATGGCACGTAGCGGTGGTCGGCAACAATCGGCGGTAGATGACGATGAACAATAGTGCTTGTTGATGGACAACGGTGAACAAGCTTGGTGGACGACGTAGAGGAGCTTTGAACCCTCGAATAGGCAAATATAAGAGATGACAGTGACGTGGCAGCACGTGACGGCTCGTGGAGAAGCTTCCGGCGACAAGACTTCTGGGATTTAACACTAGAGAAGAGAGGAACACGGTGATGTGATCAGATTTGAAATCTGACACCAGAAAATGCCTCCCCACCAAAATTAAGGTTCAGTGAACAGTACTCTCCTCCGAAATTACGTTTTTTTTTTTTTTTGTAAGTGTTTGGGCTAATTTAGGGTTTCTCATTCATAAGCTCTGATACCATGTTAAGAGGAAAGGATGAAAATAAAGAAAAAAGAAAAACTCTAAATCATATCTTTTATTGAACTATACAAGTATTTATATACATATACACACTTAGTATATTCTATAAACTAAGGGATGTGGGACTAATATACATAACAACCTCGATCAAAGCTGACTCACTGATGGCCTTCAAACAACGCGCCAATCAAGCTCAAGTTCTGATTGAGATTGACACTATGCAAGAACTCGTTACCAATGCAGAAGGTGAGAGACCCGATGGCCTCCTAACCATGGTTCATATTGAATACCAATGGCTCCCTACGAGATGCAAAGCATGCAAGGTCTTTAGCCACTCTTTTGCACCAAAACCGATGCCGCCAGTCCCCCTTGAAAACCTCTAAGGCTAAAGGTGAACAATGGGTACTTGCTCATCACGGTGGCAAGGGAAAACAGAAGCTAAAAGAGCATACTATCGAAGTGACTTCCACACCTACCTCTCCCTTTCATTAGGATCAAGCGGAAGCAAGCTAAGAAGAAGTACAATCCCTTTGAAACACAAGCCGCCTATATGGGAAAAAAGTAAGAAACAGGCTAGTACGTTGGAAGTTGGGTTGGAAGCCATAACTGAAGCTAAGAAAGTCAAAACTAGGGCGGAGGAAGAAGAGGACCCCATTTGTCCCAAACAAGGTCCTAACACATTAGGATGGCATGATAGCACTATAGTTGGGATAGAAGTCGATGCTAATATTGTGCCCACCCTCAATACTCTGCAAAACCATCAGAAGCCAAGTGCTTCTAACAAAGCCACAACCCCCTCTCACGTATCCAAAACCCCCATCCAGCCAACAGATGCCCAGTTGGCTGAGGGTGGCCATCAAGACCACTCTCGCAGTGGGAACATGGATGTAAATGAGGAGTTTGATAACACCCTGTTGAACAAATTAATAGCACAAATCCAAAAGACTCTAGCCAGCAACCCCAAAGGTAACAAAAACTCAAGCTCTTCGAGATGTCGCAAGAAGAAACAGCAGTAAAGGCGTCACACCTTCACTTAGGTGCCGTCGATCCAAGCCTTATAATTCACCATAAATATAGCAGCTTGGAACATGAGGGGGCTCAATGACCCCATCAAAGTCACGAAAGTTAAAAGGGTGTGTGACACCAACAAAGTTTCAATTATGGGGTCGCTTGAAACTAAGGTAAACCCCTGCCAAAAAAAAAAATTTAGAAAGGAGAATAAACTTGTAGATTTAATGTAGTTTGATACCTAGGGTATGAGAAAGTTCAAATCAGGCACCTGAAATGTTTAATAATGTCCAAAATGCTCACATTTACTTCACTTTTTCCCACTGCTTCTTTTTTTTTTTTTTTGGTGGGGGGCGTGTCGTGGTGTGGGGTGGTGATGGGGGTGCCAAGGGAGTGATTAATATTTTTTGCACAAGTGATTAATTGTATTGATAAGTAAAAGCTTTACAATGAATCAGGCATCATTTGGCACAAGGGTTTTAATCTGCACCCTTGCACTCTCTCATGGCCAAAGATGGAAAACATCAAAAAGAAATAAAAGACCAAACTATCTTAGAAGAAAACATCAAAAAGTCATAAAAGACCAAACTATCTTAGAAGAAAACATTAAAAAGACATAAAAGACCAAACTATCTTAGAAGAAAACACCAAAGCTAAGATTCATCTAGCTAGAAATCCTCCCTGGGATGCTTAGATTCACCTTTCTTTCTGTTTCCTCCACCCAATTTCCATCTCTCAAAAAGGATTAAAAAACAAGAAAAAGAAAAGAAAACACACCTTTCCATTAGGTAAAGTTGACAATAACGATAGCACTCCATCCCATGTAGCATAAGATGATGGCCCTTCTAGTTTGTTGGTGACTTGCATCCAAACTTCACCAGTGTATTCACATAGAAACAAGTGGGCAAAAGACTCTGCTTCCTTGTTACAAAGAAAACACACATTTGAGGATACAATGCCCCACCAATTGAGTTTATCCACAATTAGAAGCATATTTTGCACCGCTAGCAATGGGATAAATGCATGTCCTTGAATATTCTTCTTTAGAGTATCATAAACCTCACAAACAAAGAAGTAAACATTCAGCTTAGTTTTCCACACAAGCTTGCCCTGATCACTATGAGCAAATGTCACTAATTGAATTCTACAAATTCCCCGTAGGCAATTCTAACCAATTAATGAACAATGTCTAGCACCCGAGTTAGAGTTGGGGCTGTGGGGATAGAGATTGATCACTTTTATTAATAGTTCCAAAACTAACTCATTCGATAAGGTGGCCCAACGGATGCCAATTATTGAAACAAATAGAGATGAGATTCCAATCCAATTTCCCACCTAAACAAGTGGTGGACCATAGCTCATAATGTTAAGATTTTCCTCCAAGCCCAAAAAAGTCCAAAGAGAACTTTCCTCCATAATCCTTGAATAGATTCCTTAGATTTTTACCTAAACAACCATGGTCCAACTTCTTTTGGAAGACAAATCTTATCCAACTTTTCCTCCAAGCCCAAAAAAGTCCAAAGAGAACTTTCCTCCATAATCCTTGAATAGATTCCTTAGATGTTTTACCTAAACAACCATGGTCCAACTTCTTTTGGAAGACAAATCTTATCCAACTTTTCCTCCAAGCCCAAAAAAGTCCAAAGAGAACTTTCCTCCACAATCCTTGAATAGATTCCTTAGATGTTTTACCTAAGCAACCATGGTCCACCTTCTTTTGGAAGACAAATCTTATCCAACTTACTTTTGCTCACACATACCCCTCATCATTCCTATTCCACACAAACTTTTAATTTTGAGAATAACACTCCAATATCCCATCGTTGTGACCTAATGCAAAAGTGAAAGGAAAAAAAAATGATAGGAAAAACTGTGCTCCGAAGGTGATAGCCAGACGTTGTAGAGTCAGGTAGTTCTACTCATTTATTTCCGTTCGAGATCCATCGTCCTCAGGAGAGAGAGAAAGTAATCAGCAAGGAGGCATTACTCCCACACAAAAAACGTGCAACCAACCTTTCCTTCCCACTTCTTCCTTGAGAGGATAGGGGCTCTGTTTCCGCATCCGTTCCATGTCTGTATTCCTCGTTAAGATCTCCCGGTATAATCGAATGGTAACTGAATCATCCCAATAGTTCCGAACAAGTCCTGAAAACCCCCTCCTGCGTGGGCTCTTTATTGTGAATCCATGTTCTAATGTCCCTCGTTCTATTCCTTATCTTATTTGTCGAACTCATATTCGTTTTGTACGTAGTTCAGTTTCAAGATCAGAAGGTGGAATTACTTTTTTTTTCAAGTCAAAGATTGGGGTAAGGTAAAGCGACTGAAAAAATCGGATATAGTAGGCTGTTTTGATAACATAGATCATGGACTACTAATCTCATTTCTTTCATCCTATTTAGGAACTGAGAATAAAGAGTTCTGTAATCTAATCCAAACTTTCTTAACAACTCCCATTTTAGACAAGGCGTGAAAAGATTATTCTCACATAAAAACAAAGGCATTCCACAAGGATGTCCTCTGTCTCCCGTCTTGATGAACATCTATCTTCACCAGCTTGATCTTCACAAATCAATGATTAAAAAAAAAAAAGAGAAGAGCTTATGTTATGTTTGATATGTCGATTGCTATAAAAAAGGGGTCCAATCAGAGTAAGTATATATATTTTCTATAGAAAAGAATTCCGCCAAGCTCTAAATGAACTAAAGCTGGCGAAGACCTATATTGAACTGATACACGCCAAACCTCGAAAAATCCTTGTTTTAAGCTTGGTACTCTCTCTCTCAATACAAGGACAAATTGAAATAAGAGCTCCATTCAACCGATGGAAAAGAAAGCTTAGTTTAAAAGTAATAATTTTTAAGTAAAATGACTGATAAAAAAACCTGGACTCCTTCCTAAAAACTCTTCTCTCAGAAATCCAAACCTATCTCGCATTCTCCTACGATTGTCAAAATAGTGAAAAGGAAATCATCTATTTTTTTTCTAATCTTATATAAGAGTGAAAGAGTATACTAAAGCACACTTAAGGAATAAGCTTTCTCAAAACGAAAAAAAAAATTCTATAAATATATCCACTTCGTTTTAAAAAATGAAGACAAGCTAAGGCCATAGCTCTTAAGAGCTCTTAAGAAAATTCACTACAGATGATTAGAAATCTTTAGTCTTATATGTTAGTAGAAGAACGAGTTCTTAGGGCTAACTAGTTAAATATCTTTCTGTTACCATGCATACACAGGAAAGAAGGATTTCCTGCTGTTAACAGCCAAAAGACCTTATATTGATTCTTCCTCATGTCCGTAGGTGGTATCTAAACTATTGATTAAGGTGCGAAAAGAGCTTGTATTCATGCTACCTATCTAAGACCCTTCTCTCAAAGCCGCTCCCCTACCCTATCTCTATAAGGGGCCCGTCACTTCGTTCGTACCTTTCTTGGCTTAGGCTTCCAACTGAACTTACTTGCCGCCCACCGCTAGCAGAAGCTAAGCGCTTGAAAAGTGCGCTAAGAAAGGTTGCTTCCGTCAGCTTTTCTGTGCAACAAACAATCCACCAATAGCCGAAGAGAGGGTTACCGTACATACAAGGGTCTTCTAGTTCTTACATAAGCTTTTTCTTAGCAATCAAGTAGTACAACAGCTTTATCTTATCTTATAACCCGGCGCGGCAGGTCGTCTTTTGAATTCAGTAGATAGAAGAAACTATTAGATAGATAAGGAGCAGGTGAGTGAATCCTCACTGACCTGAGCGATTTCGATCACCTAGCAGGCCTTTTATTTGGTAGGTAAGATCGCCGAAGCGTATCATCAGATTTTACTAATAAGGAACTCGAAGTGAGACGGCACCGTCTTGTGCAAGGCAACGATAGTTGGCCCTCTATCATCTTCTATCCGGTAGAATTGGTAAAAGGCCCCCTTAAGGGTTAAGTTAGTCAATCCGGCCCGAGACGCGTTCGTTGACAAAATCGTCGTAGGAATGGAGACCTTTCAATAGAGCGAAGGCGAACTGATCAACGAGAAAGAGGCCCTACTCACTATAAACGAATAAACCACAAGATCGAATAGCACTCATGCCTCTCCCGCATCAAGTTGACCGCCACCCCCCTACGTAGTGATTCTATCAATCATGTACGGAGGTAGGGCCATCCATTTTGATTGGTATATCATGAAAAAAAAAAAAAAAAGCAATTTTTTTTTTCCAGGTTATAAAATATCTGGTTTGAGGACCAGGCACACTGCGCTTTCCATCGCCAAAATGTTCAGTCAAGTAATGGTGACCCGCCGAAGACTGGAGCCTCGTAACATGTTGACAAAGACCTCCAAACTGAGGGTTCGATCAATAGAGGGGACGACTTTGCCTCCCTGGAATAAGAATAGCCTCGCTCTCTAGCCGACGGATCTCGTTGATCATATAACTGGGAGGGAACATGTCACATTAGAGGTGAACGATCAGAGATGTCCTCTAATCACCACGATGAGGCTGGTCCCTCTTTTTTTTTTTTTTTTAGTATACTCAGCAATGAATATGAATGAAGAAATGAATTTTCTTTCACTGCTAACCCCAAGAATTTTCTTAATGCTGATACTTTCTCTTTCATCGAGCCCCAAGCTTATGGTCCTCCTTTGAGTGTGGGTTCAATTAGATGAATCTATCAAGTCAAGGTCAACGTACATAGTTGCAAGGATGGTGCATCGCCTATTTCTCGTTCTCGCTCGAGAGCCAAAACGAACATGCCTGCTACCTACTCTATACTGGACTTTCGACCAGGCATTCTACCCTTGTCGAATCAGAACCAACCACCACTGCATTGCACTCGAACACTTGAGCGACCGCCAGCCAACAACTTTCGTGCACAGATATATATTCATTCTTCGTACCTGGTCCAACCTCACAATCCTTCGCGGGTTGGTAAGGAGTCAGTCTTCTTTGGTAAGACGGAATTGGACAAAGAAAAGAGAGTGCTCGAACAAAAGAACGGCCAACAAACAAAGACCGTAATTACATAGAGAACTGCTCCTCCCCTTCTCTGTCTTTAAGGCTTTAAGGCGAACCGTATGGCGGCTGGAAAGAAAGACGACCTCACCTTCTCGTAGATGGTGTCAGTGAGAGCAACTTTAGTATCCCCCGTTGACCTTCTTTTGTAGATAGAATCTTCAATGAGTGGAAGCAAGCAACCTTACTAAGAAAGGTGCTTGTTGGTTAGGTAAGGCCGACTTTCGAGCCTAAGCCCCTTTACTAGGGAGGGTACTTGAGCGCATCTTTCTCATATTGATCAAGGCTTTACTTGAGTTTTCAATAAGGGGCGCGTCAGCTAGGCCGTTTTCTTGCAGGAGTGCTAACGCGCGCCCTGTAGTTTTCTTCACTTGCTCTGCAGTACGAGCTTCATACAGAGCTGCGCCCTCTTAATATGATGAAAAGAAGAGGGGCCACCCTCTTTCTTTTCCACACCATTCCTTAAAAACTACTACATCTTTTTTGGGGTGTATAGCTCAGTTGGTAGAGCATTGGGCTTTTAACCTAATGGTCGCAGGTTCAAGTCCTACTATACCCAAACCTACCTTACTTAGTAGGTGATGCATAGTTGCGTTCAAAGATCACTTTTTGGCCTTTAGACTCGCTTCAGCGACTTCGCCCTTTAAGTGACAAGGGGGGTAAGCCGCTCCAAGCTGAAAGCGATAGCGAATCCCAAACTTGCCTACGCTCATCCAAACCGGCCTCAAAAAGCGATCGGAAAGCGAAGCCCTTCCTTCCAATCCAAGCCGGCAAAGCCACCCCTTAACCACCGCTCACCTCGATCACATATTGGCACATTCATGATGCATCATGATCAAAAGGCCGTAAAAGAGACCTATGCATCAGTGTACTGTCATGATCACATATTAGCTCGATTTTTTTTACAGCTTGAAGGCGAAGCCACCTATTTCTTAGGGCAAAGGGCAATCCCTCTTCCTAACTCCTTCCACTTCTCCTAAGGCCAGGGACTATGGCTTGACCTTCGAGGAAGAACTCCGTGGGACCCCTCCTTTCTTTTAGGGCGCCTAGATAGTGAAAGGTTATCCCTTTGCAACGCTGGAAGCTAAGCAAAGTCATGAAGCTGGCTGACTACGCTCGAGCATACCCCTTCAATATGCTTTTAGGAAGCTGAAACTAATCCCTAATAAACTTGTATAGAGAATAACACTCTTTCAGTTACAGATGCCCAGCATATGACAAGATATATAACTGAGAAATTGCCAATATTGAGTGCCAAAATATGAACAATTTCTTCTCGCAAACATCTTGACAAGCCTCTAAAGAAAACCAAGCTCTTTGAAAGGTTAGCTCTCAAGCTAGAAATTAGTTGAAACTCATCAAGCACATCCTTTGCCAATCAAAATACCATCAAATCACTAGCAAAGCATAAGTGCAACCTCACCCTTTTCTTGCATAAGGCAAGAGAATACCTCCAACACAAGTACAAAAATCAAGGGAGATATAAGTAAAAGTTTCCTTACCTAAGAAGAAAAGAAGCCCACTAGTTTCTCATTGATGTTGATAGAGAATTTCAGAGCATAAATTCATTGCATTATAAACTTGACAACATTCTTTGGAAAATTCATCACTAAGAGAATATTTTCAATAGAATTCCAATTAACCATATCATAGAAGTCTGCTTCCTAATTTCTTGGCCTTATCATCACGATGGTAAACCCTTAATAATTCTTGAGTGATGAGAATGCTTTCCACTATTTTTTTATCCTTAATGAATGCAACTTGTTCCTTCCTAACTAAAAAGGATAAAAACTCCATCAATCTATTAGCAATAACAAGCAAGATGTACCCAAAAAAGATATTGCAACGAGAGAGCAGTCTAAAATCATTCAAAGAAGAAGAGTTTGGGACTTTAGGCACCAAAGAAATATCTACAAAATTCAACTCTTTTGGCATTTGAGAAGAATCAAAGAAACTCTTCAGTGCTTCGAAAAACTACTCCCCTACAACAGCCCACATATTCCTAAAGAAGCCCTCATTAATCCCATCTAGACTCGATGCTTTTTAAGTGGCCAATTGGAGAAAAGCCTCTCTACTTTGATCCATATACACCTCACAACAAATTGACGCACTTAAGCAACATCGAGTTTGCGGCTAATCAAGGAGAAAAGGCACTCTGAACTAAGAGTCGATGCCCGATCTAAGTTAAGAAGAATTTTGTAAGTAATCTACCCAAGCTCTTGATCTTTTCCAAATCTAAAGTTTGCAAATTATCAAGTTTGAGAAGTCGCAACAAACCATTACACTTAGCCCTTAGCTTGAATAGATTGAAACAAGGGGATGTGTTCTTATCTCCTAACTCCAACCACTTCACACGAGACTTTTGTTTTAAAGAGCTTTCCTCAACCACACTAAACAAGTTGAACCTCTCCTAATGTTTTTGCTCAAATTCCGCATCAACCAAGTTCATCATTAATTGTTTGTTTTGGACTTAAACCACGTGTAGAGCTTCTCCAGTACACTTCACTTTGTCTTGTAACTTTGTAAACTAACTTTATTGAAAATTGTCAATTCTTTTTTCAGCAACTTTGATTTAGAGCAAAGCTTAAACATTGGAGATCCTTCAAAAGTAGAAGAGAAAACTCCTAGGAAAACCAAGCAATGTACCAAAAAAAAAAAGGTATAAGGTTTGAGATCTCAGCTATACAATTAAGGGGAGCTATTACTTCAAAAAAAAAAAGTGAAAATGAAAAAATAAAATAAAATAAAAGAATGGTGCGGGAGACATCTATAGCTGTTCAGGAACTCAATCCCAATTTTTTTTCATTCCTCTCCTTCCAAAACCACAAGTTCCTCTTCTAACTTTCTCCAAATTAGTTTCACAAAGGAACATTTGAGTAATAAATGACAATGTGACTCATTTCCTTCTTACACAAGAAACAAACATTCTAGGTGGTTACTCACCAATTTACCAATTTGTCCAAAGTTGTCAGCTTCTATTGGGCAACCAGCCAAAGGAAGAAAGAGAATCCGGGTGCCAGCCTCTTGTTCCAAACAAAATGATGCCAACAAACTATATTACACCATTCTTCAAGAGATGTATAGGCTAATTTGATGGAGAACTTTTGCGATGGCTTTGCTCTCCATACAAATTTGTCTTCACAATCCACTTTTGGAAGGAAAAAAAAAAAAAAAAAGCATCTCTCAATTCCTCTATAATCTAATTCCACAAGTCTCTAGTCAGCCACTCCCACTTTTCACCATTGATGATAGAGCAAAGCCTAGTTCCCTTAAGGACGCCTGAGGAGTAGATAGACCTTTCACTCAGCCACGTATCCAAAGCTCCTTTTGGATGCCAATCATCATAATATAAAGATATGGAGTTACCATTCCCCAACTCCCACTTGAAAACAGATTTTGCTAGTGGTCTGAGTTAAAGAATCTTACACCAAAACCAGGAGGCGTTGGCTGGAGCTTTAATTGCCCAAAAGTTCCTATCCTTCAATATCTTGAATCTCACCCAACTAAGCCAAAGAGCATCATTGCTATCCAAGCATAAATACAAAATTTGTTTCAACTGTGCAGCCTTATTCCAAGAAAACAAGTCTAGGATTCCAAGCCCACCATGAGATTTTGGCTTGCAAATAACATCCCAATCTACTTTAGCTTTGGCCTTAGATTCATCATCCCATTCCATAAGAAGCATGTCATCTTCATGGCCAAATTTTTGAGAACATTCTCTAGCAAAATAAACATAGATGACCAATAGACATGCAACAAAAAGAGAACACTTTTGACCAATTTAATACAGCCAACATACGATAGAGATTTACAAATCCATTGGTTGATGCACTCAGAAAATTTCTCAACAAGAAAATGGCACATTAATTTATTGGGTTTCGCCAATGTCAAAGGGACTCCTAGATACTTCACAGGTAATTCCCTTGCAGGGAACCTCGAAATCTGGTAAATTCCTTCTTTGTCTTCAAGTGCCACACAACTTAAAAAGAAATGACTCTTGCCTGGACTTGCTTTGAGACTAGCCAAGTGAAAAAACTCTTCAAGGCCATCTTTAATCAAGGAAATTGATCTCAAGCCACCTTTAGAAAAGATCATCACATCATCTGTAGTGTAAAGACTGTCTTTTTTTTAACAAAGTAAAGATGGTCAATGCACCCTTTATGGCATCTCTAATGGTATGACAAGCCATCCTTTCAACCAACCTCCCTCATAATGCAAGAGAAAAGTTCCATAACAAGAACAAAAAGATACAGTGATACTGGATTACCTTGTCTAAGATACCAACGGCTGTGATCCTAGGCTCTGGCTAGCAGAATCTTACAAACCAGAGAAATTGCAGTAGAATTTATGGATTTAAGAAGCATACCAAATGCAAGGACATCTTTAATGGCTAGGCAAACATCCACCTCAATGATGTCCCACGTGCTGCAGAAAAAAATTGACATTACAACCATCGGGGCCCGGAGCTTTATCTTGAGCCATCATATCAAAAGTGGCTTTAATTTCATCATCCATAACTGGCTTCAGACCTTTTAACTCTTTTTGCAACAGACTTCAAGGTGGTGGAATTAATGAGCATGTGCCCTTGGTTCCCTCAGCAGCACCTTGATAAAATTAACCGAATGAGATGTTAACTCCTATGGTGAGGAAAGAAGCTGGCCAGAAATGTCCACTAAAGAACGAATAGAATCTTTGTGGAATTTTTGCTTTGGAGAACAAAAGAAGAATTTAGCATTACGATCTCCAAGTTTAAGCCAAGATATCCTGGATTTTTGCTTAAAGAAAGACTCCTCAGCAACACTAAGAAAGTAGGAGTCTTCAAAAGCCTTTTTTTTTTTTTTCCTTCTTCCCAATTAGCCTTAGCAGGATTTTGGTGATTGAACTCCTGAATTTCAAGAAGCCTGAATCAACCATCAAAGGCCCATTGTTGAATATTAAAGAAGAAATGGTTATTTAACCTTTTAAGCCCTCTCTTGAGCTACTTAAATTTAGAAACAACTAGGAACATAGGAGTTCCTTCGATCTATTTACTCCATACTTTCTGCACCATATACTTAATATCCAGATGATTTAACCAGCAATTGAAAAACTTGAAAAAGCCTTCCTTGCACCTGATTCAAAATTAAGGTGAACAATCAAAAGGCAATGGTCAAATAGACCAGGGCTAACAACTTGAACTTCAGAAAGAGGACAGCGCGACAGCCATGACTGATTCACCAAAACACAATCTAGCCATCTAAAAATAGGATTGGATAGGCAGCTGTTCATCCAAGTGAAAAAAATGCCAGTACAGTGTGCATACTCCAAGTCCAACTCAAAAAAAAAAAATCATTGAAATCATCCATGCCACAGGACAAAGTTAATTTCCTCTTAATTTGTCATTAAGACTGCAACATTCATTAAAATCTCCCAAAACAATCCATGGCTCAGCAATGGAAGTCTTCAACACCCATAAGTTAGTCCAAAGAAACTTCCTAACAGCTTCTGTATTCGCACCATATACAAAGGATGTAGTAAGCCATGAGAAGTTCTTGCCCACTAACTTAAAACTGCAGTGAATTTAATTGATTTGATGATACTAGCACTTGGATGTCTCGAATTGCCAAATTCCAAACAACCTAGATATAGCCACTTGGAGAGGTTTCTTTAGGGAAAACCACCTTGGCACGACCCTCAATCTCATCAACAACCTTAGTCAATTCTTTCAAGGTGGAACTTGACAAGGAATCTTGACCATTGCTGGGAGAGGAAGAAGACCTTTTAGCCTTTTCAACTTTATTTTTTAAGTCAAGCTAGAAGAGGCAAAAAGTTTTTGTCCATCTGGTAATGACCGAACTTCCAGCTTGTCACCTTTCATAGAAGAACCAGGTAAAGATTCTTCACGTGCTTGCTTTTTATCCTTGGGCCCCGCACTTTGACAAGCAGCCTCGTCATCTTTTCCTTCCAAAAGCACATTATCCTTATCAGAAACCAATTTAGTAACTTTCAAAAGAGAAGAGTCATCAGAATACTACTTAGACAACACAGGCAGCGTTTTCTCCAGCCATGGCATGACAGCCCTGTGACACCAGCAGCAAAGGCTTTTGCTGCAACCTCCTCAAAAAGGACTCTTTTATGCTTCTAAACGAAAGTCTTCATAATGATGACTGGGAAAAAAGAACACTAACCAAGCACAAAAGAATGCCTCAAACTGGAACTTAACTAAAGAGAAAATTAGAACTAAAAAGAACAAGAACACAAAGATCAGGAAACCTCAAAAGATGCGATCTAATGGATGGGTGGCTGGGTGAATGGTTTGGGGTGTTGAAAGTGGTATTTTGAGTGGGTTCGGTTTTTTTTGTGTGCTGAGGGGGGGGGGGGGGGTTGGGGGGGAATGCATGGAGTTGAGGTAGGAAACTAGGAAGAGAAAAGACAGTATTTTCTCTCTCTAAAACCCATTACGGCTTCTCCAAAGCCCAGGCTTTTTTCAACTAAAGGGTGAAACTTTGGGTTGTCCACACAATTGTTGAAAAATCTAAAGGTGTTCTTTGAATTGGAGCTCAAAAATCAACAGAGACCAAAGAAGGGGAATGATTAGGCAAATTAAGGGACAGAAAAGTTACCTCTATAGTAGAAATGCTGTTTATGCACACATGACTACCTGAAACTCCATCCAGCTTTTGTCTTATTACATTTCCTGCTTGTCTGTTTGACTGGACCTATGCAGACTAAAAACTTATTGAAATAAATATCCCACCATGGTAAAAGCACATCACTTATCACCTCATCTTCTGCTCCCCAGAGCACAAACATATTCTAATTGCACCCTATAACACCATCTAATTATTTGCCATCTGTTTTTCAATAACATGGGGAACATAGGCCCTTTGGGACCCATCCCTCCTCGCCAAACCCCAAGAGGAGCTGACCAGTTGACACTGCCTAAGTGGAGTAGCGAATCAGACAAAGTGGAGAATTGAACCCCGTTTTCAACAAACCAAATGAACTAACTCCGAGGGATGGCTAGCGCCAAAACCTCTATTTCTCCTCTGTGCCCCTTGCTTGGCCCTTCCTCTAAGGAGTTGTGATCACTCCACTCAGCCGCCCACAATAATTGATTATCTTATCTTCACTGGAGAGATTCAACTTGACACCCAAATTTAAGATGGTCTACTTCTACTACCGTGAGCCTTAAAACCACAATCCACAAAACATATCTCTGACTCTCTTCACGTAAGAATACTGGAAGTAAAACTTATCCATCAAACTTCTCACTTCCTTAGCAAAACCGTCTATGAAAAACAAATTATTTCGTCATATTCTCAACATTCACCACAATAAGAATCAATTTGTAAGCTACTTTTCCAAAGCCATAACAAATTCAATCATGAATATACACGATAAGCACGAAAGCAAGTATAATACACTCAATACATAATTCGCTGAAAGCTAATTGCCATGACCGTGAAGACATAATTGAAGGAAAAACATGAACGACCTTTTTCCGGTGACTTGACGGGTACAAGAGGAGTCGGTACCGGCCGTTCCATTGAGGCGGTCTCTTATCGATCTCTTTCCTTCGACCTCCTCCCGATCAGCATACATTATTGTTATCGTTATTGTTACTCTCAAATGGAAATCAAAACCCTAAACCTAGCCCTAACCCTAGCTCCAACTCTAATCCTAACGGAAGTTGGAAGCAAAATGACGTTTGTATTTGGATGAGGGAAAGGGAAAAAAGAGGGAAAGATTTAGAGGTGAGGGGGGTAGGGACTTGGGGTAATGGAGGAGGGTTTTACGTTGTATAAGTGCTAGCGTTCTCCACCCCACTCTCTCTCCCACCCCCGAGTAAGGGAAGTAATGTAAATAGTTTTCGTAAATATAATGATACAACTTGGGGAAAGGAGAAAAATATTTTTCCAAAAAAAATTCTTAAAATATAACATTTATAAAACTATACCAAAAAAAAAATATTATTTAAAATTAACACTTAAAATATTAATTTATAAATCTAACGCATATTTATTTATTCGCGATACCTAATGTAAAAGCGATATTTCAAACTAACTTAAAATTGATACTTTAAGTACCTATTTTAATTATTATAATTTTAAAAATAAATTTATAATTAATATATTTTTTAGATTTTCTTTAAATATATATCTTTTTTTGAGTACAACTTCTATCTTTTTCTTCTTCTTTTTTACACAATGGAAGAGATCTTTATGTAGTTGCTTCTTGTATAAAACATAAAAATATTTCTTTTTTCAAAAGTAATTCATGAAATACCTCCCTTGTGAAAGTATTTTTAAAAATATTTTATATAAAATCATATTTTTTAGATATAATTCTGAAATCATTATTTTGAAAAATCGATCTTAATAGCCAATGTTAAATCATGTCTCCAAGATACAAATATAAATAGCGGATGGTGTACATCCCTTCTTATTTAACTTCCCAAAACTTTGCATCACCTATTCAAACAGTTTGAAAACAAGGACACAGATTCATAGTTTATATATATTCACTCTCTATTCAATCACATCCATGCCCTTCCTATGATCCACAATCCTCTAAATTCCTCAAATTATACTACAACAATAGCAGTGGCAATTTAATAAGTTTCATTCATCTTGCCAAAATTACCAACAGCTATAAATGCATCTAAGAACAAAAATAATCATATAATAAGCTTTACTCATTTCGCATTAATTATATACAATTTGCATGAAATATATCAAAAAGATAATAAAGGAAAAAAATTTAACTAAGTCTATGGTTATCTCTTAAGGAAAGGAAAAAGCATATTGCATTTAAAAAAAATCAAAATTATTTTTTAGAATACAATGTTTAAAATTGTATATTAAACAGGCAATTTTAAATGGATATGAAATTATGTGTTGAAAATATAATTTTAAGTATTGTTTGAAATCATGTGTTTATTTTTTGTGTTGGAGTTTGTACCAATCGTTTTTTTTTTATGCTTTATTTTTAACTACAAAAACAAGGAAAGTTGAGTTTCATTTCCAACATTATGGGAGTTCTTTGGTTGTTGTTATCCTTAGCTTAGGTCTTTCTAATCAACATTTTACTTCTTGGCTCCAAAGTCGCAATCTTTTTCATTTTGTTTCATCCTTTTCGTAAACACCCCATTTTTGCCCTAATAATCAATAATTATTATTTTTTAATTTTTTACAATCTTCCTTCTAATTTAGCAAAAATAGGAAAAATATTCAAATAAATAAAATAAATAGGGAAAATATATCAATTTTGGAAAATGATAATGGAAATGGTAATTAAAGGAATTAGATGATTTTTGCAACTTTTTAGAAAATCAAAATAATATAAAATTAATGAAAAATGGCTATGATTAAGTGTAATATCTGCTTAACTTTAAATTGAGATCTGGGCCAGCTCAGTTGGGTCGTGTGTGTGCCTAGAATGAGGGAAGGAGAGACGTATCGTAGGTTCAAAACTGGGAAATGACACTTTGTGCTGTTTTTGTTTTTGTTTTTTTCCTTTAGTTGCCATGTGGCAGCATGCTATTGGTTGCAACGGGCGCATGCGGGACACGTGATCTTCCCTTTCCTCCAGATAGCAACGACGGCGATGGAACGAAATGAAAGAGAAGCAAATCCGGGCAAGGTTCAATGGATTTTTTTCCAATCTTTTGGGTTTATCACGAATAACAAACCAGATAAGTCCCAAAAATGGCTTTAATCTAAAGGATGAAGATCACATTGTGAAGATAAAAACAAATCTCCTATCGCAGTCGAGATCCGAGCTTATCCACCTCCAATCTTCGATGCCTATAAATAGAGGTTGGAGGGGGAGGCCAGAAAAGGGAGAAAGGGAGAGAGAGTGATAGAAGAAAAAGGGGAAAAAGAATTGAAAGGAAAGGGAAAAGAAAAAAACGTCGAGCCCTCACCGGAGCTTCCTCTCTCAAAACCCTCACCGAAGCTTCTAGACCATCGTGTAGGGTGGTTTTCGACGGAAAACACCACCATCACCGGATCCCTCATTCTCAAAAGCTTTGGAAACATACCTTATTCGATGAAAACGGACGTCGGAACATCGCCGACGAGGATCCAACCGCCATGACCGTTCAACCCGACTCGACCCGCTTCAATCCGACCCAACTCGCGCACTAACCCAGATCCAAGTAAGTCGAATTTTCTGATTTTTTAATTATTTATTTAGTTATTTATTTATTTTTTTGAATTTATTTATCTATTTATTTGTTATTTATAATTTAAAAAATAAATAGAAAAAATATTGGAATTTAGATTAGTTTTTTTTTAGGATTTAGTTTAGGGTAAATAATAGAAAATAATAATAAAAAATAAAAAGATAATAATAAAAGTAAAAAATAATAAAAAATGATAAAAATATATTAGAAAAAATGATAAAATTTAGATTTTTAGTTTAGGGTAGATAAAATAATATAAGAGAAATTTTTTTATTAATTAATTAAAAAATAAAATAAAAATAAAAAAAATTAATAATAATATTAGAGGTAGGTTAAAAAGATAAGGAAATAAATTTTTATCACTTAGAAAAATGTTGCTTTTAATAATAAATCCAAAATTAGTTTTTTCCTTAAAATCATTATTTTTCGAAAAATCAAATGATCAAGCTTAGGCTTAGATTTTTCTAGAAAAATACTAAAATGATAAAAACGTAAATCAAAAGTAATTTCATAATTAAAATTAACAAACACATTAAAGTTTTTCATAAAAAGCGAACTACGACCCGTTTAATCATGAGTAGCAGGTACGTTTTGGGGCAACTCTAAAAAGAATGAAAAATTATTTTCTTAGAATAAGTTACTCAAAAACATAATAAAAGACAATAAAAATAAAATAAAAGACATTAGGATAAGGTTTAGATTTCATGAGAATATGGTGGTAACTTTAAGGTTTTAATAGGTTAGCTTCTGAATCCAAAAACTCTGGTTTTCCATTTTCTCTTTCACAAAAACGAAAAGAAGAAATCTCGCTAACTAGTTGTTCAAATTGGGATTAACATGCTCAATTAGTCTTAATTCGATCTTTCCCAACTACAGTTGGGTGGCGACTCCAAAATAAAACGAAATTCCTAATTCAAGTCGAGGATCTAAATTAGATGAGCATAGCGTCTAGTATAAATTGGATTAGGAATAAAAAATAAAAAATTAGACTCGACAGGATGGTGACTCCACTGGGGATCTGCTCTCTAGTAGGCTAGCCACCTGAATCTCCTCAAATTGCTTTTTCAATAAATGTCTTTTTTGACTTGTTACACTGGTGCTAACCTTTCAGGGATTTAATTAGATTTAGGGTTTGCTTGTTTACTTTTACTGTTGAGTCTGCATGCATGTAACTGTGTGAATAGATGCGGTCAAACTCGGGCCTTCTTAGGACCCTAAGAT
The DNA here is from genome assembly GCA_037954665.1 of Laguncularia racemosa. NCBI lineage: Eukaryota > Viridiplantae > Streptophyta > Magnoliopsida > Myrtales > Combretaceae > Laguncularia > Laguncularia racemosa. The sequence goes on from JBBMOL010000232.1 coordinate 152,780, forward strand.
GGGGAGCCATTGTGTAGGTTTCGAGCGAAGTGATATGATCACCGTTCGGGACTGATTAGGCTACCCCACCCAATGCTTTGATATGACCTAAGATCCATTTCTCCGAGAATGTGGGAGGCCATAAAGCTTGGGAACCTGTTAGAACCCACCTATTTGCATACACAAAGTCATGGGCTGACAATCGATTAATGATGTAATACTTTTATTCTGTTCATGGAGTTTAGATACATTTCCCTATAATACTATCATTGTAATATATATTTTTTTGTAATTAGAAATTGCTGTTGTAATAGATGGCTAGTTCCACAGTCGACCGCCTCCTTCGCAGAGAGATCCAAGTTTGCAAACCTCTGGGCCAAAGTTGGTGCTGGACCACTAGTTTACTCTATATAACCTAGAAGAGCAGGCTTTTATTCAGTAGAAGATAGGGCCCATCTTCTCACTGATGAAGATGGAAATGAACTTACCTTTGATACGGGCCATTCTCCATCTATGGGAAGTAAAGCCCGCAGCTTTCTTCATTGGGCCACATGAGATCACTCCCACTCTGGAAGAGTACACCCAACTTCTACAAGCTCTATCATTGACCGGCGAAGTGTATGTGCCTGATCTTGAGGCAGGGCCAACCAGTATCTTTAGCAGACTTCTGGGTATTCGCAAGACAGCAATCAATGAAGCCCTAGCAAACTGTAACGAATATTGCATACGGATGGATGAGTTAGAAGCCTGGTTCATAGCCCGGAAAGATAACTGGGATAGGAAAGACATATTATGTGGGGACCCCAAGAGTTATAAATAGAGGAGGGTGAGTGCTTTCATCCTGATAGCCTTCGCCACCATACTCTTCCCCACCGGAACTTTTTATGTCCATTATAGAGTTGCAGAACTAGTGGCCCAATTCTTAGAAGGGAAATCTTACATCCTGGCTCTACTGGCTAAATAGATCCAAAACTTAAACTTTGTTAAGAAAAAGGGCCATGGGATCCTCCACTCAAACGTCAACCTCATCCTGATCTGGTTTGTGAGCCACCTCAAATGTTTCGGGCTAAACTTGGTCCAGAAAACTTAGCCCAATAAGTGGACCTCGTGGACTCATGCATAGAGAAGAAAGCTACCCGACGACCTTACTAGCCACAGTTGGGTGGAAGTACTTAAGGGTTTCAGTGCCGACGACATCCTGTGGACAGCTAGATGGAGTTGCTGCAGCAAAGTCATCCTAACTTGTAGAAACTTTCAGGCTGTACCTTTAATCGATATCAGTAGATGTATAGGTTATCATCCCAACTCGATGGTCCGCTAGTTCGGTACTATTCAAGACATAGTTTATCAGCCTTCGCTAGAAGCAATCACATTCGAGTATCAAGACCTAAATTTACTAGTAGCCGAGAAGTTTACCAAGTTGGCTGAGGTTAAAGCCCTATGGGAAGCCCGAATCGAGAGTCTTAATGTAGATCTCGGAGAACTAGATTGCGAAGTGGGCAAGTACCGAGCTACCAAGGATTTCGTAATCCACTAGCTATATCAAACAGGGGAAAGGGCATATCGGGTCCTAGATATCACATAACCTAAGCCAAACAAAGTAGACCCAGAGCTGAGAACCTATCTAGAGCAAGTCAGGGCTCGAATGGAAGTATATTTTGAGGTTGCAAACTACAAAAAGGATATCTGGAAGGGCCGATTCAAAGAATCTGATGAAAGGAACAAAGCCTTGGAAGCTTAGCTGGAAAAGACCCAAGTTAGAGTTAGAAAGTTAGAAGCTATCATCAGCGGGAAACTAGCGCCTGCATAGCAGAAGACCAAGAGAACTAGGAAATAGATTGCCATTGCACTTTTTCGTTTTTTTCAAGTATCGAACTCCAAGTTTCCAATATTAATAAAAATAAAGTTTCGATATTATATCATTAATCGATTATTGGCCCCTTTATTTTAGCATCTGTGTGATACATGCATCATATTTACATACTTACATCATATTAAGAAAAATACGTGCCAAGTATCAAAGATAGCTCCCAAACAACCGAATCTTCTTAGAAGCCCAATTCGTACCCGTTCAAGACCAAAATGGCAAACAGTGGCAACAACAGTAACAACCGCAACAACACAAGTGCTGACGCCGCCTTAGATCCTAGGATCGTATCCTTGAAACAAACGGTCCAGCAATTGGCTGCATAAGTCTACCTCCTGACTGAGAGTATTGGCCTCCTTCGCACCACTCAACTAACTCAGGAAAAACACTCAGGGGCAAGAAAAGGGAAAGTAATGGAGGGTCAGCGTCCAAAATACGAAGAAATCAATTCCCACCTCAACCCAGCTTTTGAGTATGAATTGAGAGCTAACCTGGGTTCGACCTTTGATGACATAAAGAGGGAAATGGAGGACAAGCAAAAGGAGATGGAAAAGAGACTTTTTCAACAGCTGACTGATAAGATGAAGACAATAGAGGGGCCTGAAGATTTTGAACAGGTAGGGATCACTAGCTTGCCAGCATATGAGGAGAAGGTATACCCAGAGAAGTTCAAGACCCCAAAATTTGAAAAATACGATGGTACTAGATGCCCCAAGATGCACACAAGGCTATACGTATAGAAAATGAGCAAATATGCCCAATATGACCAGCTTATGATTCGGACCTTCCAGGATAGCCTTACAGGCTATGCCTTCGTCTGGTATGCACATCTAGACTTCAACTAGGTCAATACTTGGGAAAGGCTTGCTCAGGCATTCTATGACCAATATAAGTTCAACATTGAAGTTGCCCCCTCGGTAATCGACTTGGGAAGTCTTTAGAAGAGACACATTGAGTCTTTTAAGGAATATGCTCAGCGTTGGAGAGCTCAGGCTGCCAGGGTAGTGACCCCAATTTCTGAAAAAGAGTTGACATTCATCTTTTTCAACACTCTCGACAAGACCTACTTCTCACATTTGGTGGGCCAGACGTCATCCAGCTTCGCAGAGGTAGTGGCAGCAGGGTGCCGGATCGAGAATGCCATCACATCAAGTAGACTCCAAACAATAGATCCTCCTAGGGTCACATCATCACAAAGGCCCTTAGGAGGTGATAAAGGCATATTTTATCATGTTGTATCTTGTGATTGGTATATATATTATTGTCAATTATTAGAAATTTCCAATAAAAAGATACTTAAAGTGCATTTATGTTAATATCTTAGGGATTAATGGACTTGAAGATGTACATGATGCAAAACATGAAGAAATCACAAGCAAGAGATGAGACACGGCCGTGCTTCATGTGGTGGGTGTGTTTACCCCAAGACACGGTCGTGCCTAAAAGAAGAACGAAAGAAGAAAATGCTGAGACGCTTATGGAGTTATCCTACGGTCGTGGTTTATGTGGTGGCAGTAACCACCACATTACACATGGCCGTGCCTCATGTGGTGGACTGCCAACTTTTCATATTCTTGTGCAATTTGTACGTTTCTGCAGAGCATAAAAGTAGGGGAAAGAAAAGAAAAGACAAGAACGATTGGAGGGAGGAGACTTGGAATAATTTAGTAGTTTTTAGAACTTTGTTTTGGGAAATTTTAGTTTCTTACAAGAGAATTGAAGATTGAATTCAATTATTCTACCATCAATTGAGATCAAGTCAGAAATCTCTGAAGAGTTATTTGAGAATCTTATTTCCAGATTTGCTACATATTGGTGACTTCTTATCTTAATCATATTTTGCATTTCTGTGAATTGGTTTTTATGTCTTTAATGGATTCTTTAACATTTTTCATTGAATTTTGTCTTGTTGTTATCTATTGTATGGCTGGCTAATTTCGTTTGTGGGAATAGTGGATGAAGCCTTAGTTTGCTAAAATGATCAGTGTAGTTTGGTTATGAGATTGACATATATGTGGAGTATTCATGTTGTGAATTCCTATAATTTCAATTTAATTGTGATAAGATTAGATTGTTAGAAATCCAATCAATATGAAAGTGGAGATAGGATTTGTTAGGAATTCTTAATTAGACTAATGAGTCAATGCGAAAGCGGCGTTAATTGGTTTAATTAGGGTTCATAGAGAGATTAAAGCTATGTTCTAATTAATTATTCACTAAGAGATTAGGGATAATTGTATTAGAGCATAAGGCGATCATAGCATTGAAAAATGTATGAGAGTATATTAGAATCCCCTGTTAATTAGAGATACGAAAGTGGACTAATTGATTTGAGGTTTAAAATGTTGAACTCACGTGAATAACCACATATAAGTTGATTTCAATAACTTAACGGTAGTTTGATTAGCATGACTAGGGTGAATTCTAAATTCCCACTATTCAATTGGAAGTATTTATAAGAATCTTATAATTCTCATTAGCATAGAACTTAATTTAATCTCTTTAGTTAGATATAAATAAAAAAAGATTCCTATTTGAATTACCTAAATATCAGTATAAGTTATTATAGGTTTGGTAATCTTTTTAGTCCTCGAGGGAACGATACTCTACTCATCATATATTACTTGATTGCGACCTAGTATACTTGCTAGCGGTTTCACTTGTACATTTCACGAGTGATCAAGTTTTTGGCGCCGCTGAGTCTTTTAAGGAATATGCTCAACGTTGGAGAGCTCAGGCTGCCAGGGTAGTGACCCCGATTTCTGAAAAAGAGTTGACATTCATCTTTTTCAACACTTTCGACAAGACCTACTTCTCACATTTGGTGGGCCAAACGTCATCCAGCTTCGCAGAGGTAGTGGCAGCAGGGTGTCGGATCGAGAATGCCATCACATCAAGCAGACTCCAAACAATAGATCCTCCTAGGGTCACATCATCACAAAGGCCCTTAGGAGGTAACAAAGCCAAGGAGTCTACAGTCAGCACAGTTAATTCTGGCAAAGCAGACAAGGTTAGGACCCGCGTGGCATTGCAGACTACAAGTGCCCTAATCCAGTAGTCCCTGACAAACCACACCCAGGCCACCAAAGTCTTGAGACATTTCACTCCAATCCGAATCCCGCTCAGCCAAGTCTTCGTTCGGCTGCAAGCGGATAATTTGATCAGTTTCGAGATCCTGAACGACTGGTACAAGCCCAGAAATTTCGACTCAAGCCTCAAATGTGATTATCATATGGGCCAAGAGGGGTATTCTACAGATAAATGTTGGAGGCTTCGAAACAAAATCCAAGATCTGATTGACGCCGAGATTGTGCAGCTGGACTTTGTTAACACACCGGCACCTAATGTCAACACTAATCCACTGCCCAACCATAAGCCCACTATCAATATGATCACATCCGAAGAGCTGGATCCCAAAGAGTCCTCAAAACAGCAAAAGGCGATAGTGCAATGAAAAAGTCACCCATGCCAAACTCTAGAGGAAACCCCTAAGTCACATATCAAGAAGAAATGATTAGCTAGAGACCCAACGGTTGGTACCCTAGGTGAATCGCATGGGAAGTTTGAGTATCTAGTAAATTACTCTTTCACTCCAACTGAGTATGGACCACCTAGTGGATGGGGGCTTGAATTTAAGAAAGAAGACAACCCACTAAAAGAGGAGGGGAAGTTCGTGAACATGATTAAATCTGACAAGAAGCCGATAGTCATAAAGTGCTATAAGGGACAATCTACTGAGGTGCAAATTCTAAAGAAGAGGTATGTATTCAATGTTCCAATACCCGTAAAGAGGTATAAGGCGGCGCCATTTAACTATCGGGCTCTGGATCAAGGAAAACCCCATATCGTAGGTGAGATCACCCGTTCTGATAGAATTTATGACCCGAAATACAGGATCTCAACTGAAGAGCCCAACATTGAGGTAGGAAAAGAAGAAGAAGAGGGGCTTTTTGCATTTACAAAGATGGTCAAGGCAAGCGAATGGAACAACTGAACAGGGTTCCAGCCCAGATATCACTTATAGGCCTCCTCACAACCTCTAAGCCTCACAAGGAAGCACTCTTCAAAGTGCTCAGACAGATCAAGGTACCAGAGGGCATCACAACAGACAAATTAAGCCATGTGGCGGATTCAATCTTCACCATGGACCAGATATCTTTCTCTCCTGAAGAGCTGAGAGAAGACGGAGACCAACATACAAAACCATTGTTCATAGTGGTAAAATGCAACGACACAATCGTCTCCCGAGTACTCATTGACAATGGATCTTCTCTCAACATATGCCCATTGGCTACCCTCGACCTAATGGGAGTCGATCTAAGCAACATCAAACCAAGCTCAACGGTGGTCAGGGCTTTCGATGGGTCGAAGAGAGACATAGTAGGGGAAATAAGCTTGCCGGTGGAGATTGGCCCACAGATATTCCACATTTCCTTCCAGGTCCTCGACATTCTGAGGTCTTTTAATCTGCTTTTAGGGAGGCCATGGATACATACCGCTGGAACCATACCTTCAAGCCTCCATCAGAAAGTCAAGTTTATTGCAAATGGATAGATCATCACTGTGCTGAGAGAGCAAAACTACGCCATCTATAAAGAAACCGCCATACCCTACATTGGGGAAGACAATTCTGAAGACTTTGGCCTCCAAATATTCAATGAGGTGAGTGTGGTAACCAGCAAGGAGGGCCATCAATTCAAGGAGGGACAGTAAGAGACGTTTGGACTAGGGTACGTTCCTATAGCCCAAGAAGAGGAGCAAGCCAGAGGTGTCAGAGGCAGGAGAAAAGAGAAGCCAAGAGATACTCTGATGCGTTTTCTACCCCTCCAACAATCATTCATACAAGCAACTACCATTCAAGAGCCAAGGATAAGCGAAGCTGACGTCAGTAATGGGAACTCGACCCTTCGCACGTCCAAGCAGCATCCAGCTCTCAATAATTGGTTCTGTTATCCTATTGATAGCACTGGGTCAGCTTAAGGATAGGAGACAATTATTAAACAAAATTTTATTGTGGTTTCTTTTCAAATTCAATAAATTGCAATTCATTTGTTTGTTTTTTGCTTATATACATACTCTCGTTTCACTTCACCCAGATTCCCTATCGTCAAACGTTAGGGACATTTCGCGTAGGTAAGAAATGGAAACATTGATATCGTTTCCAACATTGCTAGGTCAGCCGTTGGAGGCGATGTCCTTGACTACGAAATAATACAAGAAAATTGGCAAAAACATGAACAAAGTGGAATTTCAATTGACGAGTCGGTGGAGACAGTAAATTTAGGAAGCGCTGAGCAAACTAAAAACCTCAAGATTGGGACCAGTTTAAGTGTTGAGCAAAAACGCGAGATAATCGAGCTATTAACTGAGTATGCGGATGTGTTCGCCTGGTCATATGGTGACATGCTAGGATTGTACCAATCAATAGTAGTTCACAGGCTTCCCATAAGGGAAGATGTCAAACCTAAAAAATAGAAATTGAGAAGATTTATGCCTAACATCTTATTAAAAATTAAAGAGGAAGTTAAGAAATTACTAGAAGTGGGGTTCATTGATGTATCTGACTATCCGGAATGGGTAGTGAACATAGTCCCCATTCTAAAAAAGAATGGAAAAGTACGTGTATGCGTAGACTTCTGAGACTTAAACTAAGCCACGCTAAAAGATAACTTCCCCCTACCTCACATCGATATCCTAGTAGACAACACTGTAGGAAACCATCTTTTCTCGTTTATGGACGGTTTTTTAGGATATAATAAAATAAAAATGGCCGAAGAAGAAAAAACTAATACGACTTTCATCATAACATGGGGAACTTTCTATTATAAAGTCATGCCCTTTGGCTTGAAAAACGTCGAGGCAACGTATCAGAGAGCCATGGTCGCAATACTTCATGAAATGATGCATCGAGAAGTCAAAGTATACGTCGATGATATAATATCCAAGTCTAAAGAAGAAGAAAGCCATGCAGTTATTTTGAGAAAGTTGTTCAAGTGGTTAAGAAAATTTCAGCTCAAGCTAAATCTAGAGAAGTGCACTTTTGAGGTCACGACAGGCAAGTTACTAAGGTTTGTCATAAGTCGGGAAGGCATTAAAATCGACCTTGACAAAGTAAAGGCCATATTGGAGCTGCCTTCTCCACGTACTGTCAAAGAGGTATGAGGTTTGCTGGGAAGATTGAATTACATAGCTCGTTTTATCTCATAACTCATAGACAAATGCCGTCCACTTTTCCATCTGCTAAAAAAGAATGCTGCAGTAGAATGGGACGATGGATGTGAAGAAGCATTCAGGACAATCAAAGACTATCTCATAAACCTCCAGTCTTGATAGTTCCGAAGCAAGGAAAACCCTTATTCTTATACCTCACGATATTCCCTAAATCCATGGGGTGCATGTTGGGGCAGAAAGATGAACAAGGAAGAGAACGTTCCATATATTATCTAAGCAAGAAATTCACAGACGGGGAACAAAGGTATTCAGAAGTAGAGAGAACTTGCTGTGCTCTGATTTGGGTCATGCACCAATTGAGGCAATACACCCTTTACTATCACATTGAGCTGCTGACAAGACACGATCCTCTAAAGTACTTGACAGAGAAGCCTGTTTTGTTAAGGAGAATCTCCAAATGGCAAATGCTCTTATCAGAATTTGATATCACATACATAAATCACAATTTGATAAAAGGGCAATCTTTAGCCGACCAGTTGGCGGAACACCCAATTGAGGGAGATTTGCAAGAATCACAAGCCCAATTCCTTGATGAAAATATATTAACAGTGGAAAGTGCACCAGTAGAAGACTGTGGGATAGACTAGAACCCTAAGTGGAAGATATTCTTTGACGGAGCTGCCAATGTATTTGGTTGTGGGATCGAGGCAGTGTTAATATTCCCAGATGGAACACAATTCCCTTCAGCAACAAGACTCACTTTTCCATATACTAATAATATCGCGGAATATGAAGCATGCATCATCGGCCTCAAAATGGCTTGCTACATGGAAATCCGTGAATTAGAAGTGTACGGAGATTCTTCACTCATCATATTACAGACAAGAGGGGAGTACAAAACTAAAGACCCCAAATTGGTATCATACCATCAGTATTTGATAGAGCTAATCGATGAATTCGAGGCAATCACCTTCACATACGTCCCGAAAACTCAGAATCAGTTTGTAGATGCACTTGCCACACTAGCATCTATAATTAAGATAACAGGGGGAGTCGAAGTCCAACCATTGAAGATAGAGATAAAAAATCGACCCGCTTACTGTTTGGTAATTGAAAAAGCACAAGATGATAAGCCCTGGTATTACGACATCAAAACTTTTCTCTAAGAAAGCAAATACCCTGAAATGGCTAGCAAAAATGACCAAAGAACACTTAGAAGGTTAGTAAGTCATTTCTTATTAAATGGGTCTGTGCTTTACAAAAGAACGCCTAATACCACCTTGCTAAGATGCGTGGATAGAAATGAAGCATGCGAACTGATGAAGGAAGTGCTTGAAGGAGTATGTGGACATCACATGAACGGCTACATATTAGCCTGAAAAATCATGAGATTGGACTACTATTGGCTAACCATGGAATTAGATTGCATCAAATATGTCAAGCACTGTCACTCGTGTCAAGTTTACGCTAACCAAATAAATGCTCCGCCCAACGAGCTGCATTCGTTGTCTGCATCATGGCCTTTCTCCATATAGGGAATCGACATTATCGACCCAATCACTCCAACAGCATCCAATGGCCACAAATTTATATCGGTAGCCATTGATTACTTCACTAAGTGGGTAGAAGCTTCATCATATGCCAATGTCACAAAGGGGTAATAGTTCGATTCCTGAAAAGGGACATAATAGCTTGATATCGAGTTCCTGAGTCAGTCATCACCGATAACGGTACCAATCTCAACAACAAGTCGATGACAGATTTGTGTCAACAGTTCCATATAAACCATAGAAATTCAACTCCCTATCGACCTCAGACGAATGGGGCAGTGGAAGCAGCCAACAAAAATATCAAAAGAATCATTGAAAAGATGACAATCACTTATAAAGATTGGCACGGGATGCTGCCATTCGCCCTCATGGCTTACAGAACCTCAATTAGAACATCTACTGGAGTTAGCCCATATTCACTGGTATATGGCATTGAGGCAGTCTTACCGGTCGAGGTCGAAATACCATCCTTCGAAATTCTATCAGAGGTGCAGTTAGATGAATTAGACTGGGTAAAGAAGAGGCTTGATCGATTGAATTTGATTGACGAAAAAAGACTTACTGCATTATGTCACGGCCAGTGTTACCAACAAAGAATGGCCCGAGCATTTAACAAGAAAATGAGGCCTCGATGCTTCAAAGAAGGGGATTTGATGTTAAATAAAGTTCTCCCGAATGCTCAAGATTTCAGAGGGAAATTTACCCTAAACTATGAGGGCCCATACATTGTAAAGAAGGCATTGTCAGGAGGTGCTCTGATATTAACTCAAATGGATGGTCCAGAATTGAAAGACCTCATTAATACAGATGCTGTTAAGATGTACTATCCTTAGGCAAGAAAATTGAAGTTTTGCCAATGTTTATGAATACCAATATTCAATACGAATTTCGTTGAGTCTAGTTTTCATTTCTCTTACAAGCAAAGTTCATGTCTTTGAATGATCAATAATTCCAACCAATTCTCATTAAAACAAACATTCCTAAACACATTACCCATCACTTCACCAATGAATGATGAACATTGAAATGATAATGAATCTCGATAAATTTTGTGATATAATTCTACCTACTTTTGAGCATTAAACCTGGTACATTAATAAGATAATACTACAATCATAAGAGCCATGCGCATAAGAAAGGAAGCACATCAAGACCCTTAGTCCTATTTTGAAGCAAGAGCAAGCAAAGGAGAAGCAAACTAGCATGAAAATTCGGTTGTTTGGTTGCTATCCATGATAAAGTGGTAAGCATCTTAGAATAAATAACCAACATTCACATAATTAAGACATCTCTTATCAAGTCATTTGACCCATTTGTTAAAAGCGTTTTGTTGATGACCGTAATCACACAAATTTAAAAATCCCTTTTTCTATGACTTTCTGGTATGATCAAATAGGCAAGTGCACCTATCGATTGTAATAGTATAGAACTATGTTCGGGTATCGTATCCTTAGGGATCAACAAGTACCAATAATAACTCTAAACCAAGTATCTAACCGCACAAATTTAAGAGGTTCAATTTAAATTAAAAACACTTAACAAAACCTATAGCAATTAAAAATAACACGATAACTTGATTACTAAATTCGATAATTAAGAACATACCCTACCCTTACTACTCCTCTAATTATTATGTAACTTTACCTTTTTTATAAATTAGATAACGAACAATGGTTAACTCTGAACCGCGGAGTATCTAACACTAAGCCAATGTTCTTCCCAAATTCATTAGCTCCTAATCCTAATCGCATTGATAAAGATTCCTCTTTTATCAAAATCAATTAGAATTGCATTAACACTCTTGAACCCTCAATTAGGTCGAATTATCTAATTCAATCTAATACGGAAAATTTATGGTCTCTATCCCTATATTACATACAAATTCCTTTATTCATGCATGATCTATTCAAACAAGAGATTTTCCAATCAACTTCTAAGAAATCAATGCAAACTCAATGCTGGCCATACATAAAATTAGCAACACTACATGAACAACATGAATAAATTCAGAGAATTCCACTATTCATTAACTATGCAATCAATCCCATATTACATGACAATTAGAATTTGTAAGGTTCGGGTATGAAATAAATTAGCCACTCATGATTTTCAAGATACAACTCAATGGAGATGAAAAACCCGTGTGCATAAACACTTCAGAAGATAATGATGAATTCGTTGATGTTGCTTTTCCCTTAGGTAAGCTTCCCCCGTCTTCTCCTCTTCTTTCTTTTCTCGTTTTTTCTATCTGCTTCAGGTGTCTTTTTCACTTCTTATTTGGTTTCTTCTCTTTTCAACCCCCTCCTTCTGGAAACGAAGAGATATATATATATGGAAACCGAAAAATCTCCTGAAATGGCCAAACTTTTCCATATACACGGTCTCAACCCACGGTTATACACGGTCGTACCTTGCAATAGTGCCTAAAATAATAAAGAACCCATGGCTAATAACACACGGCCGTGTACTTAAACCGTATAAGCTTCTGTTGGTTTTTCAAGCCAAACACACGGTCGTGCTCTGGAAATACACCCCCGTGTACTTCCCTTGTTTCTTCTAAAAAGCTATTTTCTTCGTGTATTCTTCTCCGATTTCAATCCAAGTCGATATCTCCTCTCAGAATAGTGGTCCTCATCCCTGAAACTAAAATATTTCTCTTTTAAGTATCAAAATTCTTCAAAATAATATCAACTTATTACACAAACAAATAGAATTCATCTAAAATACAAGTGTTAATTTATACTTATCAAACTCTCCCACACTTAAACGTTTGCTTGTCCTCAAGCAAACAAATAAAATAAAATAAAAAAAATAAAGCCAAAGAAAAACCAAGGACAAGATTTTCATTAACTCAGCAATCAAGAATTTCTTTTTGCATCATTGATTCTCATAGTTTACCCCCCATAATATGCAATCTCTACTCAATCCCACCATTAGTTGTTTACAAGATACAAATACCAAAATTCTTAAGGCTAATCTAAGTGATTTAAACTAGTACTCTCATCATTTAAACACAAATTCCCAAAAGTGAAAATGAACATAGATCAGTGCCAGTAGTGTAAAGTATACTTCCCTCTTAACTACTCCTATAAGCAATGCAATGAGGAGTAAAGAAATGTTGTATCCACTTATCTCCTGGATTTTTTCTTTCCTTTAATCCTTTTAAATAAAATTGGGAGATTTTCCATTAAGTACTTAACTTAGTTAACCGACTCATGTAAAGAATTTTCAATTGATAATCCCGAGCTCATCACTCATGTTAACAGACGTTATCCCCTTAGCGTAGAAGGCATCCTTCGGATTTACTTGTTCGAGTCAAGTCAACTATCTATTTTCTTAAAACTTTCAACTAAAATGGTTTCCTTGGTCAGTAAGTCCCAGACCGGACGATCTTAGGCTACTAGGTTTTAAGATACCCCTTCGAACCTCTACCATCTTCAATTAATTAATTTCAATTACAGCTCAATTAAGTTCAGTTTTCTCGGACTTTTCTCACGACCCTTGTAGCGAGCTTTCAGCCATTGATCCCGAGTTCATTACCCAAGTCAATAGATGTTATTCCCTCAAGAGGGCACCCCTCAGGCTTAATTACTCGAGTTAATGAGGCCCACTTCTGAACCTTTTTTTTTTTTTTTTAACAAAGATAATTACTCCCAAAGTTCTTAGTTCCAATAATTGCGAAAAGGAATCACTAAGTTACAAGTATCCTCTACTCCTTTACTTAGAATTGCATAACTCACATTAATGGCAAAAGAAAGAGCATACTAAACCTATTAGAGATCTTAATTCACTCTCAATTCTCGAAATAACTGCTTGAACAGCAAGTAATTCTCTTCACTTGGATTTCAACTTGTAATTTTAGCAGAGTATTTATAAAACAAGATAAGAGAGTAAACATTTGCAAAATTCCTAAGAATTTTCAACACAGTAAGTGATATAGCAAAATCTCAGCAATAATTCTTGATTGTTAGTAATTCATTAAATACATCTTAAGTGGGGAAACTTTATAATTTTGATTTATTAACACTTATATTTCATGCTTCTTATCTCAGTTTCCTCCCCTATACTTAGATTTAGACATTGTCCCCAATGTCTACATTGAACTACACAAAAAGGGAAGAAAATGGAAATAAAAGAGAAGGAGAAACGAGACTCCCCTGGATTGGTATCAGAATCGCGTATTCGACATCCACTTTTGTAGAAGAACTCAAATCAATCATTCATGCGCACAAGACCATGAGTTCTTGAAAAGAACTCCAAATATTTATCCTCCCCAATCTTGTCATGCTACTAAAGTTATGTACTTCATCAATTTAATAGAACCTCTGAAATGAAAAACCAAAGAAAAGAAAAGAAGAAAAAAAAAAAATAAAAGCATAAAGAAAGAACAATAACAGCATCCAACCCTGTTTTAATGCAAAGTCTTGACAAAAAGAAAACATAAAATCCTATCGAAGGGATTCAAAAAGTTAACACCCAACAATCATTCTTCAATCTTCATCCTCATTGTCCGAGTCATCTCGATGACCGCCCTCTTCATGTCGAGAGGAGGAACCTGGAACTTGTGTATGTGCATCGACCCGGACATCTTCATCGCTCGAACAATTGCAAGATGTAAAGTCTATATCTAACTTGTCACCCAACTTAATAAAACAATTTTGAATAAATCTTTTCAATCTGCTTTGTTTTTTTTTTTTTAATTTTGTCTTGTTGCTCTTGCAATCCTTGAACTTGGGTCTTTAATTCCCCTATAGTTTTCTGGACTTCATCTTCTTGAGTCCTTTCCTTTGGGGTAGCTCTTTCTTCTTCACCTTCCCTGGCCTCAGCTTCCTGGTTAGGGTCATACCTCTCAATTTCATCTATCTCATCATCAGAGTCTTCCTCATTGTGTTGATGTTTATGACTCCACCCAATAATGGGTGCAGCTGATAGCCAAATAGTCATTCCAATACAATTGTCGGGTTCACAAACAGGGAATAGCTCTAAATTTTTCAAAATTCGGGTAATTTAGGCACCCACAAAGATTCCCTTATTCCCTACTTCTGCTTGTCGGAGTAAACAAAATTCAGCAAACACCCCGACATAGATAGGAGTCCCCGTTTTCATACTCCATAGCTGGAGCACATCCCGGGCATTGACCACTCTTTCTGAATCAGTACGGCCCGTAGTGGAACGAGCAAAGATGTAATGAAGCACCCGAAAGGATAGCCGCCTAAAGGTGGAACTTTTGTAGAAGAAGAAGTGTAAATGCCCAATCCCAATTGGGGCCAATAATCTCCTACCCGAAACCTGTGGGGAAATCCCAAGGGTAATTGACGAAAGGCTGAAGAGCGGAGAAATGTAGATTCATAGATATCCATAACTTCAATAAAATCCATCATTGAATATCTCCTGTATTGACCCATCGCAAGGAACTCAACTTCATTATTTATCCCAGCACTCATGGGCTCCTTGATGGTGAAGGTAGCAATAAAGGTGAGTGTCAGGTCCAAATAGATTTTTTCCTCGATAGAAAACAATCTCACCCAAGCAGGGTCATGTAGAAGACCCTCAACTTCATGACGCATGCCAAACCGCCCCATAACATCCCAATCAAGAGCCACATTTAGCCTAACGATTTTTGTGCTCTTGCGGTTATGGTAGATCGGCCGATGCTCGGCCCTTATATTTACAGGATAGCGGATCGCCCCCCTACTACTACTGGCCTCGTCATCATGGCGCCTCTTCTAAGCAACGGTCTTTATCCGAGGCATCTGGAGATACAAGAACAAAAAAAAAAAAAAAAGAACAAAACCAGATTATACCTTCTTGAGGTGATAAGTAAGATCATAGCCAACAATTTGTACACAAAATACTCTCCCTTGTATGACAGATAATATGAAAGATAAAGTTACAATCCAAGGAGAAAATCACAAATTAGACTTAATTGGAAATACACGCCCAGCACACACGCCCATACACACTCGTGTATTCGGATCACACATTCTCACCTCAATTCAAAAATACACACCTTACAACAACGACCGTGTAAAATCAATCATGTAACAATCTCAGCACAGAAATCCATTCCTTACACAATTTTTCATGTGAATGACATCTAAAAATCGACATAAATTACTCAAAAGGTAGAAACCCTAGGTTTGTGTCCAAAAACAAAAAAAATCATCATGAATTCCACACAAAAGTATGATAGATTTCGAAGTAAGGAAGATAAATCATCAATAATGAATAAGTCACATGAAAGCCCCTTGATTAGAACACATAGAAAGTGTTCTTTAGTTCAACATTGCACGGAAAATAAAAGAGAGTTGAGAAGAGAAAGTAGAGATCCATACCTTAATAAATCCAGAGGAATGGGTGCAAAAATCATAAGAAGAATTAGTGGGAGTGAAGAGAGATGATTATGAACAAGAAGGAGTGAAAAAAAAAAAATATGAAGAGAGATGAATGGATCCTGCTGCTCACGCTAATTAAACCCTAACGGCCATGTGGTTTAAGATTTACACGGCCGCACACACGGCCATGTTACATGCCCATGCCTTAAGTCGTGCCTCCCAGGCGTGTATCCTTCTGTAATTTTTTTAAACTCCATACACAGTCACATACACGGGCGTGTAAAACACCCGTGCAAAAATTTCCAGCATACACGCCCTATGGTATACGGCCGTGTATGTAGGTCGTGTAACCTTCTGTGCATGAAATCTGCATTTACACAGCCGTGTAAAATAAGAATATATGGCCGTGTATCTTCGTTAAAGCGCAATACTCACCTCTGTTGAGTGTTCTAGCCCTTCTAAACTTGTTGAACATATTTCTCATGTCATCTTCAAGATCCATAACATAAGTATCGCCCTGTCAAGTCATTCAACAACAAAAAACAAAAATAGAATGGATGGTTATGATGAAAGAAAAATTTACCTAAAAACTACATGGGTTGCCTCCTATCAAGCGCTTTTGGTTAACGTCGTTTGCTCGACAAAATGAGATTGCATCTAATTAATTTACAAGAGGGTGGAGTCCAAACTCCTCTTGGCCCTCTTTTTCCCCTTGACTCCCAAAATATAGCTTCAATTGTTGCCCACCGCTCTATGAGGAAAGACTTTTATCACTTTAAACGGCTCGGACCACTTTGATCTCAACTTACCTGGGAAAAGCTTCAGTCGCGAATTGAATAAGAGAACATGATCTCCCTCACGGAATTGTTTCGAATGATGAATCTGCATGTCATGATACCTCTTCATCCTCTCCTTATAAACTCGCATGTTATCTTAAGCCATTGCACGCCATTCATCGAGTTCATTCAGCTGAAACTTCCTCTTCTTACCAGCGGTCTCTAAGTCCATGTTAAGAGTACGCAAAGCCTAGAAAGCTCTATGTTTTAACTCCACTGGCAAATGGCAAGCTTTTTCAAACACTAGTCGGTATAGGGTGGTACCTAAAGGAGTTTTAAAAGCTGTCCTATAGGCCCACAACGCATCGTCCAATTTTTCCGACCAATCCCTTCGGTGATGCTCCACTGTCTTCTCTAGAATCCTTTTTAGCTCACGGTTAGAAACTTTTACTTGACCACTTGTTTGTGGGTGATAGGGGGTTGTTAATCTATGGGTGACCCCATATCGCTTCAGCACCTTCTCCAATTGCACATTACAAAAATGTGTTCCCTTATCACTAATTGAAGCTTGTGGTGTTCCAAACCTAGAAAAAATTTTCTTCAAAAATTTTACCACTACTCTAGCATCATTGGTGGGCAAAGATTGGGCTTCTACCCATTTAGACACATAATCCACTGCCACGAGTATATACTTGTTCCCGAAAGAATTGGGGAAGGGTCTCATGAAATCAATCCCCCACACGTCAAAGACCTCACACTCCAATATGAAAATTTGGGGCATTTCATCATGTTTTGACATACTCCCCACTCGTTGGCATCTATCACAAGTCTTCACAAAATTAAAGGAATCCTTGAATATAGTTGGCTAATAAAATCCTGATTCCAAAATCTTATGGGCTGTTTGATTCACACTATAATGATCGCCAATTGGCCCGGTGTGATAGTGCTTTAAAACCTCCTGCCTTTCTTGCTCGGATACACATCATCTAATCACTTGATCTCAATAGACACGGAACAAGAATGGTTCCTCCCAATAATAGTGCTTTAACTTAGCAAAGAAACGCTTCTTTTGCTGAGAAGTTTTGTTACTAGGGAGTACTTTACAGATAAGGTAATTTGCAAAATCAGCAAACCAAGGTTTAAAGGTGTTACTTACCTTGTTAATCTGATAGAGTCCTTCCTTTGGAAAAGTATCATCAATATCATCTTCATTCAACTTCTCCAATTTCGGGTTCTCCAATCGAGATAGATGATCAACAGCTAGGTTTTCAGCTCCTTTTTTGTCCTGAATCTCTAAATCGAATTCTTGTAGAAGCAAGATCCACCGAATGAGTCGCAGTTTCGCATCTGTCTTGGATAATAAGTACCTGAGAGCTGAATGGTTAGTGTAAACAATTACCCTAGACAAAATTAAATAAGATCGAAACTTGTCAAAAGCAAAAATTACAGTAAGAAGTTCCTTTCGGTCGTAATGTAGTTCTCTTGGGCACTTGTAAGGGTCTTTCTAGCATAGTAAATAGGCTGAAAATGTTTATCCCTCCTTTGTCCTAAAACGGCTCCAATAGCGAAATCACTTACGTCACATATTAATTCGAAAGGAAGATTCCAATCAGGAGCCACCATGATAGGTGCTTGGGTTAACTTTTCCTTAAGCGTATTAAACGCTTGAAGGCATTCACTGGTGAATTCATAAGGCATGTCCTTTTCTAATAGCTATGTTAGAGGACGAGCTATTTTAGAGAAATCTTTAATGAACCTTCTATAGAAACCGGCATGCCCAAGGAAACTCCGAATGGCTCTAACCGAAGAAGGTGGTGGAAGTTTTGCAATTGTATCCACCTTTGCACTGTCCACTTCGATTCCTCTATGAGAGATTTTATGCCCTAGAACAATGCCCTCTTTCACCATGAAGTGACATTTCTCCCAACTTAAAACTAGATTTGTCTCTTTACATCGAATAAAAACTTTTTCCAAATTAATGAGACAATCATCAAAAGAATCACCAAATACGGAGAAATCGTCCATAAACACCTCCATAATGTCTTCCACTAAGTCCTCAAAGATGGCTATCATACATCGTTGGAAAGTCGCTGGTGCATTGCATAGCCCGAAAGGCATACGCCTATATGCGAAAGTACCATAAGGACAAGTGAATGTGGTATTTTCCTGATCCTCCGGAGCAATTGGAATTTGGAAATACCCTGACATTCCATCTAAAAAACAGTAATATAGATGTCCTGCCAACCTCTCCAACATCTGGTCCAAAAAAGGGAGAGGGAAATGATCCTTACGAGTTGCCTCATTCAATCTTCTATAATCTATGCACACTCGCCATCCTATTACAGTTCTCATGGGTATGAGTTCGTTTCTTTCATTGGGCATCACAGTCATTCCTCCTTTTTTTTAGTACCACTTGTACAGGGCTGACTTAAGAACTGTTAGAGATAGGATATATTAACCCTGCATCCATGAGTTTGATCACCTCTTTCTTCACAACCTCTCTCATATTGGGGTTTAACCTCCTCTGAGGTTGCACCATTGGTTTAAAATCATCCTCAAGTAAAATCTTATGGGTGCAAAACAAAGGACTAATACCCCGAATATTAGAAATCTTTCAAGCGAGACCACGCTTGTGCTCCCTTAAGACCCCCAATAGGCTATCTTTTTGTTCCCTTGTCAAACCAGCAGCAATAATGATAGGGAGTTTAGAATTAGCCACTAGAAAGGCATACTCCAGATATTCTGGGAGTTGCTTCAACTCGAGTTCTGGGGGTTCCTCAATCGATGGTTTCAGTCTTCTTTCCTCACTAGATATTATCTTCTCAAACCCTCTTTTACACACTACCTCCTTACAAGCATTCAATTGAGCCCTTACATTATGAATATCAAAGTTCTCACACTCTTCTCCTCCAGTTGTTGTCAAACTAAACTCCAAAAGGTCACTGCATAACAATTCCTGCATAGAACTCATCACAGACATATCCATGGTTGTCAAAATCGCAATTTTACGTAGAATCGCTAAGGGGTCCAGAGAATCGGAACGTAGAAACGTAAGTTTCTACAACCTATGTAAAATAACTTTCAAATATTATAAATTTACTTACAATAGTCATTAAAATATATAATTAATAATAGAAATAAGGAAATTAAGTATTTACTTTAGCCATAAATTGCAAATTTGCAATAAAAGTCATAATATAGATAATCGAGCATAAGTTGTATAATATAGATATTTTATTTCTAAAATGGTAAATCATGTATAAAACAAGTTTCACCTAGTTCTATATAAAAAAACTAAAAGATAATAGATAAAATTTAAAAATCAATTGTGACTTTAAGAAATTACTAATAAATAAAAATTGATAATGAAGATATACCATTAGAAATGAGTAATATTAAAAAATGACGAAAAGTACATAATAAAGAAGGTACTATAACAAGAAAACTTTCAAAATTATATATTACTAGGTAAATTTTTGCACTATTCGTGATTATTAATTCAAAATATATTTACTTAACAATATCTCATATTTACTTAACTATGAGAATGATATATTGAAAAGATATAAATATAAATACATTTATACCTTTCCTATAAAATTAAAAATCTAAAAAATTCTTATAAAATTAAAGTTATCTACCATTTATTTTATTTACTATTACAAAAATATTAGTTAAAATAAGGAAAGTTGCAGCAATAAAACACGAGTGCTTTAATGCGAATATGATCACAAATAGGAACAAGAAGACTAACAATCGACAAACACAAACACAAAGACTTCAATGCAACGTAACACATTGACAAGAGAGGAGTGATGACCGACGAACATGTTGCGGTATGACTCATACTTCCTTACGACAGGAAAGCACGTGGGCCCCCTGGACGCTAGAGGGTGTTTAACAATTAAGCCCACGGTTGTTTATTAAAAGTTTGGTCTTGGATAAGAAAACACGAAGAAATTTGCTTTTTGGAAGGAACAGGGGAAGAGCACGGCCGGGTAATTAAATTGCACGGCCGTATGTCAAGGAAACATGCCCACAGAAGCACATGCGGTTGAAGGCACAACCGTGTTTTGAGCTTGGAAAATCCACAGAAACACACACGATTGAGTACACGGTCTGAGACACAGCCGTGTGTTATTTGCGTGGAAGCTATAGTTGTAAATATTTGTTGAATTAGTTGAAACGGATAGAATCGCGATTTTGAACGATTTTACTGTTCAAAATCACGATTTTATTACAATTTTGCTCCTCTCCGATTTTGTATGCGAGTTAACTGGGAATATATATACAAACTCATAAAATTGTTGAATCGTACGAGTTGAAACGCGATTTTGACAACAATAGACATATCAACACAGTCAATAGCATAGCAAGAATCATCAATACTTAAAGATTGTTTCAAAGCTGCTGGGATTGTCACAGTTAACTCATCTTCTCCCACTCTCAAAACCAGTTTCCCATCAGCAACATCTATTACAGCTCGTGCAGTAGCAAGGAATGGTCGTCCTAAGATCAGCAGGACCTCTACATCTGCATCCATGTCTAAGATAATAAAATAAAGTCAACAGGAAAAATGAACTTTTCTACCTAAATTAAGACGTCTTCTATAATTCCTCTAGAAAATTTGACCGAGCGATCAGCCAGCTACAAACTCATCCTTGTAGGCTTTGGCTCACCAAGTTTGAGCTTCCTAAACAGTGAATATGGCATCAAGTTTATACTTGCCCCAAGGTCTGCCAAGGCTCTCTCCACAGGTAGTTCACTAATTAGGCATGGAATAGTAAAACTGCTTGGATCCTTGAGTTTCTTAGGCAACTTATTCTGCAAAATAGTTAAACATTCTGCTCCAATGACTATAGTAGAAACCTCTTCCAGCTGTTTCTTGTTTGACAGCAAATCCTTCAAGAACTTTGCGTATTTGGGCATCTACGCAAGAGCTTCCACGAATGGTATATTAATATGCAATTGCTTAAACAGATCTAAAAACTTACCGAAGTGTTCTTGCTCTTTATCTTTTTTCAAGCGGCCTGGATATGGAATTGGAGGCTTGTAGGGCTGAACTGTTGAAGTATTGGCCTTTCCCAAATCTTCCTCTTTATCAAGCTCCTTTTCCTTACCCTGTGTAATAGCTTGTTCCTCTTCAGCAACCTTGTCTTGTCTAACCTTAACCTCTTGTTCTTGTACTACCCCTAGCACTCCAATGGTGTCAGAATGAAATTCCCTTCCACTCCTAAGGGTCACTGCCTTCACTTGCTCCTTTGGATTAGGTTCCGTGTTCCCAAGTAAGGACCCTTGTGGTCTCTTTGATAACATTTTTGCGATCTGACCCACCTGGTTTTCCATATTGTGAATGGAAGCCTCGTGATTTCTTAAAGCGGTATCTGTAGCTTGCTGGCGCTGCTCTGAGGTTTGAATGAACTTGGAAATCAAATCCTCCATATTGGACTTCTTTTCAGTAAAAGGTAGTGGAAGAGGCCTTTAGAATCTAGGTGCAGGTGCATTACCCCAAGGAATTGGTGGATTACTCCATGAAAAATTAGGGTGATTGCGCCAGCCTGGATTATACGTGTTGCTGTAAGGGTTGTTTTGAGATCGCACAGGATTGTTAACATAATCAACTTGCTCCATATAATCATAATCCACTGATGTGGTTGATTGCTCAGCTGGAAAATATTGGGGTGACTCAGATATTGCCATCCCATCAACCTTTTTGGCTAGAGCATCAACCTTTGCTATAAGGGTGGTCATCATGTCAACTTCATAGATCCTTGCTGCTCTTTGCCTTGTCTTACCATTACTCCACTGATGGTTATTCTTTGCCATGTTTTCAAACAGCTGTAGAGACTCCTCAGGAGTCTTCACATTAAGTGTACCACCAGCAGTAGCATCAATGGTTTATCGCGTTGGATAATCAAGCCAGTTATAGAAGGTGGAGACTTGTAACCAATTGGGCATCTGATGGTGTGGGCATCGCCTGAGCAATTCCTTAAACCTTAACTAAGATTCATGAAGGGGCTCATTATCCATCTGAGTAAACGATGTGATATCATTTCTCAGTTTGGCCGTTTTAGAAGGTGGGAAGTAGTAGTCCAAGAATGTTTCCGCCAACTAGGCTTAAGTGGTGATAGAGTTCCGATCTAAGGAGCTGAACCATTGCCTTGCTTTTCCCCTCAATGTGAAAGGAAAAAAGATGCAACTTCAAAGCTTCATCCGTCACCCCGTTCTGTTTAACTGTTTTACAGATGTCTAGAAACATCTAGATGTGAGCATGGGGGTCCTTATCAACTAAACCATCAAACTAGCATTGATTATGGATCATGTTCATTGTAGAAGCTTTGACTTCAAAATTGTTGGCATTTATTGCAAGTCTGACTATACAAGATCCCGTGCTATCCAATGTAGGTCTGGCATAATCAATCATCGTTCTGCGTTGATTTGCCATTTTTGCAACTGAATTCTCACCCTCACTAGAATGCAATTCCTCTTCACCTAATTGCTGATTTTCAAAAACTGGATTTCTCGCAGCTTGTGCAAAGGCACTCCTCAACCTTCTTTTGGATGTCCGCTCAATCTCTGGATCAAAAGCAAAAAGTTTGGACAAAGAGCCCCTTATCATAAACCACAAATAAAATCAAGGGAAAATTAGTTACCTCCAAAAGAATGAATGTAACAAAACAAATACTAAAGAATAAATGGTTAAAGTAGTTAGCGTTGAGCTTTCTTAATATCGCCAATCCCCGACAACGGCGCCAAAAACTTGTTGATGACCGTAATCACACAAATTTAAAAATCTCTTTTCTATGACTCTCTGTTACGATCAAATAGGCAAGTGCACCTAACGATTGTAATAGTATAGAACTATGTTCGGGTATCGTATCCTCAGGGATCAACAAGTACCAATAATAACTTTAAACCAACTATCTAATCGCACAAATTTGAGAGGTTCAGTTTAAATTAAAAACACTTAACAAAACCTATAGCAATTAAAAATAACACAATAACTTAATTACTAAATCCGATAATTAAGAACATACCCTACCCTTACTACTCCTCTAATTATCATGTAACTTTACCCTTTTTTATAAATCAGATAACGAACAATGGTTAACTCTGAACCACAGAGTATCTAACACTAAGCCAGTGTTCTTCCTAGATTCATTAGCTCCTAATCCTAATCGCATTGATAAAGATTCCTCTTTTATCAAAATCAATTAGAATTGCATTAACACTCTTGAACCCTCAATTAGGTCGAATTATCTAATTCAATCTAATATGGAAAATTTATGGTCTCTATCCCCAGATTACATACAAATTCCTTTATTCATGCATGATCTATTCAAACAAGAGATTTTCCAATCAACTTCTAAGAAATCAATGCAAACTCAATGCTGGCAATACATCAAATTAGCAACATTACATGAACAACATGAATAAATTCAGAGAATTCCACTATTCATTAACTATGCAATCAATCCCATATTACATGACAATTAGAATTCGTAAGGTTCGGGTATGAAATAAATTAGCCACTCATGATTTTCAAGATACAACTCAATGGAGATGAAAAACCCGTGTACATAAACACTTCAGAAGATAAGGATGAATACGTTGATGTTGCTTTTCCCTTAGGTAAGCTTCCCCCATCTTCTCCTCTTCTTTCTTTTCTCGTTTTTTCTATCTACTTTCGGTGTCTTTTTCACTTCTTATTCGGTTTCTTCTCTTTTCAACCCCCTCCTTTTGGAAAACAAAGAGATACATATATGGAAACCGAAAAATCTCCTGAAACGGCCAAACTTTTCCATATACACGGTCTCAACCCACAGTTATACACGGTCGTACCTTGCAATAGTGTCTGAAATAATAAAGAACCCATGGCTAATAACACACGGCCGTGTACTTAAACCGTGTAAGCTTCTGTTGGTTTTTCAAGCCAAACACACGGTCGTGCTCTGGAAATACACCCCCGTATGCTTCCCTTGTTTCTTCCAAAAAGCTATTTTCTTCGTGTATTCTTCTCCGATTTCAATCCAAGTCAATATCTCCTCTCAGAATAGTGGTCTTCATCCCTAAAACTGAAATATTTCTCTTTTAAGTATCAAAATTCTTCAAGATAACATCAACTTATTACACAAACAAATAGAATTCATCTAAAATACAAGTGTTAATTTATACTTATCACGTTTTCAAAAGCATAGGTTAGTCAGCCCACAATGGGGGCACTTTCCTAAATATCTCTTCTCAAGGTCAGCCCATAGGGACACCTTTCGAGACATTCCTTTTCAAAAGCATAGGTTAGTCATCCCACAATGGGGGCACTTTCCTAAATATCTCTTCTTAAGGTCAGCCCATAGGGGCACCTTTCGAGACATTCCTTCTCATCATAGGTTAGTCAGCTCACAATGGGGCACTTTCCTAAATATCTCTTCTCAAGGTCAGCCCATAGGGGCACCTTTCGAGACATTCCTTCTCACCATAGGTTAGTCAGCCCACAATGGGGCACTTTCCTAAATCTCTTCTCAAGGTCAGCTTATAGGGGCACCTTTCGAGACATTCCTTCTCATTATAGGTTAGTTAGCCTACGGAGGGGCACTTTCCTAAACACCCGTTTTCAAGGTTAGCTCATAGGAGCACTTTTCAAATCTATGGATTAGTTAGCTCAGAGGAACACTTTTCGAATTTGCTGATTAATTAGCTGAGAGGAGCACTTTTCGAGTTTATCGATTGGTTAGCTTAGAGGAGCACTTTTCGAATATATCGATTAGTCAGCTCAGAGGAGCACTTGTCGAACCTACCGATTAGTTAGCTTATAAGAGCACTTTTTGAATCTATTGATTAGTCAGCTCATGAGAGCACTTTTCAAATTTGTCGATAATTGATTAGTCAGCTCATAAGAGCACTCTTTGGAAGTATTTCTCCCTAAACAATCGCTAGTCTAGCCAGACGCTTCCGTTGACAGGTTACCAGCTCATAAGAGTGCTTCTTGAGACAATCTTCTCTTTAAGGTTGCTAGTCCGATAAGAAGTTTCCTATCATCAGCTATTCTACTCACAATAACACAATCCTTGAGATGTTTCTCATCACTGATTAGTCAGCCCATAGAGCACTTTTCGAGAGGATACATTACTTCAAATTGTTAGGTTGTTTAAGACCATTTCCTAAGTAATACCAATCATCACAAAGTACTCGTGAGATTATTAGCTCATGGAGCATTTTCCTACTAAAGACTCAAATTCCAGATAACACGCCAAACTACGGCGTTATCCATTCAGTCAAGAGGCCAAAAATGGTGTCTTTCTTGTCTTTGTAGTTAAGTTTTTCAAACTTTACTACAAAGAGAGGCAACTGTAAACACCCCATTTTTGCCCCTAATGATCAATAATAATTAATTTTCAAATTTTTCCATTTTTTACAATTTTCCTTCTAATTTAGCAAAAATAGGAAAAATATTCAAAAAAATAAAATAAATAGGGAAAATATATCAATTTTGGAAAATGATAATAGAAATGGTAATAAAAGGAATTGATGATTTTTGCAACTTTTTAGAAAATCAAAATAATATAAAATTAATAAAAATGGCTACGGTTAAGTATAATATCTGCTTAACATTAAACTGAGATCTAAGCCAGCTCAGCTGGCTCGTGTATGTGCTTAGAATGAGGGCAGGAGAGACACGTCGTGGGTTCGAAACTGGGAAACAGCACTTTGTGCTGTTTTTGTTTTTTTTGTTTTCCTTCAGCAGCCACATGGCAGAACGTTATTAGCTGTAACAGGCGCATGCGGGACACATGATCTTCCCCTTCCTCCGAACAGCAACGACGATGATGGAACGGAATGAAAGAGAAGCAAATCCGAGCAAGGTTCAATGGATTTTTTCGAATCTTTCGGATTTATCATGAATAATGAACCAGATAAGTCCCAAAAACAACTTTAATCTTGTTGAGTCTAATTTTTTATTTTCCATTCTTAATCCGATCTATACTAGACCCTATGCTCATCTAATGTAGACCCTCGACTTGAGTTAGGAATTTTGTTTTCTTTTGAAGTCGCCACCCAACTGTGGTTGGGTAAAATTGATTTAGGATTGATTGAGCAAATTAATCCTAATTTAGACCACTAGTCGTCATGATTTCTTTTTTCATTTTTGTGAAAAGAGGAAAGGAAAAACCAGAGTTTTTGGATTCGGAGGCTAACCTATTAAAACCCTAAGGTTACCACCCTAATCTCCTAAAATCTAAATCTTATATAAAATTTCTTTTATTTATTTTTTGGTTGTCCTTTTATTGTGTTTTTGAATAAGTTATTCTAAGAAAATGATTTTTTGTTTTTTTTTTAGAGTTGCCCCAAATGGGTGCCTACGTACCTGCTATTCAGGATCAAACGGGCCGTAGTTCTCTTTTCCCGAAAAAACTTTAATGTGTTGATGATTTTTAATTATGAAATTTCTTTTTATTCATGTTTTTATCATTTTAGTATTTTTCTGAAAAATTTAAGCCTAAGCTTGATAATTTGATTTTTTGAAAAAATAATAGTTTTAAGGAAAAACTAATTTTGGATTTATTTAAGAAAATGATTTTTCTAAGTGATAAAAATTTCATTTCTCTATTTTTCAACTCATTTCTACTATTATAAATTTTTATTGATTTTTTTATGATTTTTATTGATTTTTTTTTATTTTTTATTAATTTTTATTGAAAAATTTTCTCCTATATTATTTATCTATCCTAAACTAAAATCTAAATTTTTATTATTTTTCCTAATATATATTTTTATCATTTTCTTTATATATTTTTATATTTGTATTATTCATTATCACAATTATTATTTTATTTTATTTCTATTATTACTCATCCTATATTAAGCCCTAAAAAAAACTAATCTAAATTCTATTTTTTTTTTCATTTTTGAATTATAAATGACAAGTAAATAAATAAAATAAGTAAATAACTAAATAAGAAATAAATAAAAAATTGGAAAATCCGACTTACGTGGATTTAGGTTGGTGTGCGGGTCGGATTGGGTCAAAGCGGGTCGAGTCGGGTCGATCAGTCACGGCGACTGGTGATGCTCGTTGACGGCGTTCCGGTAGCCTTTCGAAGTAATTGAGGTGTCATTTCCTAAGTTTTCGGGGGTGGGGAACTCAACCGTTGCGGTGGATTTCTCCAAAAATGCCTCCTGGTGGCAGCTCAATGCTTGACTGGTGGTCACGGCTTGGAAACTCCGACGAGGCTTCAATTCTCTCTCTTTTTCTCTCTTTCCCTCACTTCTGATCCGTGATGCTGCTTCCTCCCTTCCTCCTCTATTTATAAGTGCAAGGAATTGAGCTGGATAAGCTCGGATTTCCTCCAATTGAAGCAAATCGGATTTGCGATTAAAACCTTCCTCCAATTTGTGCAAATCCATCAATTTGTTGCGATTTGATTCTAATTGGATGATGTTTATCCTATTTCTATTGAAGATCTGCTGGATTTATGCAAAAAATCGAATGAAAATGGCTAAAATTCGATTTTTCCTCGCCGTTGACAATTTCGGACGAAGGTTGAAGACGATCATGCACTCGGCGTGTGCGCTCACTCCAGCTAATCAGCTGTTGACACGTATTCCAAGTAATGAAAAAAATTGCAAAACGTGGAATCTGCCTCCCTCGCGTTTCGAACCCGTGACCGAGTCCCTCTCCCCGCGCCTTAAGCCATAGTTCAGACCAGCTGGGCTAGCTCACTTACTCGATTTTTTTTTATTTTCACAATTTGCATATATGCAATGCGATTTTTTATTATTTTTGTATTTTTTGAAATTTCAAAAATTTTTAAAAATTATTTAATCCCTTTTATTACCATTTCTGCAATTATTTTCCAAAATTGATGTATTTTTCCTATTTATTTTATTTTTTGAATATTTTTCGTATTTTTGCTAAATTAGAAAAAAATGTGAAAAATGGAAAAAATTGGAAATTGATTATTGTTGATTATTAAGGCAAAAATGGGGTGTTTACAGCTGCCTCTCTTTGTAGGAAAGTTCGCAAAACTTAACTACAAAGACAAGAAAGACGCCATTTTTAGCCTCTTGACTGAATGGATAACGCATTGGTTTGGCTGGTTATTTGAAATTTGGTCTCTTGTGGGAAAATGCTTCACGAGCTAATAACCCCACGAGTATTTTGTGACGGTTGGTATTACTTAGGAAATGATCCTAAACCACCTAGCAATCTAGAGTAATGTATCATTTCGAAAAGTGCTCTATGGGCTGACTAATTGGCGATAGGAAACATCTTAAGGATTGTCTAGGAATATATTATTATAGGTGGAATAGCTAATGATAGGAAGTGTCTTATCGGACTAGCAACCTTAAAGAGAAGATTGTCTTGGGAAGCGCTCTTACAAGCTGGCTACCTGTCAATAGAAGCGCCTGGCTAGACTAGCGACTGTTTAGGGAGAAATACTTCCGAAGAGTGCTCTTATGAGCCGACTAATCGGTTGTCGACAAATTTGAAAAAGTACTCCTATGAGCTGACTAGTCAATAGATTTGAAGAGTGCTCCTTTGAGCTAACTAATCGACAAGTTCAAAAAGTGCTCCTCTAAGCTAACTTCAAGAAAGGATGTTTAAGAAAGTGCCCATTTGCGAGCTAACTAACCTATAGCAAGAGGACATGCCTCAAAAGGTGCCCCCTATGGTCTGACACTTTTGAAGGGATGTTTGGGAAAGTGCCCTATTGTGGGCTAACTAACCTATGGTGGGAAGCGTCTTCTTAGACTCGCGACCCTGGGGAAGAAATGTTTCGAAAGGTACCCCTACAGGCTGACCTTGAGGAAATATATTTAGGAAAGTGCCCCATTGTGGGCTGACTAACCTTCAACAGGGAGAAACGTCTCAAAAAGGGGCCCTTATGGTTGACCCTGAGAGAGATACTTAGGAAAGTGCCCCCATTGTAGGCTGACTAACCTTCGGTAGGGAGAAACGTCTCAAAAAGATGCCTTTATAGCTGACCTTGAGAGAGATACTTAGGAAAGTGCCCCCATTGTGGGCTGACTAACCTATGGTAGGAAGAAACGTCTCAAAAAGGTGCCCCAATGTGCTAACCCTACGAGAGGATGTTTAGGGACCGTCCATTTGAGTTAATATTAGAGCACCTCCTGACAATACCTTCTTCACCACATATGGTCCTTCATAGTTTGGGGTAAATTTCCCTCTAGAATCTTAAGCATTCGGGAGAACTTTCTTTAGCACCAAATCCCCTTCTTTAAAGCATCGAGGCCTCATATACTTGTTAAATGCTCGGGCCATCCTTTGTTGGTAACACTGGCCGTGACATAATGCAGTGAGTCTTTTTTCGTCAATCAGATTCAATTGATCAAGCCTCATCTTCACCCAGTCTGATTCAGTTAACTGCATTTCTGATAGAACCCTGAATGATGGTATTTCGACCTCGACTGGCAAGACTACCTCAATGCCATATACCAATGAATATGGGGTAACTCCAGTAGATGTTCTAATTGAGGTCCTGTAAGCCATGAGAGCAAATGGAAACATTTCGTGCCAATCTTTGTAAGTGACTGTCATTTTTTCAATGATCTTTTTGATATTCTTGTTGGCTACTTCTACTGCCCCGTTCATTTGAGGTCGGTAGGGAGTTGAATTCCTATGGTTTATGTGGAACTGTTGACATAAACCTGTCATCAACCTGTTGTTGAGATTGGTACCGTTGTCGGTGATGATTGACTCAGGAACTCCATATCAAGCTATTATGTCCTTCTTCAAGAACCGAACTATTACCCCTTTAGTAACATTGGTATATGATGAAGCTTCTACCCACTTGGTGAAGTAATCAATGGCTACCAATACGAACTTGTGGCCATTGGATGCTGTCAGAGTAATTGGGCCGATTATGTCGGTCCCCCACATGGAGAAAGGCCATGCTGCAGACAACGAGTGCAACTCGTTGGGCGGAGCGTTTATTCGGTTTGCGTACACTTGACACAAATGACAGTGCTTGACATATTTTATCCAATCTGATTCCATGGTTAGCCAATAGTATCCCAACCTCATGATTTTTCGAGCCAACATGTAGCCGTTCATATGTGGTCCACATATTCCTCCGTGTACTTCTTTCATCAGTTCACATGCCTCATTTTTATCCACACATCTTAGAAAGGTGGTATCAGGCGATATTTTGTAAAGCACAGACCCACTTAATAAGAAATGACTTTCTAACCTTCTGAGCGTTCTTTGGTCATTTCGGCTAGCCATTTTAGGGTATTTGCTTTCTTGGAAAAAAGTTTTAATGTCGTGATACCAGGGCTTTTCATCCTATGCTTTTTCAATTATTAAACAGTAGGCGGGCCAATTTTCGATGTCTATTTTCAACGGCTGAACTTCGACTCCCCTTGTTATCTGAATTATAGATGCCAATGTGGCGAGTGCCTCTGCAAACTAATTCTGAGCTCTTGGGACGTATGTGAAAGTGATTGCCTTGAATTCTTCTATTAGCTCTGTCAAATGTTGATGGTATGGTACTAATTTGGGGTCTTTAGTCTTATATTCCCCTCTTGTCTATAATATAATGAGTGATGAATCTCCGTACACTTTTAATTCACGGATTTCCATGTGGCAAGCCATTTTGAGGCCGAGGATGCATGCCTCATATTCCGCAATATTATTAGTATATGGAAATGTGAGCCTTGTTGGCAAAGGGAATTGTGTTCCATTTGGGGATATTAACACTGCCCCGATCCCACACCCGAATACGTTGGCAGCTCTATCAAAGAACATCTTCCACTTAGGGTTCCAGTCTATCCTACAGTCTTCTATTGGTGTACCTTCCACTGTTAATATATTTTCATCACGGAATTGAGCTTGTGGCTCTTGGGAATCTTCCTCGACAGGGTGTTCTGCCAATTGGTTGGCTAAAGATTACCCTTTCATCGAGTTCTGATTTACGTATGTGATATCAAACTCTGATAAAAGCATTTGCCACTTGGAGATTCTCCTTAACAAAACGGGTTTCTCTGCTAAGTACTTTAGAGGATCATGTCTTGTCAGCAACTCGATGTGATAGTAAAGGGTGTATTGCCTTAACCTGTGCATGACCCAAATTAGAGCACTGCAAGTCCCCTCTACTTCTGAATACCTCTATTCCCTGTCTGTAAATTTCTTGCTTAGATAATATATGGAACGCTCTCTTCCTTCTTCATCTTTTTGCCCCAACACGCATCCCATGGATTTAGGGAGTATCGTGAGGTATAGGAATAAGGGCTTCCCTTGCTTTAGGACTATCAAGACTGGAGGCTTTATGAGATATTATTTGATTGTCCTGAATGCTTCTTCACATTCGTCGTCCCATTCTATTGTGGCATTCTTTTTTAACAGATGGAATAGTGGACGTCATTTATTTGTGAGCTGTGAGATAAAACGAGCTATGTAATTTAACCTTCCTAGCAAACCTCTTACCTCTTTGACAATACGTGGAGAAGGTAGCTCTAATATAGACTTTACCTTGTTAGGGTCGATTTTAATGCCTTCCCGGCTGATGACAAACCCTAACAACTTGCCTGTTGTGACCTAGAAAGTGCACTTCTCCGGATTTAACTTGAGCTGGAACTTTCTCAATCGCTTAAACAACTTTCTCAGGATATCTGTATGGCTCTCTTCTTCTTTAGACTTAGCTATCATATCGTCGACGTATACTTCGACTTCTCAATGCATCATGTCATGAAGTATCGCGACCATGGCTCTCTAATATGTTGCCCCGGTGTTTTTCAAACCAAAAGGCATGACTTTATAATAGAAAATCCCCCATGTTGTGATGAAAGTCGTCTTAGTTTTATCCTCTTTAGCCACTTTTATCTAGTTATATCCTGAGAAACCGTCCATAAATGAGAAAAGATGGTTTCCTGCGGTATTGTCTACCAGTACATCGATGTGAGGTAGGAGGAAGTTATCCTTTGTCCTAGCTTGGTTTAAGTCTCGGAAGTCTACGCATACGCGTACTTTTCCATTCTTTTTTAGAATGGGGACTATATTCACTACCCATTATGGGTAGTTGGATACTTCGATGAACCCTACTTCTAGCAGTTTCTTGACTTTCTCTTTAATCTTTAGTAAGATATCAGGCCTAAATCTTCTCAATTTCTACTTTTTAGGTTTGACATCTTCCCTTGTGGAAAGCCTGTGAACTACTATTGATTGGTTTAATCCTGGCATGTCGCCATATGACCAGGCGAACACATCTGCATACTCAGTTAATAGCTCGGTCATCTCACATTTTTGCTCGGCACTTAAACTGGTCCCGATCTTGAGGTTTTTAGGTTTCTCAACACTTCCTAGATTTACTATCTCCATTGGCTCGTCGATTGAAATTCCGCTTTGTTCATGTTTTTGCCAATTTCCTTATATTATTTCGTGGTTAAGGATATCGCCTCCGACAGTTGACCCAGCAGTGTTGGAAATGATATCAGTGTTTTCATTTTTTACCTGCGCAAAATGTCCCTAACGTTCAATGGTAGGAAATATGGGTGAAGTGAAACGAAAGCAAATATATATAAGCAAGACAAATTGTAATTTATTAAATTATGTAAAGAAGTCTCAAAAAATTGTTTAACAATTGTTCCCTATCCTTGAGCCGACCTAGTGCTATCAATAGGATAACATAACCAATTATTGAGAGCTGGATGCTGTTTAGACGTGCATGGGGTTGGGCTCCCATTGTTGACATCAGCTTCGCTTATCTTTGGCTCTTGAATGGTAGTTGCTTGTTTGAATGATTGTTGGAGGGGTGGAATGCGCCTCTAGGTGTTGCTTGGCTTTTCTTTCTTCTTTAGGTTGTACAGAGTGAACCAGTGGTTCAGCATCAATTTTGGGTCCAGAGGTTTGCATACTCAGATTTCTTTGCGGAGGAGACGGTCAATTGTGGAACTAGCCATCTATTACAACAGAAATTTCTGGTTACAATAAGAACTATGTTACAATGATAGCATTACAGGGAAATGTATCTAAACTCCGTGAACAGAATAAAAGTATTACATCATCAATTAGTTGTTGGCCCATGACGTCGTGTATGCAAATAGGTAGGTTCTAACAGGTCCCCAAGCTTTATAGCCTCCCACATTCTCGGAGAAATGGATCTCAAGCCATATCGAAGTATTGGGTGGGGTAACCTAATCAGTCCCAAACGGTGATCATATCACTTCGCCCGAAACCTACACAATGGCCCCCCGTCTTAGGGTCCTAAGACGGCCCAGGTTTGACCGTATCTACTCACACAGTTATATGTATGCAGACTCAACAACGAAAGTAAATAACTGAATCTTAAATCTAGTTAAATCCCTGAAAGGTTAGCAACAATATAACAATCAAAAGACATTTCTTTGGAAAAGAGTGATTTAAGGATATTTAGGTGGCTAGCCTATTAGAGAGAGGTCCCCAATGGAGTCGCTATCCTGTCGAGTCTAATTTTTTATTTTTCATTCCTAATCTGATCTATACTAGACCCTATGCTCATCTAATGTAGACCCTCGACTTGAGTTAAGAATTTTGTTTTGTTTTGGAGTCGCCACCCAACTGTGGTTGGGAAACATTGAATTAGGACTAATTGAGCAGATTAATCCTAATTTAAACCACTAGTCGTCGTGATTTCCTTTTTCATTTTTGTGAAAAGAGGAAAGGGAAAACCAGAGTTTCTGGATTCGGAGGCTAACCTATTAAAACC
Organism: Laguncularia racemosa; assembly: GCA_037954665.1. NCBI lineage: Eukaryota > Viridiplantae > Streptophyta > Magnoliopsida > Myrtales > Combretaceae > Laguncularia > Laguncularia racemosa. The sequence goes on from JBBMOL010000232.1 coordinate 187,160, forward strand.
CTAAGGTTACCACCCTAATCTCATAAAATCTAAATCTTATCCAAAATGTCTTTTATTTATTTTTTTGTTGTCCTTTTATTGTGTTTTTGAATAAGTTATTCTAAGAAAATGATTTTTTTGTTTTTTTTTAGAGTTGCCCCAAATGGGTGCCTACGTACCTGCTATTCAGGATCAAACGGGCCGTAGTTCGCTTTTCCCGAAAAAACTTTAATGTGTTGGTGATTTTTAATTATGAAATTTCTTTTGATTCATGTTTTTATCATTTTAGTATTTTTTTGAAAAATCTAAGCCTAAGCTTGATAATTTGATTTTTTGAAAAAATAATAGTTTTAAGGAAAAACCAATTTTGGATTTATTTAAGAAAATGATTTTTCTAAGTGATAAAAATTTCATTTCTCTATTTTTCAACTCATTTCTACTATTATAAATTTTTATTGATTTTTATTAATTTTTATGATTTTGATTGATTTTTGTTAATTTTTTATAATTTTTATTGAAAAATTTTCTCATATATTATTTATCTATCATAAACTAAAATCTAAATTTTTATTATTTTTCCTAATATATATTTTTATCATTTTCTTTATATATTTTTATTATTCATTATCACAATTATTATTTTATTTTATTTCTATTATTACCCATCCTAAATTAAACCCTAAAAAAAACTAATCTAAATTCTAATATTTTTTTTCATTTTTGAATTATAAATGATAAGTAAATAAATAAAGAAATTCAAAATAAATAAATAAATTAACTAAATAAGTAAATAAGAAATAAATAACAAATCGGAAAATCCCACTTACCTGGATTCAGGTCAGTGCGTAGGTCAAGTCAGATCTGGTCTAAGCGAGTCGGGTTGGGTTGATCGGTTACGGCGGCTGGCGATGCTCGTTGACGGCATTCCGATGGCCTTTCGAAGCAATTGAGGTGTCGTTTCCTAGGTTTTCGGGGGTGGGGAACTCAACCGTAGTGGTGGATTTCTCCAAAAATGCCTCCTAGTGGTAGCTCGGTGCTTGATCGGTGGTCGCGGCTTGGAAACTCCAGCAAGGCTTCGATTTTCTCTCTTTTTCTCTCTTTTCCTCACTTTTGATCCGTGATCCTGCGTCCTCCCTTCCTCCTCTATTTATAAGCACAAGGAATCGAGTTGGATAAGCTCGGATTTCCTCCGATTGAAGCAAATCGGATTTGCGGTTAAAACCTTTCTCCGATTTGTGCAAATCCATCAATTTGTTGTGATTTGATTCTAATTGAATGATGTTTATCCTATTTCTATTGAAGATTTGCTGGATTTGTGCAAAAAACGAATCAAAATGGCCAAAATTCGATTTTTCCTCACCGACGACGATTTTGGACGAAGGTTGAAGGCGATCATGCGCCCGGCAAGTGCGCTCGCTCCAGCCAATCAGCTGTTGACACGTGTCCCAAGCAATGAAAAAAATTGCAAAACGTGGAATCTGCCTCCCCCGCGTTCCGAACCCGTGACCAAGCCCCTCTCCCCACGTCTTAAGCCATGGTTCGGACTAGCTAGGCTAGCCCACTTACTCGGTTTTTTTATTTTCGCAATTTGCATATATGCAATGTGATTTTTTATTATTTTTGTATTTTTTGAAATTTCAAAAATTTGTAAAAATTATTTAATCCCTTTTATTACCATTTCTGCAATTATTTTCCAAAATTGATGTATTTTTCCTATTTATTTTATTTTTTGAATATTTTTCGTATTTTTGCTAAATTAGAAAAAAATGTGAAAAATGGAAAAAATTGGAAATTGATTATTGTTTATTATTAGGGCAAAAATGGGGTGTTTACAAATCTAAAGGATGAAGATCACATTGTGAAGATAAAAACAAATCTCCTACTGCGGTCGAGATCCGGGCTTATCTACCTCCGGTCTTTGATGCCTATAAATAGAGGTTGGAGGGGGAGGCCAGAAAAGGGAGAAAGGGAGAGAGAGTGATAGAAGAAAAAGGGGAAAAGGAATTGAAAGGAAAGGGAAAAGAAAAAAACACCGAGCCCTCGTCGGAGCTTCCTCTCTCAAAACCTTCACCATAGCTTCTAGATCACTGTGTAGGGTGGTTTTCAATGAAAAACACCACCATCGCCGAATCCCCATCCTTAGAAGCTTTGGAAACATCCCTCATCCTTAGAAGCTTTGGAAACATACCTTATTCGATGAAAACGGACGTCAGAATGCCGCTGACAAGGATCCAGCCGCCGTGACCATTGGACCCGACTCGACCCGCTTCAATCCGATCCGACCCAACCCACACACCAACCCGGATCCAAGTAAGTCGGATTTTTCGATTTTTTTATTATTTATTTAGTTATTTATTTTTTTTTTTGAATTTATTTATCTATTTATTTGTTATTTATAATTCAAAAAAATTAATAGAAAAAATATTGGAATTTAGATTAGTTTTTTTTTAGGATTTAGTTTAGGGTGAATAATAGAAAATAATAATAAAAAAGTAATAATAAAAGTAAAAAATTATAAAATAATAAAATAATAAAAAATGATAAAATATATTAGAAAAAATGATAAAATTTAGATTTTTAGTTTAGGGTAGATAAAATAATATAAGAGAAATTTTTTTATTAATTAATTAACAAAATTAATAAAAAATAAAAATAAAAATTAATAATAATATTAGAGGTAGGTTAAAAAGATAGGGAAATAAATTTTTATCACTTAAAAAAATGTTGCTTTTAATAATAAATCCAAAATTGGTTTTTTCCTTAAAATCATTATTTTTCAAAAAATTAAATGATCAAGCTTAGACTTAGATTTTTCCAAAAAAATACTAAAATGATAAAAACATAAACCAAAAGTAATTTTATAATTAAAATTAACAAACACATTAAAGTTTTTTATGAAAAGCGAACTATGACCCATTTGATCATGAGTAGCAGGTACATAAGTACCTGTTTGGGGTAACTCTAAAAAGAATGAAAAATCATTTTCTTAGAATAAGTTACTCAAAAACACAATAAAAAAACAACAAAAATAAAATAAAAGACATTAGGATAAGGTTTAGATTTCAAGAGAATAGGGTAACAACTTTAAGATTTTAACAGATTAACCTCCGAATCCAGAAACTCTGGTTTTCCATTTCCTCTTTCACAAAAAAGAAAAGAGGAAATCTCGCTGACTAGTTGTCAAAATTAAGATTAACCTGCTCAATTAGTCCTAATTCGATCTTTCCCAACCATAGTTGGGTGGCGACTCCAAAATAAAATGAAATTCCTAATTCAAGTCGAGAATCTATATTAGATGAGCATAGGGTCTAGTATAAATCGAATTAGGAATTAAAAATAAAAAATTAGACTCGACACTTTTATTTTATTTTTTTCTTTCCTTTTTGTTCCTCCTCATTCTTCCTTCTCCATATCCATCCATTGCTGCACTTTAAAGTCCCAATCTTTTTCTTTTGTCTTTATTGTCTTTCTTTGCCATGTATTTTGTCCATTGTTGTATTTCAGTCCTATTGCCACATGTCCTTTATGCTCCCTTTGTTGTCTCCTCTTCATTCGGTTGTTGCTTGTTTGATGTTTTCCGCTTTACTAATGAGTAATTTAACTCAGCTAAATGCTTGCTTGATGAGGACATTTACTCGAAAGAGGAGATAATAGGAAAAAGAAAAAAAAACATTAAATTAAAAAAAAAAACTAAAAACCCAACCATTTCAAAACTATTCATAAGAATCCAATACTTAAAATTGTATCTTAAACACATAATTTCAAATTACCCTAAGATCATATAAGTTTATTTCCAACTACATAATCTAAGTATCATCCTAAACTCTATCTATCGGGGCTAAAGGGAGGAGTCATATGCATCTAAATGGGATTAGGCTTTAATTGTGTGAGCCCTTATTTATATCCTTACCATTTGATCCAAATCACCTCATGAAATTGAAGGAGTCTAAAAAGCAATAGTAGAGCTTATTAGCAATAATGTCTCATATGATAATGATAGTTGTGTAGATGGACTTAACTTATCTAAATGCTTACATGGTAAGGGAGTAAAAAAAGCTAAAGGTGACAAGTCACGTGAGAGGGTAGGCCATCTTTAATCTGCATGTGGATATGCTTGCAACATAGTACTTTTAACCTTGTCCCCAACTCTTGTGTTAATTGTTGTGTGGTAGTTAGGCTTGTAGTGAGCCTCATGGCTAACATCAATAAATTTGGCTAAAGCTACATCATATAGAGATATGCTTGTGAAATAATGAATGAACTATACCACCTTTGGAATCTATCTCTATAGGGTTATCACCATGCATCATGTGAATCTAACTTGCATTTAGCAATGCACAGGCAATCAATCAACTTCCATCGAACCCCTTAAGTCTACATTGTATAATCATCTCCCAGTGTCGAAATAGAAAGGTATGCACTAGAGGCCTCCAAATTACAACTAACATGATTCGAAACTAAGCCAAGCCCAATTAGTGTGGTATGTGTTATGTAAGGCATAGGTCCCAAAATTAAGCTCTTGGGTGCACATGCATATTAGGAAAGTTAGAAATGTGAGCTTAAACATTATTTTTGTGCCCATGTTAAGTGAAATATTGATGGCTCAATTTTGTGCATTACTTATTGATGGCTCAATTGTGTGCATTAGCATGTGTTAACTCAATTCTAGCTTACTCTTTCAATTTTCTCGTTATATCACCATTAGAATACTTCTAGAAATCAAATCAAGCCTAGATTAGCATAAAAGATCATTAATTTGACGCATAAACTTAATAGGTATTGAATTTTCCAACTATAGCCATTATTAGGGTTTCCATTCTTATCGAGCACAATTGGCCTATAAATAAAGGTGTCAGTAGCTCATAAGTGCACAACAGTCAAAATCACATAAAGAGACACATACTCAAGCGTTTGGTTCTCACTTCCTCTTTCTAGCTCATTTGAGCTCTAAAGCTCATCTTTCTCTTTAAGCTTCGCTATTTTATGATGAAGCTCAACCTAAATCAAAGTCATTAAACACTGTAAAACCAAATAAAGAACTTAAAACCACCTCCTATTTCCTTAGAGATACCCTCAAAATCCCATGGGCACCTAACTTATGCCACTATCTCTATAAATACATCGCCATCACTGTCATGCCCCGAAAGGGGGCCTAGAAGTCTCCACTAAAACCATTATGGCACGTGTACACCCGTTACATGATGATCATCTTACGTGTCAGAAATCGTAAGACTCTAAATAAATAATTGCATTTACAACTAATCATAGTACATATAATTGGATAATAAAATACAACTATGGATCCCGTATCTACGATCAACCATGATCGTAGAGAATCGATGTCTCCTACCAATCACTAAAATAGGATAAACCCTAGGTTTCTAAATTTCAAATTCTATTCACATGGGGGTCCTAATATTTCATTTAAGTAAATCTATCGTTCACAAATCTTACTTTGTTACTTTGGTCTTCCAAAACTCTCAACACTTCACATCTTATCCCATCCCACACTTTCATAATCGCTACCGGAAAAAGAGTTTATGAGGGGTGAGCACACTATGGCTCGGTGAATGGGATGGTAACACTTTCAATGCTACGTACACACAAGCAAGTTGCAAATCAAGTTGTTAAACATATGCTATGCATGAGCAACCAAATGAATGCAGCATCTCACGTGGTCTTCCAATAACCAACGTGAAGTTTAAGGTTCACGCCCCCCTTGACCTTGGGTTGGGGATTCCGAGGCTACCATCAGTGCCTAGGTCATTACCCGGTTTATTTATCTTATCACTTTGTTAATTATGATGTTTTCTTAACTCAATAGTGAACGCTCCCGTGCCTCTCTACACCAGACGAAGCAAAACCCTCAAGGACAGGCTGGACTCAAAACCGTCAAGGCATGATAATCCCCTAATCACTTAGTTTTCACTTGGTGGAACAACGATCCTCTTGATCACTTCCGAAACATCCTATAACAGTGATGGTCTTCAATCTCATGCAATGTCCTGTGAAAATGCATGTCAAGTTTTAATCTTGTCCATTTCATACTTTAATTGATTTATTTAAAGTGATCAAATAACATATAAAATCAAATCAATTCCCAATCATACCACAGAGGTAAATATCAAACATTCCATTTCACACTCATAACAATCAAGTAAGGATCAGGCATTTGTTATCACACAAGCTGACACCGAACCCAAACCCCACTGATGTAGACTTATCTAGTCATATAGTAGATTAAATTATCTCGGCACTTTTCTAGGCTATTTCTTTTAAATGTCAAACCGCTCGGGTTGACTTACCATCATCATATTTGACACCTTTATGTCATTTATCTTACATGTCAAACCAACCACTCGGGGTTGATTTACAATCTTCATCTTTGACACCTTTGTGCCATCGCACTTCTCAAGTGCTCTATCATTTTCACTTCCGAGAGTCAATAAGGTCATCTCGTATTTTCTTTTTGATGTCCTCAAGACATTTGTATATAATATATATATATATGTATATATATATATATATAGATAAATATATGTATATATATATATTTGTGACACATCTTTATTTAAAGATAATTTACTAAACACTTTCCCTTACGAACTTAAGAGGGTAAGAAAACAGAACCGTTAAGTTACAAAAACCAAGGTTGCACTCATGATTTATATGATTAAGTTCATGAGTGTATTTTGTAAATATAATATGAAAATAAATTTGTTTAAGTATATGTATACACATTTAGGAACCGACTTTGACATGTATACATAATGATACCTATACACCTTTTTCCAACTAAGCATACTTACTCGGTAGCAATAGAAGGAAAAGCTAAGTTTCTATGTTCTGGTTTATTTTGGAAGAAAACAATTTGTAAAACATAGGTTAGGTTTATGGTTATAACACTAGTGATATGGCGCTATATGCTATCATTAAGGTAATGACACCTAAACCCTCGAACCATTCATTCCTCTATATTCTTTATGACTTTGTCCTTAACTTATCAATCCCTACTATAACTTAACTCAACAACAATCATGAGTTAGAATATGTGGGACAACTTTTTACCTTTTTCCTCCCCTCTCCTTTTCTTTTTTCAAACTAGACCTAAGTTCCTCATTTTCATTCAATTTATCTCCACATCTATCACCAACTCTAAAAACTATCTCATATACTCTCTTAAACCCACACCACAAAAACAACAAAGACATCATCAAATGCTTAAAAATTGTAACTAAATATGAGCTCCTAGAATCATAAAAAGAAAAAAAAAACACTTAAGACAAATTTCAATATTAGAAATGCCTCTTTAGCTCAATCACTTTGCACCACCATATCTTGTACCACAGACCACCAATGGAAGAACCACCACCATCATCGGGTTCTAGGCATTGAACATTGTTCAAACTGATCAATAACCTCCCATAACTACCATTATGTGGTAAGAAGGACAAGCTCAAAAATTGATACTCTATTATAGTAACTTGTTATTACTTACAATGGTCAAGGGACTTCATTGCTTGGTCTAACCGAGGTGTGTGCACCATGTACTAAGCATTAGCTATGGTTTGTGTACTGCAGTTAGATGGTTAGGTTGGATAAATATTTAGGTAATTAAAGATATTAAAAGTACGTGATATATGAAAATAGTATTATGAGATATACTTATTGTTATTATTATATATGTGCATCATATACAAATTATATAATATGCTTCTTTTACGATAAATATACAAATGCATGTATACATTTGCAAGTATAGAACCATGATTTTCGGGAGAAGGGGGAGAGAAAGAGAGACATATGGTACAAACCCCTTTTCTAGATTCATATGATTTTTCACAGACTTTAATAAATAAGCATAGCAAGAAGATAGAAAATTTGAAAGTAAAATAACAATTGAGTATATATACATACTATTGATAAAGATGTTTCTTTTAAATGTATGTATATGACATTTTAAAAGAATATTTTCAAAATTTATACAAGTATGTGAATAAATAAATCATAATGGTAAAAACATATATTATAATAATAATAATAATAGTAATAATAATATAAACAAAAGAATAAATAGCAATGTCTATTAAAGTAACAAGTGAAAAATTACAAATGACTACATTCTCAAGATTTGATGTATAAGTGTGTGTGTGTATATGCACACATATGCATATATTTTTGACTTAGAATAATTTAATTTATTCAAGAGGATAATAGAATAAGGAGATCTAGACAAAATTTAGTTAGATGTAAACATATGCATTTTTTAGAACATTCTTTTACTATGGATACATAAATACTCGTATATGTATATAAGTAACTTGATTGTTGGATAGAAATACTATTAAGAATAATAAAATAAAGGGAATAAATTTACGAATTTTACACGTTTAGATACAAACTTATTGTTGACCTATGAATTTCCATGGAATATAATAAATCAATGTAATAAGAGATATTTACACAAGTTAGTATATTTAAAAGGATAATTAAACGAAAATTTAGACAAGATTAAATGAAATTATTCCCTTATGAAACTCTTATAATATTGTTCAAATTAATATTTCTAAGTGACTTTGAGGATAAAATAGATCATCTCTCAAACAAATACTTTTACAATAGACGCTAGGAGTATGTTGTGAGCAACCACTTCCCCACCCCCCCAAATACTCGAGTGTAGTGGCTATGAAATGAAACAACAATTCGCATGCTTGTAGATTCATCATAACTTTACTTAAGTAAATCGCATGGCTATGTGATTTGATTGATTTATATTATTGCTTAACTTGGTATATTGTGACGTCATAATTGATATTCGTGTGTTGTGATCCACGCAAAAAGAGATATAAAATAAGCGTGAATAAATACCGGCAAGTGTACCGGATTGGATCAAGCAATATTGTGAGAGAAAAGTGTCGAACCACGAAGATTGATTAAGTAATAGACCTATATCAATTTCTACTATTAGTTAGACAATGATATTTGTTGAAAATCAAATGTGAATGAATTATACTAAATGCGCAAAAAGAGAATTGTGCTGAAAAAGGATGAATTGATGATGGGAAAATAGAATCCACCCTAATTCTACTAATCATATTGCCTTCATGTTATAATAACTCATAGCTATATGGATTTTCACAAGAAATTGAAAAAACCTTAATCCTTTTTCAAGTTTTAAAGTATCATAACCCCAATTTAATTTAATAGCTCTCGCTAATTAAAATCAATGGAGGATTCTAATTCATGATCATAAATTTCCCACTTATATGATTGCCTAATATCTTTAAAATAATTTCTCCTAATCCCTTAGTGAAAAATTAAATAAAAATATTGCATGAAACACTTAGGTCAATTTCTAATAAAATTCAATAACGCCGTTTCCGCATAAATTATTAAATCTTACTTAGGAATTCCTAATAAATCCTAAATTTCTCTTTCGAGTCATTTAAATTCCTATGCATTGATTTCAATTACAAAATACAATTCATAGTAGGACTTCTCATATGAAAATTCCGCATATCTATATGTCTTATAACATGAATACAATGATCATTTTAGTTGAATTATGGCTTCATCATGTTTCCCACAAAGATGATTTAGAACATTATGGTGTGGATTGCATAAAAACAATTGAAGTAAATAGGTGCAATGGAATTCATATTAAATAATAAAAATAAACTGATAAATGGCATAAAATAAAATTAAATAAATGAAACAATTGCTATAATCTTTAAGAGTTTGTAGAACTTCAAACTTCCGAAATAATTCATAAAATTCTTCAATTGAAAACAAACTTCAGTAACATTCTTTCTTCAAACTAAAATTTGGAATAACATGAAATGTAAAAGAATTAAAGAAAAGATAAAATTCTAAAGTTCCCAAGGGAATTCTAATGATTCACAAGATCAATACAAGAATGCCCTCCAAGGTTCACACAAGGGGTCTATTTATAGATCCAAAGAGGAGAAGGATAAGGCTGATTTGATGAGGAATTGAGTCAGAAAATCAATCAAGATAAGATTTTGGAGAGATTTTTGCATGGACATCCGAGAAACAGTCAAGGCCGGCTCAGGGCCGGTGGCTTTGAATGTAGGCCGACCAAGAGCCAGCGGCTTTGATGCGCTGGGATGATTTTTTTCTTAAGCTGGCAACCTTTAGTAGTAGGTTGGCCTAAGGCCAACGGCCTTTAGTGCAATTCTTCATTTGCTTCTTCAATTTTGTGCAAAACTCCTCCAATTAACTTATATTTTAGTTTTAGGTCCTCAAAACCTGAATTTTCACAATAAACACCATTAAATACCATTTCTTTATATTTTCTTATAATATTGAAATAAATTTAATATAAATCCCAAAAGAAAATATAAGTATAATGTGATCTTATCATGTTGTGAGTAAACCTTATTTATTGATATTATAAATATTTTGAAATTACTTTACTTATAGACATAGCTTATGGATACTAGTGATTAATACATGACTATATTGATTCGTGTCCTTAAATTTGTGCTCGATTACTATTGCACTAGATTTACGTTTATTCATGGCATGGCATGAAAAAGGCCTAAAGGCTATATTTTTAGAAAGCTTGACTTTAACTAGAGGACCTAAGCGTCAATTTGAAAAGCTCGATTTATGAAAAGGACCTAAAGGTCTAATTTAAAAGCTCAATTTACACAAAAGACTTAAAGTTTACATTTTGGTTATAAAAAACTCGATTTTTTGCATATAAATTTGCATGCTTGGTTTTGAGTCGTCAAGTGCCCCTTAAATATTTTGCTTAGGAGCTACCTTAGGGAGGTCATACATTATGCTTGAGAGTTGCCAAGTGCCACTCAAATTATGTTCGAAGTCACCAAATGCTACTCATATTTGCTCATTACTTACTTGGTTAGGATACCAGATAGTGCCTATCAGGTACATTAGCATGACATATCATTACATTCATCATCATCTATTGAATGTTGTAATGACCTATACTTGGTTGTGTTTAATATGATTGTTTGATATTATTATTGTTTTGCTCACTTGACTTAATGCTAAGGGATTTGTTTTGTCTAACCTTAGGTCATGAAGATGAAGATAATGCTAAAGCATAGGTTTAGGGTGGAAATTATAAGAGCTAGGACGAGTTTACATAATATAAATAAATAATAAATTACTATAATTAGTTTATGTTATATCTTGCGACTCTACTAGACTTAGGTAACATAAATCCTTAATATTACATATGTAAAAGATAGTTCTACGTTATTATATATACAAATGTGACATTTGTTAAAGTTAATTTGTGCTTGATTCCAATTAGCCTTATTTTCAACTTGAGGATGACATAACACATTATCTCTTGGGCATTGGTATGCAAAAGAATAGGCCCTAGGAGGTGGGGCGCTACACTTAATGTCATGACTTGTCCTTCATTAAGCGATCGAGGGTAACCAAACATCCACAAAAGACCATGGTGGCTCATAAGTGCTATGTGATCGAATATATCCCATGCCTAGACCTGAAAGGAAAAGTGCTACCCCTCTCATCTCATGTGCTAAGGAGTTGGCCACTAGACACAGCTGCCGGTGCAACCAATCTAGATAAGCGGACTCTTAATTATACGTGCTTGTGATATCAAAGAACTCTAGCAAGGGTAGAAACATGTTGTAAACAAAGGAACTCGATTTATTTGTGAAGATGACTCCTCTCATTAGTTGCAAGATGTAAGCACGCATATAGCATCTAACTTGCTGACAATTGCATCTACTAGAAAGATCTAAAACCCATCCTAAAGCCACATTAAACTAACACAATCACTCCTACTACTCAAACTTGGTCTTGCCCTAAGAAATTGCTCACATATAAAAATCCAATCAAAGGAACTATTCCCAATGACTGCCTAACCATCATTTGGAAGGCCTAACTGTATCTCTACATCTTAGAGAGTAATAATAGCCTCCCTAGAGACCATGTAAATGTGTAAGTCACTGGACTTCATCTCTCAATAAGAACAGTGATCTTGTAACGGTTGAGCTAGATAAAAGGCAAGCAATTCACCCCTAAGAAACCTGCTAGTTGGAGATATGGCTCCATGCATGCATCCAGCGATACCTTATTTTTGTCACACTGGAGCAATAACTTGTGACGTCGAATGACAAGCCAAGATTGGTCTTAAAAGTAAACAAGTGAAATGTATTAGCAAAAAAATGGTAGGTAAGGTCATCCTTTTAAAGAATAGCATATATATTACCTCTCCATCCTAAATGGCTTATGAATAGTGTGTGTTCTGTTGAGTTAAAACAAATTGATCAAAAGATCCAAGCTCCATCTAATATACACAATAGAACACAAAAGTAGTTAACATTGTGCAATAGATGGTTCAACAAAATATATGTGTAAGGCTAAGCAACGATGTATATTCATTTATATGTTCAATAATCCACTAATTATCATTCTCGTTTCTACGTAGGCAAGTGTATATTCATTCCACTAATTATCATTCTCATTTCTATGTAGGCATGTTTTTCTATTATACCATTTTTCTTAACAAAGTTTACATGCGATTGTGTCTAAATGCCTCACAATATCCATCTCCACGTGGTATCTTTTCCTCCTAGGCTTTCCCTTTTTTTGTAGAAGTTTTTCTTTATAAGTAGTGGAAAGTCTACCTCCTCCCAATTAAGTCTATCGCCTATAGGCAAAAAATAGGTTCTATATGTCTACTCTTGATGCGTCCACTTGTACCACTTCAGAATAGCTAACGACATCTCAAGTCGAAGAAACACAGCTGCTGCATATGCGTGCGAGCATAATATTCGATATATTTGTCATTTTCAATAAGTACATGTGAGAAGAGTGAAGTCAATAGCGTAGGTCTTCCCTCCTCCCTTCAATCGACTTACTACACAATGGCTACCAATTAACACTTCAAAAATTCTTTCTTGCCTACTATAAGCGATAACCCTATGGAAATTGACTCTCGAACTCCATCTATTAATTATCTTAATGGCATAAATGGTGAAAACTCTATTCTTTACTATATTCTTAATCTCTTTTACATGCTTTTAACAAAGTAACTCACATAATTGTAGAAAGTCTTCTTTACTAGAGTTGCCATTAGTAAGCCCCAAGCTCCTTTCAATACCGAATTGTAGCTTTCAATGATATTTGAGGTCATGTAGTAGAAGTAGTAGCAGCCATCATGGGCTAGAGTTTACTTGTCTATTGAGATGATGTTGAACTATGACAAGGTATGTACCTTAATTGTCTTCACCTACCATATGAAATAGTTTAACTTTCAAGCTTGTGCCTACATTCCCATGTAAGTGACAAATTTCTTACATTATATATTTTTGTGAACCTTGTTGAAATTAGATACAATGTACCTTATACAAAACCTCTAAATTGCAAAGGGAGGTTTCCATCCATTAGAGGCCTCATCAAGTGTTGACTTTATGCTATGGTGTCTATCTAAAATAAGCCAAATGGTTCCATATCCTTCACAATCACCAACCACATGTCGCTTTAATTTCTAAAAAACCAGCCTCATATTTTTGCCAACTCTTCATCTACAGTGGCAAATGCCAACAAGAATATGTGGTTGTTTCCATCAATGTTACAAGCAATTAGCAACTTGTGAGTATACTTATCACACATCAATAGTCACTACGAGGTCTGTAGAATTTAAACATTGCCACACAAAGCTTGAACACAAAAAAAAAAACCCACTTCAAGATAGACTCTTTGGAGGTTTCGATCTTCTCCACCCCCAATCAACTCATGTTCTTGGACTGGTAATTTTTAGTCCATTGAATAACTCAGGAAGCTCATTATAGGATTTTTCCCAATTTTTGTATACATTCTCAATTACTCTTTTCTTACCCTGCCAAACCCTTATCCTAAATATCTTATAGCTAAATTCTTGTTCAACAATAGAAGTGAACTCAACAACCTTCATATCAAGATTATCCCTTACAAAATTCAAAAAACTACCTGGCAAGAACATGACAATCTAATCGTAGGTAAACTTAGCTTATCATTAAGTTGATGCATGTGTGTAGTCCTTTAAATTTGGTTACAACAAACAACCCTTCTAACTTCTTCTTAGAAGCTCAAAGCCTTCACTTACAACTGTCTTCCATTTTTTCACAATAAACAAACCATAAGGTCTTATTAGATCCATTAACACCGAAGTTACAATAGTTCCTGATATAATATGTCTTAATGGCTTGAATAAGATCTACCTTTATGTTGAACTTCATACCATTATTGAATTCCTTATTGTTACTCAAGCTACTACATATCACATTTGTTCCTTCTTGAAATATATATAACTATCACCATTACCAGCATAGAAAAAAATAATGGGATCCCTAATTGCCATATTAGTGGACTCATCTTGCATCAATTGTTTTAATGCTCATATGGAGTCAATTGGTGAGATTGGACAATCTCTTACAACCATATCATCTGCTACATTTACATTTCCCTCCTAGTCCTCTTTGGAACTTTCCTCCTCAACACACATTTACATTTTCATGTCAATTTCCCTTTTCGCCTCCACACGAACCATAGAGAGATCAAGTGTAGTTGGCTGTTGGAGAATCAGAGTAATTACTTTGTCTATTTCATCTTCATCATTAAACGAGGGCTTTTACATAGGGGTTAGATCATATGTTTCATACAATAGAGGTTTGGTCATCATTTCTTCCCTATGTGGTGTTAAATGAATATACCTATTTTCTTAAAATGTTTGTTGTTAAAAAAGAGCCCTCAATTTTTTAAATATTTTAACATACAATTGTTGTATGCTAAGCTCTCCAAATGATTTAGCCATTTCAATTAGATTTTCTACCTCATTATCATCTTTGATTACCATCAATATGTAAGATACACTGCTCCCATAAAAAATAGAGTGCCTATGCATTATCTCAACCCTCACTGCATTTAAATCAATTCCAATATTCCCATTTGTTCTATGCAACGATTTAGTGTAATTGACATTCTTCTTCTTTTTCAACTTCTTAATTGAATCTCTGTTATATTTTGGCCTTAAATTGCCACTTACAATATTTTCAAATGCATATATAAAAAAAATTACGAAGTCACCCATTCTTTTCTTATGTATAACATTGATAAACAATAAGCTAATTACAAAAAGAATTAACAGCGATTGTTTATGTTTACATCACATCACAATGTTCATCTTTTAGGCCTCTTTTGAGACATTTTTTAAAACACGTATAGTGCACAACAATTTCACATACTAACATAACAACCATCACATGTTATATATTACAAAATTTACATAGATCAACCGTAACCACTATAAACTAATAACAAATAGCAACATTTGCAAAAATTTCACTATAAAAATCGCAAATCGATATTATAAGGTTTTATAGAGTGAAGAAAAAAAACACAATGTAGAAAAAAAATTGAGTTAGAGATGAGAATATGTATCAAAATGTTCTTTGATTAAGTTATTGGTTGATGAAATTAAAAGATTTAAGTGATTTAAGTGAAGGAAAATGATAGGGGAAGAGTTGAGTTTAAAGGCATATAGAGTACTTTCTATGTGTTTTTAGTTCTTGAAATGACATAGTGTGTTTGAAATGTTTCTATTTATGTGCTGCAATGAAAGTGCATACTGGGAATGTGCCTTCAATACAAATGCAATGAAGGCTCAATCCAGGTATGCACCTTCACCACATATTTTTGGCTCTTTACTTTACTGAATGGAATATAATTGTAATTCATATTACCGTGTTCACTTTACTGTTATTCAATTAGTATTACTATGTTTAGTTGTAAGAATTAAAAATTGAACGAGTCTTGCTTAGCTAATGAAAAGACCAAAATGCCCCTTACATTTAAATGAAAAAAAAAAAGGAAACCTGCAGTTTTTGAAACACGTCATAGTTCATGATGATGCAGACAACAAAACAAACCCCAAATCTTAAATCACAAGCTTAAACTGAATGCCCAAATCCTTAAACTGAAAAGTCGAACTCACCTAACAACAAAACAAACCCCAAATCAAAACCTGAATGCTTAAATCAAAACCATAATCTTGTAATCCCCGCATCGCAACCTGCAACACGGAAAAGGTTGAGGTAAGGAGAAGGTAGAAACCCAAATGGTGAAGACGATTGGTCACAATAAGGTTAGAATTCATTCTTGCTATGCTTGATTGTTTTTGTGTAGTTAAGTTTGTGGTTTTGAACTGCTATATATCGAGCAAACAAGAGTTTGGTTGATGTCATGAAACTAGCCCATTTTGCTTTCTTTGTATTCAAATTTAATAAAATCTTCAATTATTGTAGTTGAACTATGTGTTTTGGTTTATTTTATGAGTAATGGTGAAAAGGAAAATCAGACTTTTTGATTAAATAGAATAGTAGAGATTTTGTTACTATGATGACTTCAGTCACAATGGGAGACGTTTGGTAAGCATATCAATATAGAAAAGGCTGGGTTAGTTTTGAAATGCATCGCATATTTGCAATGCCCCTTTTTGTGTGGTATATATAAAATTTGAAGTTTATGGGGGAAATTTTGTATGTCATTTTAGAGTTTGTCAACATCATAACATTTTGTAGTATTGACTTATTGTTTCAATCTAACTTTCTAAGTGAATAAAATCTATTAGCGTTTGATTGTCTACATTGGCATTGACAATTTGTAGTCTTGTAGGTAGTAGAGTAGCTGCATTTGCCGCATTAAACATAGGCCAAAGCATCCCAATATCTTCATAGACTTTGGCAATTGATGCACATTTGACCATTTCCCATTGTTCCCATGTCTATGGCAATAGGTTCCTTTCCTTTTGGTTTATCAAAATGGGCTTACCATGTGAGTGGATTCCATTATCTTTGTAGACTCTAGCCATTGATGCACATTTGAGCCTTTCCCATTATTCCCATGTCTATGGCAATAGGTTCCTTTCCTTTTGGTTTGTCAAAATGGGCCTATCATGTGAGTGGTTGATGTCTTTGCGTAATTAATGACCCTTTGAGAATTCCATTGATTGAATGGAGTTTGGAGAATAGAGATTCATGGATTGTCCTTTAAGCCCCATTTGTACTAGAAGTAGTTGTGATATTTTGGATGATCATAAGCCTGCTCATAGTTTCCTAAGGCTTCAAATGTAGTTTCAGAATTGGGATAGCCTCTGTCTACGAGATGGACAACATCATGTAGTTGCTAGACATTGACCATATTTAGGTTGTCCAATTAAGCCTAGCATATGGTTGTAGTGAATGCACCAAAATGTGTTGCTCTGGACTTTGTAAATGTTTTGTGTTATCCACTTTTCAAATTTTCATTATTTTCTTATTCGCTTTTCAATCTTTCATTATTTTCTTAACGCTTGCAAGTTTTGGATTGCCTACTATTAGTGTGAAGGGAATAACTTTGAGTAAGCAAAAGAAGGTATTTTATAGGCTTTGTTATGGAAAATGAATTTCTTGTTTACATATTATAATTGTGTTGCTTTGCATTGTGGTAGTTTCTAAGTAGTCATGTCTTGTAACTTTACATTAGTTTCTTTGTCTAACTCTAAGGGGAATAAAATAAGATGCAACTATGGGGAAAGCTTGAGAGTTATCCAATCATGGAAGTTAGGGTCTTTCAGGAGACATTTCTATGGATGTGGAAAACATTAGGTATAGAAGTATGCTAAATGTTTCACTTCGTTTTTTCTTTACTATTTTAATAAGTTGTGTAATTACCCAAATTTGGTATTGTAGATTGGTGGTGGATGCAACTTCTTTTAATGGATTGATCCTTTAACATGCACTTACGGATTGTAGTATGGCCGGTAGGTTCTAAGGCAGATAGATAAGTTGCAACTAAAGTTAGAGCAGTAGAAGACAAGAAATTAAAGGTTAGAGTAAGATAAAATTGTTTTGGAACAAAGGGAAAAAGGGCTTCACATAAAACTTAAAATGGTGGAATGTAAGGAAAGGTGGTTATGTTTGATGTGTTGTGCAATCCGAGTCATTGCAGTTATTATTGCAATGGTTTGCAATGTGCCTTGCATCAATAACATTTATTTGATAGAATATAAATGCTTTCCATGACATTATGATGATGTTTCAATTTGTCATAATTGTGGAGATGTAAATGCCATGTTTGTTTACTGAAGTGAAGTGTAATATGAGTGCAATTATGTGCAATGGTTAACTATTTTATAAAACAACTTATATGTATTCATCTATGGATTCCTCTCAATCACTTGTAACAGATTTCATTGTATTATTTGTGCAATGGAACGAAAGTTCTAATAGGCATTGCTGCGAAGGATAACTAAGATTGGTCTAATAAAACAAAAGTTCGAGCTCTTTTAATAGTGGTGCAATGGAACAAAAGTTAAATGCACGGTTTGGTGCAATGGAATGAAAGTTCTAGCTCTTGATACAGAAGATTGTCTTCAAGATGTCATTCCTGCATGGAAATATCGAATAGCAGAGGATTAGCACAGTCGGAAATTATTGTATAGCCAATCTCCAACAAATTCATAGTGGCTACTTGAAGTATAGCTAATCTCCAAAGTAATTAAACCATACAAAGAGATAAAACAAGTTGGTAATAAACCATAACATAGGTTGTTTGAATTAACACAGGTTGACGTATAGCCAATCTTTAAAGAAATTAAACAAGTTGATACTAAACCAATGGTAATTGCCCCATGCTAGGCATAATTTACTTGAGCTATAAACAATATAAAATAAACACCAGTTTCCACCATATTATTCCTCCCCTCATCGTCCTAAAATAAAGACCATTAAATGTTCTCTAAAAGCATTCTTACATAAGTACCACGATGAGTAGGGTTAATCTTGTATACTACATCTACATTTTTTAGCCTCCTCGGAAACTTGATTAAGGCTTGATAGATTTCCCTCTCAGAGAGCCCCTTAATTTCGAATGGAAACTTCGTCAGCTCCATCGCATCAACTCTTGCATGATCTATTGCCAAGTGTTCTACAACATTCTGTATTATAGCCTTCATTTCTTATATCCCAACTTCAAAGTGATCCATGGCCACAAATAAGTCCATCACAGGTACACCTCCACGGTTGATTCACCTTCTCTTTGAATTTGGTCGAGTTACACTTTAGTGAATAGAGTCTGCATTGCAATCATCACTGGGTAGTATGACATCATCCATGCTATGAATTAGTGGATCTTCTCATTATAACTCTTCAATCATGTCTTCAACTATCTGTGCATCCTGACTAGTCGCATGGTCCCTTGAGTATATTAATGACAATTCAATTAGATAAAGAAAACTCCTATTGATGAAGGCGCTCACATCTTTGTGGCTTTGCAAATAGGATAGAGTTAAAATGTAAAAGTAGGAATAATTGCATACGAAATATGACGAATGCAAATGACAATGCCCATACCATTAAGTAAGCTTCCTAAACTTACTTTTTTGCAACTACCATCTTCCTAATTGGATCCCACTCGAAGCCACTTGTGCCCTTACCATATATTATGTCATAGACTATGCTCCAATTGGACCATACATCATTGTTCTCGAATGTCAATATGACATTATCCTCACTGTCTACATTGTTTTCCTCAATGCCATCTACAAAATTATCTAGCGGGTCAGAGCTCATCTCCTTCCTTATAAAGTTATGCAGCAAACAACAAGCCAAAATGATTTGATTATGGGTTCGAACTTCATAAAACGACGAACTCCTAAGAATGGACCATCGCATCATCAGCCCCAAGCACCTCTAAATAACATTTTAGGCAAAAGCATGGCATAAATTAAACAACTCTTCCACTATTCTTTGTTGATGCCCATGACACCATTCATTAAGATGATGCCTTTGTCTCCTAAATGATGGAAGGAACCCTTTGGAATTGGGATAGCCTCCACCTACAAGATAATAGCAACCTCTAGCAATTTAGATTATAGGTTAGCCAAAAACAACAAAAAATATGTTTAAAAAAAAATGGAAGGATGAAAAAACAAACATATTTTCGAAAGCATACCTTATGTAACTTTGAGGCCATTCCTCCTAGTCATTGGATCTTTGAGAATCCTACTATCTATAGAAAATCCCTCCTACTTGGGCAATACATAAACAAATTACATGTTTAGTGTGCACACTTCGAGCACATTAGTGGTAATCTCATTCTTCTAAGTTCTATATTTGGCTTCGTCCTTCATTGGTACTTTTATTTGAATATGCATCCCATCTAGAGTGCCCAAATAGTTCTACATTCACACAAATATATATCAAACTCGATGCACTATTTTATTGGGAATATCGCTTGACTGTAGCTACGTAATATATACTTTACCTTGAAATTTTTCCACCAGTCATCGTTAGAGTTATCGGGAATAGGTTCAGGCTTCTTGAAGAGTTGATTATTTAGTTGTAACATAGCATGCAATACACTATGGAAATACTGACTGACTATAGCTCCAAACCTCATGAAGTTGTGCTTAATGACTCTATTTTTCACATGGTGGGCAAGTATATGCTAAAACATTACAACTTGCTCATCCACGAGAAGATTCCTAGTTCCCCTTAATCTACCTCTACACTGTAACATCTCACATAGTTTGAAAAATGCACGTCTATCTAATCTCTATTGTTGAATGTAGGTCACATCATCACAATTAACAAGTCTCCCAATATTTTCACAATGTTGATAAAAATTTAATTCATAAGACCTAAGTAAGATGGTGGGTATGTAAGGCTAAAGTGAGCAACAACAACATAATTCAATGTGCAGGGTCATAGTACTCTACCCACAAAGCTATAAGGAAACAAAGCATCTTCTTTTTCCTTAGTGATACATGGAGATGCAACATCATTTCATTCATAACTACAGTTGTATGTAGTGGGTTTGAATAAGCATATGTAAGATAATGAAGTAAGTGTGTATTTCACATTTAAAACTAATAATTGCTAACACGACAAATATGGAATTTACATTTGCAATTCAAATTATGAAAATCGTACCTTGCGTAGCTTCTAAGCAAAAGATCACGAAATGATTAAAGTACATCAATTATTGCAAAATATAGCAGCATTTTCGTAATTCAAGTATAAATAAGAGCCAACAATGTGTTTAATTCCTCTTTCTGCATTCGGATGAATATTTCCAAGTTGTGGGATAAAAAATTTTTCTTCATAACTATCAATGAGAAGACATGCACCTTCTAAGATAGGAAGTGGAAAGGTTGTTGCCATTAAGAAATTAAACCCAAAAAGTATTCAAGGTTTTGATGAGTGGCAAGCACTATTTATTTATTCCAAAACCTTCAATTGTTTATGGGATACTTAATATTTTAACATGGATTATTGATTATGAATGATAATACTTCACATGATTGCAGGAATACTACTTAATCCAAACTTAATTTTTCTCTATGTACTTAATAATCACTCTAATTATGAGCGTCTTCTTTTTTTATAGTCTCATCCAAACCGGGTTCTTGGCCGGGGATGTTTCTTTATCCTTTAAGAAGGTCCTTAGCTAGGTTCTCTAGCCAAGAATAAGGGACAAAAATTATTTCAAGCATGTGCAAAATTAGGTGCCACTTAGAAACTTCTATGAACACTGCACCTTTCCTTGTCTTAATGATTTCATATGGAGAAATGGTGAGCCCAAAGCTTGATATTTATTATTAACACACCAATCTATCAATGCTTGATAATAATGTATAGTTGGCCATTGTGTGTATTTATTTAGGATTTCATTAACATGTGTCAACTGGCACTTTTCACATTTTCAACAATAGTTACAAACTTCATAAAGAGGTGAAAAAACTTCTAGGCACTAATACACTCACAAACACAAGCGAACAAATATGAAGATTTGCCTACCTTGATTCATGCCAACAACGATAGGGATGGCACTCCAACCTCACTACCATATGGAATCTAGCTATAGATTTGCTTCTCTACACGCAAACACAACCAAAGACTGCAAAGTTGCTTTTCCACAGATCGAATCTAGCTGGGTGGAGGTTTAGACGATGGCACCCAACACTGATGCAACGGTAGTGACAACGACAAGGACACGGTATGAACAACGAGATGAGGCTGCTCTTAGGACAAATCTAGGCACCATTGAATCAGAAAAGGGATGGTTTTCCCTCTTCCCTCCCCTGTTACTTGTTCCTTCTTGAATGCGTAAGCCAAGATATGTAATAGCAAAGGCTAATTTAGGGAAAATTTTTGCTATAGTACATCAATAATTAGGATTTCAGGGTCTCTAAAATGAATTTCAATTCTGCATTTTACCTCATTGCAATTCCTTACTAAATGCGTATTTCATGGTGAAAGCAAACTAAATGCTTTAATTCCTATTCCACATAGAATAAGGCCATAACAGAATTGTTATTATGGCCAACTAAACATGACCTTTACGAATAAGTTTTCCTAATGCCCCTTTTTAAGTTTAATTTTTTTAATGAGCACTATTTAAGAAGATTCCTCATCCTTTATATCATTCATTAGCAGTTTTAAGCAAAAGTCTACAAAAGTTCTTCCTTTATACCAAAAACCCTAAATTCATTCTTCCAAAAGATTTGGTTAGTTATTTTCATGGATAGATATCATTTATAAATTAAAGCTTAGTTTCTATGATTATTTGAAATCAAAAAAGAATTAAAGCCTACTATTCGTTTATGGGTTAAGATCTTACTCCACTTATGTGCTTAACCTCATTGATCATAGCTCATGTTCGCTTGATTGCACAAATCCAATTAGAAACAACAACTACGAAAGAAATTTATGAGAAAGTGGATTACTCTTACTTTAGGTTCCTTAGTTTCTAACTTAGAGAGAGGAAAAGGAGCTCAAAGAGCCAAATTAAAAATCTACCCATGTTTTTATATATAATTTTTTTTTTTTGGATTCCATACCCTTTTAAGTATCTTTAACATGTAAAATATAAGCTTTCATCATACTTTTGTATTTATTTATAAATTAGATAAGCAATTTTTTCCCCTTATTTTCTCTCCATCTCATCTTTTGTAGATGAATTAAACACCCACTTTGTATAATATATTTATGCAAATTTGACAATGTCTTACAACTTTAATTAAAAAAAATACATACTTTTGTTACTTAAAATTAGATGGGTGGATTTATTTAATTTATACCTTTTAATTCTTTCTTTTAGGTTTTGAAGAGAAGGTATAAAGAAGGTGTTTTTGTAATTACATGAAAAGAGAGAGAGGGTTTTTATTGATAATTGATAAAGACAAATTACAACCATGAAAAGTAAAAGACTCATTTTACATTTAAAAAAGAAAAAAATTGTTAGTGATTTTTTTTTGTTGAGCTTTCTTACATTGTAATTATAAATAGTGACCTAATAATAAGAACTTCTTGCAATTTATCTTTTTAAACAATGGCATGTTTAGTTTGTAAAATTAAATAAAATAAGTATAAAATTATAATTATTAAGAAATGGAATAGAGAAATAATAGTTATTCTTTGCAATTTCTTTGAGACTTCATGAATAGATTCAAAAATATATTAGAAAGTCCTATTCCTATAAAGGAACTGTAATTCCTCATTTCGCAATAATAGTAACTTTACAAAATAGCTATCTTGTAAAAAAAAATACATGAATAAATCTACATAGGAATAGCTAATTTATTTCATCTTTATGAAGTCAATTAAACATATCATAAATAGATTATTACACACACATAAACCAAACTCCTAACAAACCCTAATATAGAGGGCATCAGCCACCCTTCCTAAACTTCTTCCCTTCTTTCATCATCATACGCAAATCCACCACTACCAATTTAAATATTTTCAAACCTACCACTACTAATCTTAGATTTTTTTCCCTTTTTTTTAATAAAAAAATCATCATTATAGATCCCAGATCCATGAGCATTACATTTGCACTAACACAAGTGTAAGTCTAAACTAGTTGATTTAAAGATTGTGGGGATTAGGTTAATATTATTTTGTCAATAATTTTTATAATATGTAGATTTTTATATGTTCTATTACTTTTGTTTCTCTTTTTATTTCCATCTCTATATGGGATTATGTTGTCCCTTTTATGAGATTTATTACACTTATCAATTGGGTATGTTTTCTTCACTTAGGAGAAATGATAATATCCCCTACGTAGGACATAACTTTGAAAGAGATGTGCTAATTTATTCGGTTAAGATTTTGTACCCTCAACTTTTTGCCTATCATTTATCTTATATCGATCAATTTGATCGATGTAATTTCTTTTTATTGAGTGAAATTCATTAAATATCTCCTACTTTAGCTATTGCTATGTTCATGCTACAAACATATGTATATGTGTGTCTATGGTGTGTGTGTTCATGTCTTTTCTTTTTGTCACATTATTGTATATACGTTCAAGTTACACATTTATTATGAGATAGCAAATTAGCACACGTGTACAATAATTACTATGATATAAGTTAAAAATGGTGGAAATAATCTTAAGTGATGATAATTTCATTTTTTTTACCAACTAATGTTGCTAAGCTCATGCCACAAATTAATTATTTATTGAATAAGTGTTTTAGCTAATAAATTTTAATATATTATTATTATTATTTTTCTTTGGGCACATGCAAGCAAATGTATGTATGTATGTATGTATGAATTAATTTTTGCATATTATACATGCTTGTATCTAGCCCTCTTATTAATGATGCTTCCTTAAATTTCATCAATTATTAATGCTAATTAATGTATAAAAATACAAATGCATCACCTAAAGTTATTTTTCTCTAAGGTTTTTTAAAATTATAAATCAATTGTTAGGATTATTTAATTTTTTGAAATATCTCATAACATCATCATGATGCCATCTTTTTTTTTATAATCTCAAAAATTGATTATACGCATCAACTTTTTAAGGGGATAATTTTAAGTAACTTTAAAAATATGAACTTTAGAGGATCCAAATCCAATTTATAAACCATTAAATCACTGTCGAGTCTAATTTTTGAATTCTCATTCCTAATCCAATCTAGACTAAATCCTATGCTCATCTAATCTAGATCCTCGACTTGAGTTAGGAATTTCGTTTGATTTTTGGAGTCGCCACCCAACTGTTGTTGGGAAAAAGTGAATTAAGACTAAAGGAGCGGATTAGTCTTAATTTGGACTACTAGTCGTCGTTATTCCTTCTTCTCGTTTTTATGAGAAGAGAGAAAAAGGGAAAACCAGAGTTTCTAAGCCCGAAGGCTAACCTATTAAAACCTATACGGTTACCACCTAATCTCCTAAAATTGTTCATCTTTAGAAATGTGTTTCATTGTGTTTCTGTTAACTTTTGTTATGTCTTTGAATTTATTTCAGAAAAAGGATTTTTCATTTATTTTATGGGTTGACCCGAATGGGTGCCTACGTACCTGCTACTTAGGATCAAACATGCCGTAGTTCGCTTTTCTGAAAATCTTTAGTGTATGGGTGAATTTTAATTTTGAAATTTCTTTCGATTTATGTTCTTACCATTTTTGGGATTTTTCCAAAAAAAACTCCAAGCCTAAGCTTGATTTCATTTTGAAAATGATCTTTGTAGGGAAAACATCAATTTTGATTTATTTGACGAAAATGATTTTTCTAAGTGCTAAAACTTATTTATTTTTTTTATTAATTTTTATGATTTTTTTGTTATTTTTGTGATTTCTGAGAATTTTTTGGGATTTTTGTGGTTTTTGGGAATTTTTGTTGATTTTCGTGATTTTTGGGAATTTTTGTGATTTTTGTGATTTTGTGGTTTATTATCTATCCTATTTGACATCTAAAATTTTATGATTTATTTTCCTAATTTTTTTATTTTTCTATATTTTTTATTTTTTTTATTTTTTATTTATCTATTTATTATTTTTTATTATTTTTCTACATTATTAAATTCTAGAAAAATCTAATTTCTACATTTTTCTATTTATTAAAAATAGAAGTAAATAAATACCTAATAACTAAACAAATAACAAAAACAAAAAAAAATAACAAATAATAAATTTAGAATAAATAAACAAACAAAATAAATAAAAAAAATAAAAAAATCTGGAAAATCCGACTTACCTGGATCCGGGTCGGTGCGCGGGTCGGGTCGGATCGGGTCGGGTCGGATCGGTCGGACACGGCTGCGGGGTTGGCTCGTTCACGGCGTTCCGGCGGTCCTTTGCGGCGGGTGAAGTGTCGAATCCTAGCTTCTTGAGGGTGCTGAATCCGATGGTGGTGGCGGTTTATTCCCAGAACGTCTCCTTACGGTGGCTCAACTCCGATCGGCGGTCGCAACTTTGGGTTTCCTCCGATCTACGCTCTTTTCTCTCTCTCTCGCAATTCTGATCTGTGCTCTTGCTTCCTCATCTCCTCCTCTATTTATAGGCGCTTGAAACCGAGCTGGATAAGCTCAGATTTCCTCCGATTGAAGCTGATCGGATTTTCGGTTGAAAAACCAACTCCGATTCGTGCCCATCCAACGATTTGTTGCGATTTGATTTTAATTAGATAATGTTTATCTTATTTTTGTTGAAGATCTGTTGGATTTGTGCAAAAAAATCGAATCAAAACGGCCGAAATACGAATTTTTTCTTCGCCGGCGATCTCGGGCTCGAGGTAGGAGACGATCACGCGCTCGGCGCGTGCGTTTCTTCCAACCAATCAGATGCTGCCACGTGTCCTGGATAAGTCGAAAAATTGCAAAACGCGAAAACTGCTTCCTCCGCGATTCGAACGTCTGACCGAGCCCCCCCGCGCGCGCGCCTAGCCATGGTCCGGACCAGCTGGGCTAGCCCACTTTCGCGATTTTATTTATTTCGCAAATTGCATATATGCAATGCAATTTTTCTATTTTTTTGTATTTTTTGAAATTTCAAAAATTTGTAAAAATTGTTTATTATTCATTATTGCTATTTCCGAAATCATTTTTCAAAATTGAAGTGTTTTCCTATTTATTTTTATTTTTTGAACATTTTTATTATTTTATGCTAAATTAGGGAAAAATTAGGAAAAATTGAAAATTGATTATTATTGAAAATTATTGACTCCTAGGGCAAAAATGAGGTGTTTACAATCACCAATTTAGCTACGTAATGAACTTGAATTATATAAAAAAGAAGATTCTAGACTATGAATCATTACTATGACTTTTTATTTCACAAGAAAAATAATATTAGTATTGTCGAGTCTAATTTTTTGCATTCTCATTCCTAATCCGATCTAAACTAGACCCTATGCTCATCTAATATAGATCATCGACTTGAGTTAGGAATTTCGTTTAATTTTGGAGTCGCCACCCAACTGTTGTTGTGAAATATTGACTTAAGACTAAAGGAGCGAATTAGTCTTAATTTGGACTACTAGTCATCGTTATTTCCTCTTCTCGTTTTTGAAAAGAGGAAAAGGGAAAAACTAGAGTTTCTAAGTCCGGAGGCTAACCTATTAAAACCTTACGGTTACCAACTAATCTCCTAAAATTGTTCCCATTTAGAAATGTGTTTTATTGTGTTTCTGTTACTTTTTATTATGTTTTTGAATTATTTCAAGAAAATGATTTTTCATTCATTTTATGGGTTGACCCGAATGGATGCCTACATACCTGCTACTTAGGATCAAACAAGCCATAGTTCGCTTTTCTGAAAACTTTAAGTGTGTTTGTAAATTTTAATTTTGAAATCTCTTTTGATTTATGTTTTTACCATTTTTGGGATTTTTTCTAAAAAAAAAAAATCTAAGCCTAAGCTTTAATTTGATTTTGAAAATAATTTTTAGAGAAAAACATCATTTTTTTATTTATTTGAAAAAAAGGATTTTTCTAAGTGCTAAAACTCATTTTTTTATGATTCTTTTATAATTTTTGAATTTTCATGATTTTTTATTATTATTTTGATTTTCTTGATTTTTTATGATTTTTTTATTTTTTATGATTTTTATGATTTTATCCTAAGTTATTATCTATCCTATTTTGAAATCTAAAATTTTATTATTATTTTCCTAATCTTTTTATTACTTTTCTACATTTTTATTATTATTATTATTATTTTATTTTATTTTTATTTTTTATATATTTTCTACATTATTAAATCCTAGAAAAATCTAATTTCTATCATTTTCCTATTTATTGAAAATAAAACCTAAACCAATAAATAAATAAATAAATAACAAAATAACAAATAATAAACCAATTCGGAATAAATAAATAAACAAAATAAATTAATTAACTAAAAAAATCTGGAAAATCCGACTTACCTGAATCCGGGTCGATGAGCGGGTCGGGTCGAATCGGTTGGATGTGGCGGCGGAGGATGCTCGTTCACGGCGTTCTGGCGGTCTTTCGTCGCGGGTGAGGTGTCGAATCCTAGCTTCTTGAGGGTGCTGAATCCAATGGTGGCGGTGGTTTGCTCCCAGATCGTCTCCTGGTGGTGGTTCAACTCCAGTCGACAATCGCGATTTTGGGTCTCCTCCAATTTGCACTCTTTTCTCACTTTCTCTCAATCCTGATTCGTGATTTGGCTTCCTCCCTTCGATTCCTATTTATAGGCACTTGAAACCGAGCTGGATAAGCTCGGATTTTCTCCGATCGAAGCTAATCGGATTTTCGGTTAAAAAAACCAACTCCGATTTGTGTAAATCCTTTGATTTGTTGCGATTTGATTCCAATTAGATAATGTTTATCTTATTTCTGTTGAAGATCTGTTGGATTTGTGCAAAAAATCGAATCAAAACGGCCGAAATTCGAATTTTCTCTTCCGCCGGCGATCTCGGACCCGAGGTAGAAGACGATCACGCGCCCGACGCGTGCGCTCCCTCCAGCCAATCGGATGCTGCCACATGTCCTGGATAAGTAAGAAAAATGCAAAATGCGAAAACTGCTTCTCCCACGATTCGAACCTGCGACCGAGCCCCCCCTGCGCGCGCTTTAGCCCATGGTCCAGACCAGCTGGGCTAGCCCACTTTCCTGATTTTTCTAATTTCGCAAATTGCATATATGCAATGCGATTTTTTTATTTTTTTTGTATTTTTTGAAATTTCAAAAATTTGTAAAAATTGTTTATTATTTAATATTGCCATTTCTGAAATCATTTTTCAAAATTGATATGTTTTCCTATTTATTTTTATTTTTTTTGAATATTTTTATTATTTTTGCTAAATTAAAGAAAAATTAGAAAAAAAAATTGAAAATTGATTATTATTGATTATTATTCATTCCTAGGAAAAAAATGGGGTGTTTACAAGTATGAAAAATATTATCATAAAACATTAATGTACAATTTGGTAAAATGCACATCAAAACATATTTTAATAAATGTAGATTTAAATATATGGGTTCTTTTATAAATGTCATATGCATACCATTTGCATTTATGTGCTTTGCATGAATAAAAGGGGTTAGTGTTAGAGTTGGGAATGCGAGCTTAATGGGTTGGCCCACCCCGACCTACGTTGAACCTATAGGTTAATATGAGCCAACCCACTTTAACCTGCATCAAAAGCAGATCGAAAATGGTAGCCTAACCTACTCTATGCAGGTTTGCGAGTTAAGCAAGACAACTTGCAATTCATCTACAATAATTTTTTTTAAATTATATATTTTCAAAATAATAATCTATTTTTTGTTCTTAACAATATATGTGCCATACAACGTTTAGATAAAACCAACAACTATTAAATACACATTCGCAAGATCTGCTTGTCCATGTGATGCAGAACCCTAGAATTAAATTATCTCTTGGAACTTGTTATCAATTAAATCAGAATTTTAATGCTCACTAAGGTAATCATATAGGTTTGTTCAATTACCCTAGAACACGTTTTTGATAAGAACTCAAGATATGAATTCAAAATTCCCTTGAACCTTAGATCAAAAGTATTCAAGAACAAGAGAAATGGGAAGAAAAATTGGAATTACAGAAGAGAATCTCAATTGCAATTCAATTCAACACCTTAAGCATAAAAAAAATACAATAAAACAAGCTTTCTCATATAACTCAAGAAAGAAAATTATCATCTATCTTTTCTGTAAACTAAGAGTGCCTTAGATATAGGGATACAAATCGAAAAGAAGATGAAAGGGTTTTAAGATATTTGTAACATAACTTTGTAATATCTTTTGCAAACATTTATTGCATTTAAGGTCTTAATTTCGCCTTTATTATCCTCTGGTGGTTACCGACCTTCAAAAATCTTAATTATCAGGCCTTAAATCCACACTTATTGTCCTTTAGTGCCATCTTCAAGCAAATTAATCATATTGGACTCCCTAAAAACTCCACATGTAGCCCATCATCAACCCATTCTTGAACGAATAATTGAAGTTACTTCTTTAGCCTTTTAGCTTGTGTCCTAGTCATTGCTCCACTGAAATCTTAAACTTTTCCTTAAGCATCTCCAATATGAGGATCTTGAACACCAGATGCTTCTTATACACCCATTGTATCACCATGTACAAGGCTTTAATTAGTGTTTAGATAGAATGATCATTAATTAAGAGGAATACAAAATGATGGTTTAGAAAGGAGGATTAGAAAGGTAGGATAAACAATCTTAGTAAGTTAGGCTCTAGTGATAGGTAATATTGCATAGAGATTATGTTATCCCAAAAAGCTCCCCTTATAAGTAGTGGTCATATCTATTTATAATAAATTATAATTGATAATTACCATTAGATCACATAGGTTATTAATGGGCAAAATTAATTAGAGTTTAATAACCCTAATAGGGTAAAGAGAAAACAACCAAGCCCAAGAAGAAATGTGGTGACACTTAAGTTTGTTGAGAAATATTAAAAATGTCCAAAACAGTTTTAATGAATTCTATCCTAAACCCACTAATCCAAACTGTCTAAATCACTCAAATTAGGTTTTGTTATTTGGACCCTTTTACTAATTCAAATAATTAGCCTAAACATAATTTAATTAATTTTGAGATCGACCCATAAAATTATATTATAATAATTTCCTCTTCTACAAAGGAAAATAAGAATTGATATCATTTCCATGATAGAATATCATCCTTGTCATGCTTGGCTAAGTCCCACAATACTAGTACGCTCAACTCTATTTGTCATTTCAACGATTTTTGCAAGCAAGAATACATGTACATTATTTGTTATCTTGTCATTCAACACAAGAAAAATAAGAATAGATTTTCGATTAAAAAGGATGATCATAATTCTTCCGATTTATCAATTAATTAATTCGAACTTGAAACCTCAACACCATTAATGATTAGGAACGGAGGGGAAGATTATATAACTCTACCATAAGGATGAGGTGGAATGGATGGGTGCCTTTTATATTTCAGTTTCTCCCACGGAGATAAAACTAAGATTTATGTTTAACATGGGACAATGACATGACAGCAAGATTAAATCAGTCTCAATACGTTCATTAAGCAAGTACTTTGTGTACATAGGAAGTATAATCGTCAAACATCCTGTTTTACATGCTTATGCTGTTACGTTACCATTAAAAACGTCCGAAAAAGGGATTTGTTAATGCCGTCTTCAGCAAAGATCCGGCTAAATTTAGAACTCCCATATCAATCTTTTCATGACTCATAAACAAGAATCCGTCCCCTTCACCTTCAGTTTTCTCAAATCCACAAAGCCCCAGGAATTCTACTGCTTCTTTGATTCTACCAATTCTATCCTGCTAAATGAGTGGGACAAGAAATAGTAACAGAATTCATGATTTGGAGCTGAACAATCAAAATCAGATTATTCAATCTTCTAATACTAAGCCCAGACCACCTTACAGCTATAATTAGTAGCGTGTAGCCTGGCAGTTTTAGTGTTTTACTTACAGTGGGGGACAATGTGTTCCTTTCTTACTGAACACATTTTTCAAACTTTCATCGATATTTCTCATAAACAAAATATTAAAATTATTGGTGGCCTCATGATTTTAGTTAACCCCGCCCCCCACCACCACCACTGCCCCCCTCCCCCCAAGCTCGGCAAAATAATAATAATAATAATAAAGCCTGGCTCCATTTGTGAACTTCCTAGTATATGTCTGCCTTGCTTTACCTGGAATACAGGATTAGTGAGGCGAATCCTCCTGTACTTGTCCTCATGTTTCTTCAGAACATTTCCTACAACTGTTAGAAGAGTTTCAAAGGCCCTTCTAACACGAGCATCCTCATCCTGCACCATCGACCGGGAAAGTCAAGGAATACGAACAAACGATGCACGAAAAAAGGAGGACTGAAAAGTATGATTACCTTATGGTTGCGCCTCAGAGACCTTAGACATTCTCTCATTGTATCTGCCATGTCAACCGAGGAAACCTTGGCAGTCTGTTTATGCACACAGCCAAAGATCAATCATGCATCAAAATCAAATAATCCTGTGCTGTTATAAGAAGATAATTCGATCGCGACATGAATTGTCGGTACCGTATTACTATTCTCCTTAAGGGGAGTGGAAGCTTTATGATATTCCAACCTTTCCGATAGTAATCCCATAAGCTGCCTTCTGTCAAGCTGTAAATAACATTGATTCAGCCTCGTACATGGAACAAGTGAACCATAAACAATACCGAGATTTCCATTCCAAATCATAAGGAATTTCAATACATAAGACGACTTAAGGATCCTTATATCCACCAAATTATACGAATTATCTTGGCAATCGCTCCAAAAACAAATGGGCTTCGAATTTGCACTCTATGAGAGTTCGTGGTCAGATTTTCTTTTCTAGGTCGTGACATGTTTGATGATCATTTGCTGCCTTCTTAGTTATTACTCGATCTCATATATGACACCAGACAAAAGATTGAACTAGAAATATGTATGTATAGACGGTCAAGCATTGAAGGATCGAGACCGTATCATTAACCTTATCATCCTCCAACTTCCGTAGAATTTTCTCTCTTGCTCCTTTCTCTTGCTCTTTTTCTGCTTGCCTTGCTGCAATGCACCTAATGGAAACATTTACGCATGTAAGGAAGATCGGAGACTTGACATGCAAATGTAAAAACAGATTTGTCGAAGGAAAATTTGCAGTTGATTTTTTCTCCAACACAAACCGCTTTCTTTCATTTTCTTCAAGAACTCTTCTTGCTTGAAGTTGTTCTTTTCCGGCTCGAATCCTTTCCTACAAAAAAATTACATTGGAATTTGAAAAAGGAAGAAAAAAAAGAAAGGGTGAGGATCAATACGATCATGGAAACATAGTAAAGAAAGGATCAAGAATCAACACGTAATGGCTTTAATAAAGTCAATAGATATATATAACAGATTTTAGTATGGAAATTGACTTCCCAAGACAGCTTGGTCGAGAAGAAAAAAACAGAACTCGCAAATTCCTCTATGCCAATGCCGACTGACTGTAATGCTAGCAAATTTACTTCTTCAGTTGTAGTTTGTATCATATAATTCGCGAACTTGCATAGTTTTTGGCAATGTAATATCGATAACCCAAGATATTAGGCAATGAAATACGTATATCAATCGGTTGTCCAAGGATACCTAATGGTACTACGTTTAATTATGAGAGTGACAAGTACCTTTTCTCTTTCTTTTTGCAGATTCCACTCTTCCCTTTTCTTCTCCCGTGCTGCTTGTTCCCTTCACATAAGCAACCGAATCCAGCCAAGATGAGTTTTGAAGAAAAGCTTATTCTTGGAAACCAGAAGACCATGTTTTATTTACATTGAAGGATAGGAGAGTGAATATCAAAATGACCATATAAGCATGGCATAGCAAGGTTTTTATGCCGAAAATTATATCTTAAAACAAGAAGATGGCTTAAAAGTTAAAACAAACAGGACATACCGTAGTTCTTGTGCTTTCGTTTTCATTGCTTCTGTGAGAAAAGATGGCTCAGGAAGCTGAATATCCAGACTAAAAGATTCCTATTTATATTGAAAGTAGAAAGTACTGCATGTAAATTTTTGTCTGAAGTAGAAATTTATGGAGGTCTCAAAGGAAATCCTTGAAGAAAAACCTTTGTGTATTTCATCAGTACAAGCAAGTCATGTGGTTCCAAATAAAGTACTTAAGGATC
Organism: Laguncularia racemosa; assembly: GCA_037954665.1. Taxonomy (NCBI): domain Eukaryota; kingdom Viridiplantae; phylum Streptophyta; class Magnoliopsida; order Myrtales; family Combretaceae; genus Laguncularia; species Laguncularia racemosa. The sequence goes on from JBBMOL010000232.1 coordinate 221,117, forward strand.
AAACCTCAGCCACCATAATCTTTTCCATTTGGCGTACCTCGTTATTAGTCATTACTATACTAATCCAGTCCTCCCTAAAGAAGATAAAACTAAAAATCTGTGAAGAAATTTTGATTGCGTGATATGGTTTTCAAGAAATTTTCTAGAAAAACTGACCCACATTTAGTATAGCCGGCATCTTGCATCAAGCCAAACTATAACATCATCCCAAATTCATGTGATAACTTCAACTATTGAGCTAAGAGAAAGAATAAATATTCTTCCTATGAATGTTGATTTCAGATTTTCAATCCAAGCCAAGCCCGTGAGACCTCTTAAACATGCTCGTAATAAGAAAACAATGAGATAAGGAACTATACCCTTGGCACCTGATTAGTGTCTGGATCCTCTTCATGATCGACAATCCAAGTTACAGCAGCCTCAATACCAGCATTACCTGAATGTTGATATAGTAAATGGAAAATATTAAGCCAGCTAGCCTTTGGCTGTCATGATAGCGCTGCACTCTTTGTTCACTGTGTTCGGTGCATGCCTTTTCAGATTATAACATGGTTATTTGGAAGGGTAATTTTTGTTTTTAGTGACAAGATTTTTGTACCATCCACTATATGGTCGGTGTTGGCCCTTTGAAGCATCTACTTTTGCGTAGGTTAGAAGGTAAGTAAGTTGAATAAGTAAGGATTAAGGAAACTACAATTAAAGTGTTACCCCAGGATTATCTCAAATTAGTCTTTACTTAGCAGTAGTTGGTGTTTCTATGAGATCGGGACATGAACTCGCTAATGGTTTGCTGATACCATCTTGGTAAAAGTATATCATAGACTCGATCCACAGAGAGAAGATGGTCGCATTTTACATTTTTGGAAACAGTTCAAATAACTACCGGTGCGTTGGAGTGCTGTAGTTGCTAGTGATGATGAGAATCCCATTGCTTCAAGTTCACCAAGCAATCTCCTGTCCGCTTCTAGAGCAGCCATCTCTAAATAAATAAATCATCAAATGATTAGTAGGATTGGATTAGAAGGGTCATCAAAACATAGCCATGGCCGAAGCAAGAATCGGCTGGTCGTTCTTCATAAGTAATCATCAGGATCACATGCATATATAAATAGAATGGACATACTACCTAAATCAAAGAACTGGGGGTGTATTTAGTTTGTTTGCTTGAGCCTTGATATTTGACGACGGAAGAGTGCGTAGTGTAAAAGTGCATAAATGGGTGTGGAAAGTAGAGGGCTTTTGAGGAATACCCGCAGTTGAAGCATTTTAGTGGAAAAGAGAATGAAAGCCCTGGAAGCTTGTAGTTGTTAAAGAGATTGCGGCATGTCCTTGTTCTTTTTGCATGGGAACGTTCAGCTCATATCTTGTGAGATTCTTGCTTTGGCCTTGGGCAGAGATATTTTATGCTGCTTGTACAAGACAAGCAACGTATTTATTTCTTTTGGCACCACCCGAATACTTCCATCCCACACCCAATGCCCATGGACCAAACCCATTGCATGTCGCGGTATCGGATTGGCTCAAGGCCACTTGAGATGGGGAATATGCCGTGCCGAGAAAACAGACAATTCAGTCCCAGGAAGGGTGCATGGCTAAAATCGCTTCCGGTCCATCCATCAACCCTTTTAAACATTAAGAAAGAAGAAGACGAAGAAAAAGAACATTAAGAAAGAAGAAAGAAGAAGAAGATAATTAAAAGAATATCAATAGTTGGTTGGCATAGTTATGATTTTACACCTTAAAATTTAATTGGGTTTAATCAAACTTTTGATCTAGCATTATTTCCTTACAACATCTTTAACATAGAGGACTTTATAGTATAATAACTAAAAAGTAATTATATTATATAGTTTCAAATTTTATGAAATAATCATGGTTATTCATTTTTTTTTATTCCTTTAATTTGCAACCTCCAAAATAGGTAAAAAGATTAATAAACTAATTTACTTTTTCAAAACCAAATAAAACCAAAATAAAATTACTTATCTTTACTTGTTATTCAAAAAAAAAAAAAAACCAAAAACTTTAGAAACCCTATTACACCCCGGCAAACATTAGTCGAACCTTGAACCCTTAGTACAAGCTCTAAAATTTCAATAAAAAAACCCTAACCTTCACTAAAAAGCCTTACACCAAAATAAAATCCCCAAAAATTCAATAAAGGCCTTCTTCAACCATTTCAAGAGAGATTTTTTTCATGAGATCAAGAATCTTGTCTTTAGTTTATTAGACATGTAACTTTATTTTGTATTGTAAATGTGTTTTATATAACATTGGGTTAGATTTGATTGTTAGTGGGAGATACTATCAATAAATCATCAAACAAATAGTGATACAAAATTGGTTATGGATTTTGCATTCATGTGCATTAACAAATAGTGATACATCTGTATACAAACAAAATTGGTTATGGATTCTACATTCATGTTTATTCTTATGTAGTGACTTTTTTATCAACAATATCAATTGAACTATTGATAGTTAGTAAGTAAGTATAACTTGTGCTATTTCCTTCGAATGAATTGTTGATAGGTTTAATATTTTATGTCGGCAAAATATTCAAAAGCACATACTAAAAAAACCACTCACTTGATAATTGTCAATAGTTACCTTGATATTATCGATTGTTATCAAGTGAGTGCTTTTCCTATGTAGGTGCTTTTGAATAACATGTTGATAGGCCTAATAGTCTTTGTCAATAGTTCATTTGAAAACAACTATGCAAAAATCCCTCAAGTAGTAACTGTCAAAAGACTCACTAAAACTATCAATAATTAGTACAATAGTATAGGACTATCAATTGTTTGTTTATGAATGTGAATTTTTTTTCTCCATTGGTACTTAGTTGAGATGGTATTTTCATATTAATACCATGTTAGTCATCATATCTTAACTCATGCCAATCTGTGATAGGTACTTGGATTTGTGCAATCATAATGAAGCATCAATGACATCATACATGCAATTATAGTAGGATAATCTTATATTTGATCAATATTAATTTTTTTTTTGATAATGCATGGAATATTTGCTGATGACCTCTTACCCTTTATAGTAAGGAGGAGTGTAGAAAGAAAGTTTTAGATGAGGGGTTAAGCCTTGAAGAGGTATATCTTGAAAAGTCTTCCACTTAATTTAAACAATCGGTTGGAATGCAATATGGTATAATGGAAATAAATGCAGAAAGTGAATAGATTTAGATCCTTTATGTGAAAAGCTATAGTCGAAGATGTTCATTCTTGCATATGCATAAAAGAAGAGTTGAAAAGTGGCATAATCATCTAGAAGAATGTAAGAGGGAGTACATACAAAAGGGTATGGATAGCTTAGTTGAGTATAAGTAGTTGAAAGAATCATTTGTAAGTTGCTTTATGCAAGTAATTTTAGAGATCTCTTCAAATTTAATATAGTATACATTAACAATCTTAGATTATCTTCTTGTGATTGTTTATTTATTGCAATATGATATAAGGGGTGCTTCAAATTTCATTGCTATTGTACTACAAGAGTTCAGTATAGTAAAAAGAGATGTTGTAATTGAAATGGGTTTTAGAAATCTATTTCATTTGAGGTGTAGTAAAATGGATCGAGAGCTTTGTGTTTGGCTCATCCAAAACTTTGAATTGGATAGTTGTGTTTTAAAAATCAATAGAAAGAGGTTACAAGTAAGTACTCGAGACAACAAATGTTAGAGAGTAAGTTTTACATGATGTTAGAAATAGCAATGGCCTTATAGAAGATAGCAAGTTGAATAGTGCTTAGAGTAAAATCAAAGACATTAAGGTTAAAGTGGATGATAGATTTCAACAAATATTTATCGTGTGGATTCTTGGTCATCTACTAGTGTCTCATGCTGGAATGACCATTTAGAAGGACTATGTTGTGATTATGGTGGAACCAACAAGATTTGCACGTTTCAACTAAGCTAAATATGTCCTGTAGAATTTGTGGGATGGGGTGACATGTGAGGATATATGATGTGAGTGGTAGGAAATACATCCTAGGGATTCTTGTATTCCTAATGGTATTTTATTGTCTTACAAATGCATGTATCATCTTATTAGAGGTTTAGGTTTATTGTGTATTCGTTAATTTTATGAATTTTTTGTTGATATTTTTTCTTTCCACTCTTTTTTCTTTTTCTTTTTTTTTTTATAGTTATATTTCATCGATAACTCATCATTGGGTCACATGGAGGTTATGAGGTCAAGGCAAGAGCTATCTTGAGCAAAGCCATAGATCAAGGAATGAATTAAGAATGTTTTGCAATAGCTCAATAAGCTTCCAAAAGAGAAGGTCCCATGATCTTTTGATATGAATGCATCTATGACTATTTTGTTGAAATTATTTTAGACTATATTCTATGTCTCTACACAAGGCTTTATTTAGCAGATGCTTATGTGGGATGTTCTAAAGTCAAGCAATAATGATCAAACTACTCCTCATAGAAGACCATAAATTGAGGTGGCACATATATCTTTTTTATTTTAAATGTGCTTTTGCTAGGCATGTTGTTTTGTTCATTTTTCTAGTGCAAACTATGTAGGCACTAAGTAAAAAGCTAGATTAGATAGCGATGGAACAAAACGTTGTTAGTGACAAGAAATTTTACAAATAATTCCTTACATAATTGATGCTATCTCCCAAATATTCATCTCTTTGTAGGAGCAATTGGTAGAGATGTTAAGGAGAGTTTATTAAACCAATGGACAATTCAATGCTATACACTATAAAGGTTATCCAAGATATTCCCCTCATTTCCATGAATTAGTGTATAGGGATGATATTAATTTGAACTTGGGAGCATTGGTACCACTCGACAATGGTGAGAACATTCAACCAACATACCATGAAGATCATAATCTATCGATGATGCCTGTCTATGAGCCACTAGCTTGTCCATAAATGGAAGGTGTAATATTATCTTTTACTAATATCTTATCTTGCTGGCATATGTCAAATGATTTTTTTTTTTTTTTGGTTAATCGATCTCTTTATTTATAATTTTAATTTTAAGGACATAGAGTTGAGAGTGCAATGCATTGCAAGGATCAAGACTTGTTAATGGTCACATTTGAGAGTATGGGTGAGGTAAACAACACAGAAGTTTATTTGTGCTATAAGTGATTGGAATGATGTTCTTGTTGTGAGCCATACTTCTTTAGGCAGTGGTGGCTGGCCTTCAACAGCCACATGGGGAGTCGTAGGTTTTCTCTTCTGAGATAGTTCATAATCTACAAGACTTAATAAAAAAGTTTAATCTATGTGCTTTTTTTTTATGGAGATAAAAATAAAATAAGTCTTTTGGAAACTTTGAGAAGTAAGCTATGTTATGAAGGGAGCTTTTATGTAGATGGGTTAGTGAGAAGACTCTCATTGTGGTGGAATGGTAATGTGGAGATAAATGTGTTGCAATTTTCATATTACTTTTTCGATATGAAGGTGACCTAAGTTGATGGTAGTATTATAGGTTATATCACTTGAATACATTCCTTGACAAAGTTTAATTTGAAGAAGAAGCTATGGAATCAGCTCCATTTGCCAGCAATAAATCAAGTTTTTTGGCTGTGTATAGGGGATTTCAATGCTATGTTGCATGATCATGAGAAAGAAGGAAGACGAAGGGTAGATTAACGTGTTATGGTTGGTTTTCGTGAGTTTTTTAATGATTCAATGGTACAAGACTTAGGTTTTATTGGACCTAAATATACATGGTCAAATAAGAGAAGAGGAAGTGCTTAAGTTAGAGAAAAAATACATGAGGACTTGCTTCTATAGGTTAGATAGAAAAATATCCTTATAGTAAAGTGGAACATGTTTCTACTTTTGCTTCTAATCATGCTGCTATTGTATTCCATCTAATAGCAAAAGATATGAAAGGTAAGAGATGATTTAAATTTGAAAATATGTTGTTGTCCTCTATTGGATGTTAATAAGATGCAATAGATGGGTGCTAGAGTAATCAAATTCAAGGAGATGTTTGGGAAATGATATTGTGAAATTTAGATAACTGTAAAAGGCAACTTGAGGAGTGGAGCAAAAAATCTTTTCCCGACAACAAGAAGCAGATTGATCAGGTTATCCAACAACTATCTATGATTCAAAGCAATCCAAGAGGTCTTGATCCTAAGGAGGAAGAAAGATTATTATAGGAAAAGGAGAAGTATTGGCACTAGTAATCTTGAGTCAATTAACTTAAATATAAAGATAGAAATACATCCTTTTTTCCATTAAACTACTATTAACCAAATGAACAAGAACAAGGTGCTGAAGATATAATCTAATGATGGGGAATGGTTAGAAGAGGAAGAGATGATTGCTAGAGAATTCAATGGGTACTTTAACAAAATATTCTCATTTGCTAAAAGTAGTAATGGGGAGGATTGCCTAAGGTAGTTGGAGAGGAGGGTTAGTGTGGAAATGAATGAATCCCTGTGTAGAGAGGTAGATGATTAAGAGATTGGGAGGCCTTAAAGCTTTAGGTTGGGAGGTTTTTTAGAGTTGTTTTATCAACATTTCTAGACTATTATTATAGAAGTGGTTATAAGAGCAATCAAAGCCTTCTTCTCTATGGGTATTTTCCATCCTCTAAAGTTAACTGACCTTGTCTTGATTCCTAAGATCCATAACCCACCGAAAGTGCCTTGCTTTAGACCAATTAGTCTTTGCAACTTCCTTTACAAAGTCATTTCAAAAGTCCTTGTTCATAGATCAAAACCCTTTTTAGATGAACTTATTTCAAAGAATCAAAGTGCACTTATTTCAAAAAGAATGATTCATGACAATATCATTATTTCACATAAAGTATTCCATTTAAAAAAAGAGAGAGAAAAGATAAAAAAGAGTTTTTTTTACTTTAAAAGCGACATGAATAAAGCATATGATTATATTGAATGGTCTTTTTTAATGAGGTTTTGTTGAGATATGGTTTTGATAGGAAGTGAGTGAATTGGATTATGACGTGTGTTCCTTCTATTGAGTTCAATATTATTTTGAATGGTAAGAAAGTTTCTTGACAAAAATTTAGTAGAAGTTTGAATAAGGTGATCCCTTATCACCCTATCTCTTTATCTTAGTGGCGGATTTTTATCCAAGGGGATAAAAAGTCATCTTAGGAATGAAGATTTAGCTAGATTAGTCTTGAAACCTTCTTGCCCTATGTTGTCTTACTTTTTTTTTTTTTTTCTTTTGCAAATAATTCGCTTTTCTTTCTAGAGGCCAATGTGAAAGAAGTTAGTAAGTTAGCAAGAATTCTTGGCCTATATTGTTCAACCTCATATTAGCAAATTAATTTAGAAAAATCAAGCATTTTTTTTTTAAGTCTGAATGCTTCAAACCAAGCAAAATATGAAATTAGCAATTGGTTGGGTATTCTGATCACAAAGAATCTTAAGATATATTTGGGTCTTCCAACTATTTAGAGTAAGTCAAAGTAGGAACTTTAGGATATGTTAATGAGAAAGTGATAAAGAAGTTAAATGATGGAAACGAAGCTTACTAATAGAAGTTGGTAGAGAGACTCGTTAAATTGATGGTTTTGGCTATCCCCACTTATTCTATGTCCTATTTTTGCCATCTAATCAAATGGTATAATGAGGTTAATGCTATGATTACAAAAAAAAAAAAAAAAATTTAGGGTAGAGAAAGGTAGAACATAAGGTCCATCGAAGTATTTAGGAGAAGCTCACTTTTGTGAAGAAAAATGGTGGAGTGGGTTTTAAGGATTTACATATTTTTAATCTAGCTCTTCTAACAAAATTAGCTTGGAGGCTAGAGTTGAGTCCTATGGAACTATGGGCATGAATGCTAAAGGAGATCTATTTCTTGGATAAAGATTTCAATGAGTCATCCTAGGGGGGAAAGTCATCGTGGACGTGGAGCAATACTTTGAAAGGGAAGAAATGCCTTTTTGGGGAGGATTTATGGAGAGGTGGACTAGGAGAAATAATAGATGTGTTGCAGGATAAGTGGGCTCTGCTATTAAAGGACCATACTCCAAAAGGATAGGATAGGGGAAGATTGCAAGGGATGAAAGTGTGGACTTTATCAATTGTAATGAGTACATGGAATACAACCAAACTAAGACAATTTGTGCAAGAAAAAGATGTTGCTTGTATGAAAGAAATACCTTTAAGAGCAGTGGAACAAAAGGATACCCTGATATGGCCTTACAATTAGCAAGGTGACTGTCCAATTGAATCTATTTACCACCACTTGAAAGCATAGCAAAAAAGCGGTGACTCATCAACTTATTCATTTGGATGCACCACAAAATTACAATGGAAGAAAATATGGAACATACACTTCATGTGGGGGGGTAGTTTCAAATACACTTCCAATGGCAGAGAGATTACATAGTTAGAAGTCTTTACCTTCTTCACAGTGTTCAATCTGTAAAGAAGAGGAGATGGTGAAGCATGCTCTGTTGCTCTGTGATTGGGTTGCGGTAATGTGGTTTAGGTGTATTGGATTGCAAATCGATAAAGTAAGGATAGGAAGATTCTTAGACCCGTTAGTTTTTTTAATTAGATAAATAAGTTCTATTTATACATGAAATATGTTCTTGGTTAGTTTATTAACCCAAGTTGTCACTTTTACTTTAATGGCACGTTTGCTTAACTTTATAATTGTGAAATAGAATAGCAATTCCTTCGTTATTGATCTATTCCTGCATTTAGCTTGTAGAATAACTATTCTATAGGATTGCTATAGTTGTAAAATGAGAAATTGAAATTTCTTTACAGGATCAAAGGAATAACTATTATTTGATTTTTTAAAAACATATTTTCATATCTATTTATGAGATTTTAAAGAAAACATAAAAAGTAGGTATTTATTCTTAATTCCATTTATTAAGAATTGCAATTCTATTCCCATGCTATTACATTTCACAACCTAAACGTGCTATAAGACATGTAATTTGATGAAAAAAGATTGCTAATAATCAAAGATATTAGTAGTGAAAATGTATAAAATGAAAAACAATAAATAACTAAAATGATCACTAATAAAAAGATAGATATAAGAAAAAGAATTTTTTTTACAAAATTATATATATTATTTTATTGTAATGTTCAATTAATTAGCATTAAATATTGATGTGGTGTCTTGATTGAAGGAATATGGATTATGAACCATTTGGTGAGTCATGACATGAAAATTTTGTCTATTTAAAAAGTTTTGTAGGCAATAGGAAGAAACACTCTTTCTCAACCCTTTGCCTAAATATGCTTTCAAATTTTGGCAATTTAGTGATTGAATTTTTATTTTTTATAATCTATTACTTATTTTTTAAAATTTGGTTTTAATTTGATATCTCCATTAACTAGAAAGTTAATGATTGTTACAATTATTTTTTTTTGTATTTTTGTGTCTATTGTTTAGGTTTTAATACATTTTAGTGTATGTTCATTAATTAATTAATGAACAATTAATTTTTGGTTTTTCATAATTGATATATTATTTTAAAAATTAAACAAAAATTATTTGTATTAGTATTTTCCATGGTAGATGTATTGTCCATACGACGTTCACTTTTGATAGGCCTTGTATTGTTGGAAAACTCTTCACTTCTACTTGTATTTGAAAATATATGGTTTAATATGTTATGGGACTATACGTGCTAGGTACAATTGTAAAATGATCATAACTTGTAAGTTTACCGTATGCCCTCATAACATAAACTTTCAATCTTGCTAAATAATACATGATAGGAACATAGGTCCCTATAATCGTTAGTAAGGTCAAAACATGTTTACAAATGGTCATAACTTGTAAGTTAGGCACCATTTGCCCTCATAACATAAATGTTCAATATTACTGAATAATACATGATAGGAACCATAGGTCCCCATAATCATTTTTAAGGTCGAAATATGTTTACAAATAAGTTCAAGATAGAACAATGTCAAAGACTAAGAATTCAGAGACCATAATTGTTGTAGAATTCTACAGGAGCCAAAGGCTTGGAACAATTTAGCTAAAAAATTATCAAAAGGTTTGGAGCATTTATAGTTAAGAGACATTTTTTCTTGAAGCTAAAGAGTGACATGTTTTGGAGCATTCATTATTTTGCATGACCTAATTTCTTGTATGTTTATTTGATTTTTATTTATGTTTTGTCCTTTTAGTTATCTTAGGTTTAGTTTTAATGATTTCTTATTTTGTATTTTTCCTTTTATATATAGAGTAAATAAGATTAATTTTTAAATTAAGTTAGTCAATTTTAGTTATTAGTCTATCAATGTTATTTCTTTTCTTTTATGTTATTTTTTTATTTTTTTAATTGTCCTTTAGCCATTAAGGTTATGAGCTTATATAAGGTATGAATTATAATAAAACATCATCCTTTCGATATAGAAAACTTCGAGAGTGCTCTCACTTGTTGTTTTATCAATATAACTTTTAAATAGTTATATTAGCAGATCAATTAATTTCTAGATTTGTGCATCATATCATCACTAAAGATTAATCAAACTTAGTTCCTATTGTTAATTCATGTGTCATATCCTATTAACGATTCATTTATATCTTTTATTTAATTTCTTGTTCATTTAATAAAAAATAAAAATAAAAATAAAAAACTCAATTTTTTTCCTTCTTTTCATTTCAAAAACACCAAAAAGATTTGATCTTCAAACTACTGTGTGTCTCAATTAGCGACACAGATTCACTATTGAGTTTAGGTTGTATCAATACTTTTCTATATATTATAATATTTTATTATATTTCATTAGTAACTAAATATTGATTTTTATGACTTTGTAATCCCATAACTTGCAAATCTAACTAATTTTTGCAATTGTTCACATAGATCGTAAATGTATTAAAAAATTTTCAATTTTCATGCACAATTGTCCTTATTTTTATGAATTTTTTATTTTTATTTTAAATTATTGTTATATTTTGTAAACATATTCTCTATTTTATAGTTTTGCTTAAAATTTTGTAATCTTTTCGTTATTTTTAAATTTTCATGCCACATAATGTGATTGCAAAATGAATAGATTATAACAATTATGATTTCATTAAAATATTATAATGATTATAATCTTGGAATTATATTGATTTTTGAAAATATCAAAAAAAAAAAAAAAGCTAGGCAAGTTTGCCTATAAAGAATGACAATATTTAATTATATAATTTTAAGTCAAGCAGATAATTTTTAAATAGCTATTGTAAGTTTACAGTTATACAATGCTTAATTTGCAAGGTATTGAATTATGAAATTTGAAAAACTAGTATTAAAATACTATAAAAAATATAATAAAATGTTATACTCTATGTTATTTGATGCGTTAGAAATCTGCATTTCAAAGTTGAACGATAGGCGGTTTGTAAAACTTTTTAGTTCAAGAATTTAAAAGGTATATATTGGATCTTATTCTTAATAAGATAATGTTTGCTAAAATTAGGCTTTAATTGCAAAAGTTTTGTAAGATGAAAGTTACCAACATTAAATCATTTTCTTTAATTTTTAAAATATTTTTTTAATTACGAATATATATATATATATATTTACAAATTGATAGATGATCAAACATTAGAAAGGAAAAAGAAATTAATAATGTTTAAAAAAATAATAAAATAAAGCTTTTATAAAAAAATTAATTTTAAAAACACAGTACTTAAAAATTGGAATCGTATTTTCAATTTCATCGGAAGAAATTGAAACACATGGTCCTTGAAATGAATAAAAGAGTCAGAAAGTGAAAAGACATAGATGAGATAGAGAGAGAGAGGAGAGGGAAAATTTAACTCAAAAAGACAGACGGGAAACCAGAGGAGAGAGAGAGAATTTGTCAAAACAAGAAGACGGCAGAGGTGGGGCTTGGAGTAATTGTCCGCCGACATGATCTGTGGCATTAATTGGATTTTACCATCCTACATCCACATGGAGGATAGATTTTAGTATAATTTAATGTTGAGTATCGAAATAAAAATCTTATTTTAAGATATTTTCTAGAAAAATAATATTAATTTTATTTCTTCAACGCTAAAGTACAAATAATAAAACTAAAGTTTAAATGTTAAAATGCAAAATATAAACTTTCATTTAGCTGAAACATTAAATTAAAACTACTAAATTGTAGAAGTATATGCACATTTATTTATTTACCCTCTTCGTCTCGTTATTTGCCGCAATAGGAGTATAAAAGACTGTAATTCCTGCATCTTGTAAGCACAACCTGTACACGGAGAGAAGAGCAAACAACAAAGTAACGACAGGAAGATGTCTGGGGAGGAAGACAAGAAGTCGGGAGATCAGTCTGGTCACATAAATCTTAAGGTCAAGGGCCAGGTATATTATGCTATTTTACCTATACAAATACGTACAAACGTTAAACATGTGCCCATGAGCGTCTCTTATGATGTATTGTCTTCTTAATGAGTAAATTTTCTCGTTTTTATTCTATTGTTTTAACTGTTTTAGATGGGTTATTCGGTGTTATTATAAAAAGCACATTTACATCTCTATCGTTGTGGTTGTTGTTATATTTTTTTTTGTTCTGATATTTATGAATTATAATCTGGGTTTGCTGTTTAGGTTCTAAAAATGAGATACTTTAGATTTTTTTTTTTTTAATTTTGGATTTGACTTGATTTTCATTTCTGAATGAACTTTTCTTAGGGTTTTGGTTATTGGGTGCACTTTCACTTGGTTAGTTCATCAGCGGGTGTGACTTTTGTTTTTTACTCTAGTAACAAGTACGCAGCACACGTTTAACAAAAACGATTTTCTAAATTTCATCTCCTCTTTTATACTGCTTGTTTGGGTTCTGATAGTGTGGTACTTTTAGATTTTTTTTTTTTGTTAATTTTGAATTTTGGATTTGACTTGATTTTCATTTCTGAGTGAAGTTTTCTTGGGGTTTTGGTTATTGAGTATGAGTACACCTTCACTCGGTTAGTGCATCAGCTGGTGTAACTTTTGTTTTTCGCTTTCTTAACAAGTACGCAGCACTCGTTTAACAAAACCGATTTTCTAATTTTTATCTTCTCAATTATATTGCTTGTTTATTCCCAAATTCATGTGGACTATATGTGTCAGCTTACATGGATATATTCTTCGTTTTTTTTTTGTTTTTTTTGGCCAGTACATGGATATATTCCCTTTCAAGAAATTATCTGTTGCAAAGAATTTCAAGTTGCCTCCAACCGAATGGTTCTCTATCTCTGGTTGCGGTTGTTCTTGTTCCATATTTGAGATTACCGATCAAAGAAGATGATAAATAAGGGCTGTAATGCAATTTTAAAATTTGGACCAATGAGAAATGATTTAAGCTTTTGTTTAGCTGGCTTCTGATCTATAATTTTACTTTAACATGACTTTGAGCTTCTGTTTGGCACGCTTCTGATCTATATTTTAACTTTGAAATAACTTTGAGCTTCTATTTCACTGTAAGACTGCTTTTGGTGCAATAACTGTGAATCCATGAATGGTAGAAAGCAAAAAATTTAAATAATTCAATTGGCTGGTTCTACACCATGAATTACTGTGTCAGCGGCAGCATGCTTGATGTGCCTAAATCCACTTGGAAGCACAATCAAATGGACTCAAGAAAACAATCTCAAGTCTAATACAAAACCAGTCCACCTAGTACGCAATTCACGTGACACCTTTGTAGATTTTGATGGAAAATGATGTTCAAATGATTTAATTGTAATTCTTATTGGTAACATTAACCAAGTAACCACAATAAGGATTGAAATATCACGTGGAAATCAGATCAAACAAAGAAAAAATCAACGATATCCACTTTCCCTTTCAATCACAAATTCACACCAACAATAAAAATGAAGTATGTAATTCAAGTGCTCAAGGAAACAATCAATCTTACAAGATTGTTGTTCACGAAATTGAACCACAAATATGTCCAAGAAAGATCCAAATCTACCCTAGATATGACTTACTAGAGAAGAAATGAACATACAACAAAATTGAATTGATATGACTCACAATTCGCCTTCGTCGCACTCGCCACAATTCCAATTCTTGGGTTGAAATTGATAAGAGTTTGGAACTAAGGAAAGAACTCTAATTCACACGTGAAATGTGTCTCTCAAATCTGTAAAAATTGGCCTCCTCAAACTCTCTCTTAAGCAAGTATTTATACTTGCTACTCCTAGGGTTAAAAAGTGGTCAAAATTACAAGTTTGCCACTTTTAAGGTGGCTAATCTTAAATAAAAATTACAAGGAAATAAAAGTGTCTCAAAACCAAAATACAACCAAAATAGTTCATAAAACAATTACAAGATACAAAATAACATAAGTCTTCATGATCCCATGCCTCGGAATAGAAAACAATCGCAGCGGGTCTTTGATTGTCATCTAGAAAAACGTTCTATGTCCAACAGGAGTTGTAGGACATATTGGCATCCCATAGAGAATTATTATTGTACTTGCAAGATTATTCTCAAATATTTATTAGAAATAAAGACATAAGGTAAAATATAAATAATTTGGATCATCATTCAAATTGGGTTTTGAAAAGGTCGACAGTGTCAGAAATTTTCCCATCAATGCTGCGTGTAAATATGTTTCCAAATGTGTCATGGTTTTGGGCAGGGCTTCGAAGTTCAAACTATTGACAAGTCTATGCTTGGACTTGGATCCTCTTCAGCTGCCAAGTACTCAAGAAAACCTAATCAATTATGTGTTAGCTACATTCTATGGCTGGTTTGTATTGCAGATATGAGTTGCAATCTAATTACTTGGGGGTTTGAATGAATATAGGGGTTTGAACTATCGCGTTTTGTTGTTTTAATGTCTATTCTTTCATGGTTTCTTTTTTTTTTTTTTTTTCCTTTCCAGTTTAGTGCTTGAACTTGATAGTACTCAGTGTAGTTATTTCTATCAAAGCATTGATGTTGTGCAGCATCTTCAAAGTGGCATGTTAGTCTGTTAGCTGCCATGTGATCATAAAATAAAGTTTCACTTCATCAATTTTTTGCTTGTGACATTAGGTGATGTATCTTGGCATGTTTAAGCACTAAAACAATATAATAAAAAAGGGTAGGCAATAAAAGGGTAAAGAGATGATTCTGATATTCTTACTGTAACTATATCATTTATACACAATCTTTTGAGTCCCAAGATAACTGTTTAGGTTTGCTTTTTCTCCACTTAGGAACTGAGATTTTTGAATTTGAAGGGGGCTCCATGTGCTTTTGTTTTTTAATTAACTCACTTGGATGATTGAGTTTATTTGGGGCATTGGCATAGCATTAAGTAGGTGGCTGTTGCTGTATAACTTCGTAGAGGAAAAAAATCTGTGCACCTGCCTGTGACATCTGAAAAATCATGCCGATTGCTGTCTTCTTTAGTAATTAGTGTTTTGACTACTAGTTTTGCCTGTTACTTTTCTATTTGAGCGTTGTACATCTTTGTTTCACTCGATTTGCATATGAAAACTTGTATGGAGTAGTGCTGGTTGAGGAATTGTAAATATTATAAGCATAAATGCGCTCAAACGATAGAGCCTTAACCTCATAGGTTATATTTTGAATATCTCTCCATTTTTTTCACAGGAGAAGAGGAAGTTGAAAAAGTATGTTTATATTTGCTATGTTATTTGGTGAAGAATTTCAAGATTAATATCCATGTCAGTATCATAGTCATTTTTTTTTTTACCAAACATAATTGAGTTTGTTATTAGAAATTTATTTAGTAACTAAGAACTGTGAATTATATGACAGTAGGACCTTCTATTATTTTTTTCTGATGGTGAAGGAAAATATTTGTATTAATGCGAGGGTTATCTACTTTTTCTTGTTTCCAAGTGAAGCAGTTGGGTCATGAAACATTATTTGCCTTAATTCTGTTATTGTTAATTGTAGATATATGGATATAGAATTTTAGCATTTTAAATAGCCTCATAAATATTACATTCTAAGGTGTGTTTATGAGTGTCACTATAATATAATCTCATCATGTTTGGTTCTTCATGTTTCCTTTGTTGAATAACTTCATTGGCTCCCCATCTGTCTGTTATTATGTTGAGTGGTATCATGTGAGTGAAACTGTTGGGTCATGAAACATTATCTCAATTCTGTTATTATTAATTGTACATATGTGGATATAGAAAGCCTCATAAATATTACATTCTAAGGTGTGTGTATGAGTGTCACTCTAATACAATCTGATCATATTTGGCTCATGTTTCCTTAGTTGAATAACTTCATTGGCTTCCTATCTATCCGTTATTATGTTGATGACATTTTGGTGAACACTTAAATTAGAGTTTTGTGATTTCAGGATGGCAGCGAGGTGTTCTTTAGGATCAAGAGGAGCACACAATTGAAGAAACTGATGAATGCATATTGTGACCGCCAGTCAGTGGACTTCAATGCCATTGCATTTTTATTTGATGGGCGCAGACTCCGCAGTGAGCAGACCCCAGATCAGGTACATCTTTCTTCTTCTTTTTTTTTTTTGATATGTTGGAGTATTATGTTGATGGTGTTGCCACTTTTTTTTTTTTTATTTTACATTTACTGTAGTTATTTGTATACACTAGTCATATTTTTTGATCACTTTATTATGGAGTTATCACAAAATGTGAGATAATGATCATTAATCATTTTTCAAGAGGGGTGGAATAATGAGAAATTCGTTTGATGAGTAGAATGGGGATGTAGTGGCTACCAACGAAGTTAACCCTGCCTTTTGAAAGGGTATCACTATCCATGTCTCCTCCAATCATGTTTCTAAGAAAAACAAGAAGTGGAGGCTGTATTAATTTTTTTGGATAATTGTGGAGGCAGTGTTAATTATTCTTCATACATGGCAATATGTCATTGGTCATGACAAGAATGGGGAGACGATGTGAGAACAGGGGAATTTCGTAATCCATTGCATAATGCAATGCATCCACACATCATTAGATGGTACTTTTCAGCACGTGTGGTATTTCTCTGACCAGTATGTCATGATGTGTATTGCCATGCTTTTGAGAATGGTGAACTTCTCTGGAATCAACATATCAAGTTGCTTGGTCTGACCCATTTTTCTCAATTCTAGTGGTGGAAATTGTCTGGTGCTATATGGCATTTCAGTTACCATTGAGCAGTCCTCTTGTTTCTACTGATATATTTTTTGGTGTTATGTGCGTTCTCCAAAACTTGGTTTCAGCTGGAGATGGAGGATGGAGATGAAATTGATGCCATGCTACACCAAACTGGAGGATGTTTATTCTTCTAGTCATGGGGCTGCATGGAACACGGTATTACAGGGAAGTTTCTTGCCCTGAAATATGATGCTGTAGGTGTATGATTTCTACGGATTATGATTCCTGTATATGAATATTAGGATTCTGCTAAGACAATACCAGAAAAGATACGCATGCTAGTCCAGCCCCAACACATTTTATCTATATGTGGACCTCTGATAGTGTTTCATCTAAGATATTATGTGTTTGGTTTTACCATGAAGCCCTTGGCTTGTTGGTCAATATTCAATACATTGTTCTAGCTTTTGATTGTTGCTCATAAAGTTTTTCTTGGATTGCTCATATATTAAAATCTGCTCATTTTCAAAGTAACAAATGGTGTTTCTTTGGAAGTGGATGGGTGGGAGGTTGGTGGATATCTAAGGAATCTGTTGGAAGTGGAAGGAAATAGTGTGTTTGGCTATTATAATAAGAAATAAAAATGGGACTGGTAGCGTGCAAATGAATAGAATTGTTTCCACTCTACAATTAGTTTTATATCTCTCTCTAATATTGGAGAGAAACGAAATGAATCAGTGGAAAAATTTGGAGAACATACAATAATATGCTTAAAGAGAGCTATTTGTGAAACCTTATTATACATCTTCTGGAGTAATCTAGACCACTAGATATTATTATTATTTTTTCACTTGCTTTATCGTAATCCATGTCCATGTTTCATAGACAATTAAGAAAGGAAGTTGATACACTTTCTTTCCTTTTTGGTTTCCATGGATTTCCTTCCATTTGCACTTGCATCGATCACGTGCTAGTTTCTGATCCTATATAATAGGATATACTATGAAAACTACGACGCCTCGAGTGGCCAGGAAGAAGAATATGCCTAAGTGGCATAGTGATTTCATCATGAATGGAGTAGAAGCATGCTCTATTTTTACACATTTTGTAACAACGCGAATCGTCGGTGTACAAAAATCATGATAGCATGAGGAGTGGTGGTATAAAGTCAAAAGAGGGGAAAATTGACTACCCTGAAGGGATCTAGAGTCTCTTCTTCTCCCTCCATTTTTGGAGTTTGGCTTAGCGTGAAATAGCCATTGTTGTTCCTTCAAATACCTCGCCTAGACACAGATAAGTTACAGGTCTATCGAAACACACAAAAAACACACGTTGACTCCAAAGCCTTCGTGAGAAAGACACTGTAATCGAGAGATATTTTGTTAGAAAGATAAAAAGTAAGATCTGATCTGGACTTTTTCAGTAAATCTTACTCTGGTTTAATTAGGTTTAGTTGGGGCAGTTAAGCATAATGGGTGGGGGGGTTGCCTGGCGGTGGGCTTAATAGCAACCAAGTTGAAATTGCTGCTATGAGTATGATCCGAAAGGTCTGTTTTTGTTGAAGCTTTAATTTTAATTTTTAAACATGTTTATTTGTTTTTCCGTTGGGAGTCTCAAATCAATTGAGTTAGGGTTTTTATATCCCATTCTTCTTTATGAATGTGGATGGTAATGTAATATAAATAAATGGATTAGCCGACTTTGAAAGGCCAGCTTAAGCACTAAGCCCAATGGTATGTTAAGGTAGCTCTGGGAGAGATTTCAGAAATGAGTAAGAAAAGAAAAGAAACACTATCCATATCGAGGAAAGTGACCAGTAGTTGCGACTTATGAATTGGGTCAAATGATTTTATTTGACAGAACTGGAAAGGTGGATTTGGATACAAGGTGCAATATAGGACCGATGACAATGATTATGAATACACGCTCAGAAGAAAAACCAACCCCATCTGAGCTATTTCGTGGTGTGTAATTTGGTAGGCTACATTCCATAGCTTCTTTCAATTTGTTTGTCGGGTTGAAAATAGTTTTTAAATAGGAAACATTTTTCCTAACAAGAATACATTTTTCAAATTAATCTCCTCAATGTTTTCTAACTCTTTGAAAGTTATTTCTATCTGATTTTTTATTGGACTTGACTTGTAAATTATATTTTCAACCTTAAAAGACTTTAGTGCAATTTTTAATTTGAAAAACCAAAAGAAAAACTCCGATCTCTTTTTAAAAATTATCATAGTAAGTGAAATTTCATTTACATTTTATACTTTTTTCATAAGAGTTTTGTAATGTATTTATAATAGTATGTTAATAATACTTTTATTTATGTACAACTACATTTTACATAAAATTCACGTCAAACACTTAAGTTCTAACTCTTGAAAAGTTATTTCTATCTAATTTTTATTTATAATAATATGTCGGTAAAATGCCGCCTTGCACATATTTACAAGTATAAAAAAATATATGGAAATATATTATTTTTAGGTAAATATTATTAATGAAACCCATTTTCTGTTGGCAGGGTTTTGTTTGAATAAAGGGGGCCTTACTACTTGAATTTTGTTACTTTTTTTTTTTTTTAATTTTAAACTTGTCAAATTATGCATCTAATTGAAATTTTGCTTGCTAATGTTACTAGTTCTGTGTATTTTCATTTATCATCATTGCCTTTGTCATCATGTTGAGCCAATTATAGTATGCCATATTTAATAAACCAAATTATATAGTAATGTTAGTCAAAATGATGCCAAGTTATCTACTCTAAACCTACATAGAAGTGTAAAGGATGTAAACAATCACTACTCAATAAAGGATGATGGCATAAGCATACACAATACAACAAAAGTAAACAAGATTGTTGTCGAAATATGTGGCTTTATTTGGAAAGATTGTGTAGTTATAGAAAATCGTATATAATTTCTTGATTTTTAGGAATTATAATTAGGTATAGATTTTTCTTTTAACATGATGCATATTTTTTGGAGTTTTCCTTTTTTAGGGAGTTTATTACTTTTTTTAAGTTAGCTAATTGTGTATATAAACCAAGGGCTATAACCTAATTGATAAATGATAGAAATTCATTATTATTTTACATTTTGTGTCATGGTATTAGAGTTATTGGCTCTTTCCTGATAAAACTCTGAATTTTTTCTAGCCATATCTAATTGAGCTCCATCTTTGCTATTCCTCTCATTGTCTTAGCCTTCTCTCTCTTTTCCCTTGTTTGTATTTTTTTTTTTTCATTCAATCAATTATGTCGGAACATTCTGCTAAAATCACTAACCCAATCATGGGTGCCCTTGCACTCAAGAATACTATAGCTACTACAACCGGAGATTTGCAGAACATTTAAGCTGCATGTCAATTGAATGGAAAAAATTGCTTGAAATTGAGTCATTTAATGGGCATAAGTCCTTCACAGGACAATCTTAAATTTGCAGCGTGAGGCGAACAAGACTCTATGGTGATGTCATGGTTATGGAACTTGATGCTACTAGAAATTAGTGATACATGTATGTTTCTCGAATTTGCCAAGGAGATTTGGGAAGCTATTCAACAGACATATTCCAAAGTTAATGATGTTGTACAAATATATGAAATTTAGACTAAAATTTCAGTAAACGAGGGACTTGGTTGTCATTGAATATTTGAGTCTCACAAGGTTTATGGCAAGAAATGGATCATTATCAATGCATCCAAGTGTGCTGCAGTGAGGATGTAGCAATTTTGTGGAAAAAAAATCGTATTTATGATTTTCTTGCAGGATTAAATGTTAAATTTGATGCTGTTAGAGTGCAAGCTTTGGAAAAACCCAACCTACCATCTTTGAATGAGAAAATCTTGATTATACTTGTTAAAGAAGGATGTCAAAGCTTTATGCTTGAACTATAAGGAACAAATGGTTTTACGCTTGTTACCAGAGTTACAAAATTGAAAGTGGCAAACGATCTTCATTCGCTAGTTACTTGAGGGGGCTTAACCAAACTATTCAATTGAGTCTCTATTTTGCACATATTGCTAAAAGCATTGTCACACCAAGGAGAGATGTTGGAAACTTCATGGCAGGCCCAATGAAAAGCTCAATCAAAGTGTGAGCAATTGAAGTCAAGCACATATAACGAGTACTTCATCGATTAGTGAAGGAAATTTCAAGAAACTAAAGACTTTTTTGGGACTCAATAGGTACTTGTTCATTGGTGTTTTTAGGCATTTCTTCCTCCTCTTGCACTAATGTCTTAGAAAGAAATTCTTCTCACATGTAGGTGATTAATTCTGGAGCCACTAACCATATAACCTATTCTTCCAATCATTTTATCTTTTATACTCCCAACTGTAGCCATAGAAAAGATCACAATAGTCTATGGATCCATCACCATCGTAGTTAGCCAAGGGGATATTTACATAAACAAGGACATTATACCAAAAAATGTCCTCTATATTCCAAAGCTATTTACAAGCTTTATTTCCATTCAAAAATTAACTAAAGATTTAAATTGTAGTATAACCTTTTTCCCTTCACATTGTGTTATTTAGGGACCGAACACAAAGAAGATGATTGGATGTGCTAGCTAGAGAGACGATCTCTATTTCTTAGAAAAACAAAGCAGCATAACGGGAGTTGAAAATCGCATATCTACATCCTTTTTTTGTGGCTGTAATGTCGAATCAAAATAAAATTTGGCTTCATCATTATCATTTAGGTCATCCATATTTTAGAGTGCTCAAGTTGATGTTTCCTTCCTTATTTAAGGGTCTTGCTTTTGAAGCCCTTCATTGTAATGATTGTGAGCTTGCCAAGCACAAACATGCTTCCTTTCCAATAAGCAATACGAATACCTCTATTTCTTTTTCTGTCATTCATAGTGATATTTGGGGGGCTTTTACCATTGAAAATGTTTTTGGTGCTAGGTGGTTTGTTTCATTTATTGATGATTGTACTTGAGTCATTTGGCTTTACCTCTTGAAAAATAAATTTGATGTGAGCACTATTTTTCTTAATTTTTACAACATCATCAATACTTGTAAAAATCAAGAGATTTCGATTAGATGATGCCAAGGATTATTTCAATCAAATCCTTACTCTATTCTTTTAGAAAATAGAAATCTTTCATGAATCCTCATGTATTACCACTCCATAACAAAATGGAGTGGTTGAGCGAAAGAATGACCATCTCTTAGAGGTCACTAAAACATTGCTATTTTACAAGAGTGTTCTTAAATAATACTAGGGTGAAGCTATGTTAACCATAGCCCATCTTATTAACAGGCTCCTTATGCTAATCCTAGGGTTCAAAAGTCTAATTGATATTCTCATAAAAATTTTCCCGAACTTCTTTGCTTCAAACAATCTTATTCCTCGAATCTTTTGGGTGTGTTACGTTTGTTCATGTTCATTCTCACAATAGTAGCAAATTGGATCCATATGCTCTTCGATGCATTTTTATTGGATATTCCTCCACACAAAAGGGTTATAATTGTTTTCATCCACTCACTAATTTTTTTTTTTTTTGTCTTAGTTGATGTTACTTTTGTTGAAGATGAATCGTTTTTAAAAAATGCTTATCTTCAAGGGGAGACCTTGAATGAAGATAAGGACATGTTTCTTTTTTATCCTAGTTTTGTTCAGGATGTTCAATTTGAGTCTATCCCCATAACTATCTTTAAGCCCACTTTGTTACAATTTAGATCTTTTGAGAAATCTAAGATTGTTCCTAATGAGTCTACTTTCCCATCAATTGAGTCAACAAATCAATTGAAAGGATGAAAGATGAGGGAAATCAAGATAACAATTGGCTACTGTAGGTTATTCTAAGAGGAACTGACTAGTCTCTCTACTAATACAAGTATGATGCGCTCAAATCTAACCGATCGGTTAAGTTTTAAATTTATAACTAATAAAATCTACTATCGAGCTAAGCAGTGTACCTATCGATTATAGTATAAATTTAATAGGTGCCGTCCTCTGGGATCTAGAAAACAAGTACTAGTATTACCTTTCTCTACCATCTAGTCTAATTTATAATGTGGAATTTATGAATTAAATTAACAATTAACAAATCCTAACAACCCTATAATTAAATGATATTGTCTTAAAAATGTATTCAATTACAAAATATACCTCTCATCTTGTTCCACCCTAACCTTTAAATTCTCAAAATAAGATATCGATTAACGAATTAATTTATACTTTGCATTACAGGAATTCTCAAGTAAAATCAATTACTCTCTCAAGTTAATCAATTCATAATCATGCATAAGATAATGGAGACCTCTCCCTCACTATTGTCATGCAAGATCTCATTAAGTTCACAAATTCTAATAAATTGCAGAAAATCAATGTTTTTCTACCTCTAGGTAAAAAATGTTGTAAACACCTCATTTTTTACCCTAATAATTAATAATGGTCAATTTTCAAATTTTTTATTTTTTACAATTTTTCTTCTAATTTAGCAAAAATAGGAAAAAAATAAAATAAATATGGAAAACATATCAATATTGGAAAATAATGATAGGGATAATAAGAAAAGGAGTTAAATAATTTTTACAAATTTTTGGAATTTCAAAATAATACAAAAATGATAAAAATTGCATTGCATATATGCAAATTGAGAAAAAAAAAAGCTGAGAAGTGGGTTAGCCCAGCTAGTTTGAGCCTCGGACTCGGGTGTGCGCGGGAGTGCGAGGTCAAGAGTTCAAAACGTGGGGGAAGCAAATTTGCGCTTTGCAATTTTTTCTCCCCCTAGGACACATGTTAGCAGTCGATTGGGTGATGTGAACACACGCGCCGGGCGCGTGATCATCTCCTTTCTTCGTTCGAGATTGTCGCTAGCGAGGAAAAATTCGAATTTCGACCGTTTTGATTCGACTTTTTGCACAAATCCACTAAATCTTTAACTAAAATGAGATAAACATCATCCAATTAGTATAAAATTGTAACAAAATCCAAGATTTACACGAATCGAAACAAATCGGAGATGGTTTTTCAACAAAAATCCGATTTGTGCCAATTAGAGGAAATCCGAGCTTATCTAGCTCGATTTCTGGTGCCTATAAATAGAGCACGATGTGCGGAAGCAAAGGCACGAATCAGAAGAGAGAAAGGAGAGAAAAATAAGAGAGATCAAAGCCGCCGGAGTTCACTCGACCCACGACCGCCGACCACCACTTTGAACCACCACTTGGAGAAGCTTTAGGAGAAATCTACCACCACCATCGAGTCCCTCATCCTCAGAAACGTTGGAAACACCACCTGATCAACAAAAACGGACGTCGAAATGCCACCCGCGAGAACCTCCAATCGCCGCTCGATTCGACCCGACCTGACTTAGTTCGACTCGACCCACGCACCGTAACCGGATCTAGGTAAGTCGGATTTTTCATTTTTTATTATTATTTATTTGTTTGTTTGTTTGTTTGTTTACAATTCAAAAAAAAAGAAAAAATAATAATATTAGGAAAAATGATAGAATTTAGACTATTTTTATTTTTATGTTTAGAGTAGACAAAATAATATAAAAAATAAAATAAAAAATAATAAAATAAATAATAATAATTAGAGGTAGGTTAATAATAGGGAAATAAAAATAATTTTTATCACTTAGAAAAATCATTTTCTTAAATAAATCAAAAATTGGTTTTTTCTTAAATTAATTTTAAAAAATAAAAAAAATAAAATAGTCAAGCTTAGGCTTGGATTTTTTTCCAAAAAATGCTAAAAATGATAAAAATGTAAATCCGATATATTTTCATAATTAAAATTAACTAACCCACTAAAGTTTTTATAAAAAGCGAACTACGACTTGTTTGATTCTGAATAGCAAGTACGTAGGCATCCGTTCGGGGCAACTTTAAAAAAATAAAATAAAATTTCCATATTAAAATAAGTTATTTCTAATCAATAAGCAGAAACAATATATATATATATATATTATATATAATAAAAGTAAAAACAAAATAAATAACAATAAAAGACAATAGGATAGGGTTTAGATTTCAGAAGAATAAGGTGGTAACTTTAAGATTTTGTAAACACCCTATTTTTGCCCTAAGAATTAATAATAATCAATAATAATCGATTTCCAATTTTTCCCAATTTTTCTCTAATTTGGCGAAAATAGGAAAAATATTCAAAAAATAAAAATAAATAGGAAAACACATCAATTTTGAAAAATAATTTCAGATGGCAATAATAGAGATTAAATAATTTTTACAAATTTTTGAAATTTCAAAAAATACAAAAAAATTAAAAAATTGCATTGCATATATGCAATTTGCGAAATAAACAAAATCAGGAAAATGGGCTAGCTTAGCTGGTCCGAGCCTTGGTCAGGCGGGTGCGAGGTCAGGGGTTCGAAATGCGGGGGGAGCAGTTTTCACGTTTTGCAAATTTTTCATTTACCCAAGACACGTGGCAGCATCTGATTGGCTGGAGAGAACGCACGCGCCGGGCGCGTGATCATCTTCAACCTCGGTCCGAGATCGTCGGCGAGGGGAAAAATTTGAATTTCGGCCGTTTCGATTCGATTTTTTGCACAAATCCAACAGATCTTCAACAGAATTGAGATAAAACATCATTCAATTGGAATCAAATCTCAACAAATCGAAGGATTTACACAAATCGGAGTTGGTTCGTTTAACCGCAAATCCGATTTGCCTCGATCGGTGGAAATCCGAGCTTATCCAGCTCGATTTCGAGAGCCTATAAATAGAGGATGAAGTGAGGAAGCCAAAACAAAGATCAAAAGTGAGAGAACAGAGTGAATCGAAGACCACCGGAGTTGTTCGAAGCCACGATCGTCGATCAGGAGTTGGGCAATCACTAGGAGGCGTTTTTGGAGCAAATCACCGCCACCATTGGATTCCTCACCATCGATAACCTAGGATTCGACACCTCACCCGCTGCAAAAGGACGTCGGAACGCCGTCAACAAGCACTCCCCGTCGCCGTGTTCGACCGATCCAACCCGACCCGCGCACCGACCCGGATCCAGGTAAGTTGGATTTTTCGGATTTTTCGATTTATTTTTTATTTTTATTTTGTATTTATTTCGGTTATTTTTATTTGATTTATTATTATTTTTTATTTATTTATTAATTTGTTTGTTAGTTATTTATTTACTTACTTATGTATTAGTTATATTTCAATAAATAGAAAAATGCTAGAAATTAGATTTTTTAAGATTTAATGATAAAAAAATAAAAATAGAAAAAAAATATAATCAAAATAATAAATAATAAAATGTAGGAAATAATGAAAATATTAGAAAAAAATAATAATAAAACTTTAGATTTTGAAATAGGATAGAACCTAGGAGGAAAATTTTTAATAAAACAAAAATGCACAAAAATTATGAAAAATTAATAAAAAATCATAAAAATAATAAAAAATTATAAAAACTTATAAAGATTATAAAAATTGTAAAAGAATAATAAAAGAATCATAAAAATGATAAAAAATCATAAAAAATTAATAAAAATTCAAAAATTAAGAAAAAATAGAAAAAATGAGTTTTATCACTTAGAAAAATCATTTTCTCAAATAAATCCAAAATTGATGTTTTCCCTTAAAAATATCATTTTCTAAAAAATCAAATCATTAAGCTTAGGCTTAGATTTTTTTTTTTTTAAAAAAAAACCCCTAAAAATAGTAAAAACATAAATCAGAAGAGATTTTAAAATTAAAATTTACAAACCCACTAAATCTTTTCAGGAAAAGCGAACTACGGCTTGTTTGATCCTGAATAGCAGGTATGCAGGCACCCATTTGGGTCAACCCATAAAATGAAATAAAAAATCATTTTTTCAAATAATTCATTCAAGAACATACTAAAAAGCAACAGAAACAAAATAAAAAGACATTTTTAGATAGAGATAATTTTAGGAGATTAGGTGGTAACCGTAAGGTTTTAATAGGTTAGCCTCCGAATTTAGAAACTCTGGTTTTCCTTTTCCTCTTTTCATAAAAACGAGAAGAGGAAATCATGATGACTAGTGGTCCAAATTAAGACTAATCCGCTCCTTTAGTCTTAATTCAATCTTTCCCGACAACAATTGGGTGGCGACTCCAAAATTAAACGAAGTTCCTAACTCAAGTCGAGGATCTATATTAGATGAGCATAGCGTCTAGTCTAGATTGGATTAGGAATGGGAAAATTCAAAAATTAGACTCGACAGGTTTTAATAGGTTAGCTCCTGAGTCCAAAAACTCTTGTTTTCCCTTTCCTCTTTCACAAAAATGAAAAGAGGAAATTTCGCTGACTAATTGTCCAAATTAGGATTAAGCTGCTCAATTAATCCTAATTCAATAATCTTTTCCAACTTCAGTTGGGTGGCGACTCGAAAATAAGACGAAATTCTTAGTTCAAGTCGAGGATTTATATTAGATGAGCATAGGGTTTAGTATAAATCGGATTAGGAATAAAAAAAATAAAAAAATTAGACTCGACAGGATGGCGACTCCACTGGGGACGTCTCTAGTAGGCTAGCCACCTGAATCTTCTGAAATCACTGTTTCCAAAAATGTCTCTTGATTATTATACTACTAATGCTAACCTTTCAGGGATTCAATGAAATTTGGGGTTTATGTATTTTTTCTACCGTTGAGTTTGCATGCATGTAATCGTGTGATTAGATACGGTCAAACCCGAGTCGTCTTAGGACCCTAAGACGTGGGGGGCATTGTGTAAGTTTCGGGCGAAGTGATATGATCACCGTTCAAGACTGATTAGGCTACCCCACCCAACGCTTCGATATGGCTTGAGATCCATTTCTTCGAGAATGTAGGAGGCCATAGAGCTTTGGGACTTATTAGAACTCACCTATCTGCATACATGAAGTCATGGGCTGGCAATTAATTAATGATATAATGCTTTTGTTCCGTTCCTAGAGTTCGGATACATTTCCCTGTAATAACATCATTTGTACTTTGTAAAAAGTTTTTGTAATCAGAGATTTCTACTATAATAGATGGCTAGTTCTACAGTCAATCGCCTCCTCCGCAAAGAGATCTAAAGTTTGCAAACCAATGGACCTTGTGGACTCCTACATAGAAAAGATAAAGCTACCCGACAACCTTACTAGCCATAGTTAGGTGAAAGTGCTCAAGAGTTTCAGTGCCGACGACATCCTGTGGACGACTAGATGGAGTTGCTGCAACAAAGTCATCCTAACCTGTAGAAACCTTCAAGCTATTCCTCTAATCGGTATCAGCAGATGTATAGGGTATCATCTAAACTCGGTGGTCCGCCAGTTCGGTACCATCCAAGATATAGTTTATCGACCATCACTAGAAGCAATCACGTTTGAATATTAGGACCCAAATCTGCTCGTAGCTGAGAAGTTCGCCAAGCCAGTAGAGGTTAAAGCCCTATGGGAAGCCCAAATCGAGAGCCCCAGCGTAGACCTCGGAGACCTAGATGGCGAAGCAGGTAAGCATCAAGCCACCAGGGATTTCGTGATCCACCAACTATATCAAACAAGAGAAAGGGCATACCGAGTCCCGGATATCACCCAACCTGAGCCAGATAAGGTAGACCCAAAGCTGAGAACCTATTTGGAGCAAGTCAGGGCCCGGATGGAGGTATACTTCGAAGCTGTAGACTACAAAAAGGATATCTGGAAAGGCAGATTTAAAGAGTCTGATCAAAGGAATAAGGCCTTGAAAGCTTAGCTAGAGAAAACCCAAGCTAGAGTTAAAGAGCTGGAAGCTATCATTAGCGAAAAACCAATACCTACGCAGTAGAGGAAGAAGAGGACTAGGAAATATATTAGCATTGTACTTTTACTTTTTCATGTTTCAAGTATCGAACTCCAAGTTTTCAATATTAATAAAAACAAAATTTCAAAATTATATCATTAACCAATTGTTGGCCCCTTTATTTTAACATTTGTGCGATACATGCATCATATTTACATACACGCATTAAACTAAGAAAAATGCGCGCTAAGTATCAAAGATAGCTCTCAAACAACCGAATCCTCCAAGGAGCCCAATCTGCACCTGCTCAAAGACCAAAATGGTAAACAGTGGCAATAACAGCGACAACCGCAACAACACCAATGTTGATACCGCCTTGGATCCTAGGATCATGTCCCTAGAACAAATATTCCAGCAATTAGCTGCACAAGTCCACCTCCTGACTGAGAGTATTGGCCTCCTTCGCATTACCCAACCAACTTAGGAAGAACACTCAGGGGCCAGAAAAGAGAAAGCGGTAAAGGGTTAACCTCTAGAATATGAAGAGATCAATTCCCACCTTAACCTGGCATTCGAGTATGAACCAAGAGTCAACCTCGGTCTAACCTTGGACGACATAAAGGGGGGGATGGAGGATAGGTAAAAGGAGATGGAAAGAAAACTTTTTCAACAGCTGGCTGATAAAATGTAAACAATAGAGGGGCCTGACGGTTTTGAGCAGGTAGGGATCACTAGCTTACCAATATATGGGGAGGAAGTGTACCCAGAGAAGTTCAAGACCTCAGAATTTGAAAAATATAATGGCACTAGTTGCCTCAAGATGCATACAAGGCTGTATGTATGGAAGATGAGTAAGTATGCCCAATATGACCAGCTCATGATCCAGACCTTTCAAGACAGCCTCACAGGACCTGCCCTCGTTTGGTATGCACACTTGGACTTCAACCAAGTCAGTACCTAGGAAAGACTCTCTCGGGCATTCTACGATCAATACAAATTCAACATCGAGGTTGCTCCTTCGGTAATGGACTTTGGAATTTTTCCAAAGAAACACATTGAGTCTTTTAAGGAATATGCCCAACGCTGGAGGGCTCAAGTTGCTAGGGTAGCGACCCCAATTTCTAAAAAGGTGTTAACATTCATCTTTGTTAACACTCTGGATAAGACTTACTTCTCACATCTGGTGGGCCAGACGTCATCCAACTTTGCAGAAGTAACGACAGCAGGGTGTCGAATTGAGAATGCCATCACATTAGGGAGATTCCAG
This sequence comes from Laguncularia racemosa, assembly GCA_037954665.1. Taxonomy (NCBI): domain Eukaryota; kingdom Viridiplantae; phylum Streptophyta; class Magnoliopsida; order Myrtales; family Combretaceae; genus Laguncularia; species Laguncularia racemosa. The sequence goes on from JBBMOL010000232.1 coordinate 251,088, forward strand.
ACAATAGATCCTCCCATAATCACATCATAATAGAGGCCCCTAGGAAGTAACAAAGCCAAGGATTCTACCGTCAACACGGTTAACTCCGGCAGAGTGGACAAGGTTGGGACTCGTATGACATTTTAGACCGCAAATGCCTCAATCTAGCAGTTGCTGATGAATCACACTGAGGCCACCAGGGTCTTAAGATAATTCACTCCGATCCCAATCCCACTCAGCTAAGTCTTCGCTCGACCGCGAGTGGATAATTTGATCAGCTTCGAGATCCCAAGTGACCGGTACAAGCCTATAAATTTTGACTTAAGCCTCAAGTATGATTATCATATGGGCCAAGGGGGGTATTCCACAGATAGATGCTAGAGGCTCCGAAACAAGATTCAAGATCTGATTGATGCCGGAATAGTGCAATTGGACTTTGTTAACACACCGGCACCCAATGTCAACACTAATCCGTTGCCTAACTATAAGCTCACTGTCAATATGATCACATTTGAAGAGCTAGATTCCAAAGAGTCCCCAAAACAGCAAAAAGCAACAGTGCAGCGAGAAAGTCACCTACGCCAAGTCCTAGATGAAACCCTTAAATCACATATCAAGAAGAGATGGTTAGGTGGAGACCCAATGGTCGGTACCCTAAGCGAATCGCATGGGAGATTTGAGTATCTGGTAAATTACTCTTTCACACCAACCGAGTATGGGCCACCTAGTGGATAGGGACTTGAGTTTGAGAAAGAAGACAACCCACCAAAGGAGAGGGAGAAGTCCGTGAACATGATTAAATCAGACTAAAAATCGATAGTCATAAAGTGCTACGAGGGACAATCTACTGAGGTACAGACTCTAAAAAAGAGATATGTATTCAATGTCCTAATACCCTCGAAGAGGTATAAGGCAGCACCATTTAACTGTTGGGCTCTCGATTAAGAAAGACTCCCTATCATAGGAGGGATCACTCGTTCTAGGAGAATTTATGACCTAAAATACAAGATCTCAACCGAAGAGCCCAACACTGAGGTAGGGAAAGAGGAATAAGAAGGGCATTCTGCATTTACAAAGATGGTCAAGGCAAGAGAATATAAGATCATGTAACAACTGAACAAGGTTCTAGCCCAGATATCACTTATGGGCCTCCTCACAACGTTTGAGCCTTATAGGGAAGTATTCCTCAAAGTGCTCAAACAGATCAAGGTATTAAAGGGCATCGCAATAGAGAAATTGAGTCATGTGGCAAATTCAATCTTCACCATGGATCGGATATCTTTCTCTCCCAAAGAGTTGGAGGAAGACGGAGACCGACATTCGAAACCACTGTTCATAGTGGTGAAATGCAATGATATAATCATCTCGAGAGTACTTATTGACAATGGATCTTCTCTCAATGTATGCCCTTTAGCCACCTTTGACCTGCTGGGAGTCGATCCAAGTAACATTAAGCCAAGTTCAACAGTAGTTAGGGCTTTCGATGGGTCCACGAGAGAAATAGTGGAGGAGATCAACTTGCCAGTGAAGATTAGTCCACATATATTCCACATCTCCTTCCAAGTCCTCAACACTCTAAGGTCTTTCAATTTGCTATTGAGAAGGCCATGGATACATACCGCTGGAGCCATACCCTTAAGTCTCCATTAGAAAGTCAAGTTTATAGCAAATGGATAGATCATCACCGCGCTGGGAGAGCAAGAGTATGCCATCTATAAAGAGACCGCCATACCCTACATTGGGGAAGACGATTTCGAAGACTTTGGTCTCCAAATATTCAACAAGGTGAACGTGGTAACTAGTAAGGATGGCCATTAGTTTAAGGAAGGACAGCAAGGGACATTTGGACTAGGGTACGTTTCTACAGCTCAGGAAGAGGCACAAGCAAGAGGTACCAGAGGCAGAAGGAAAGTCAAGCCAAACAATACGCAGATGCATTTTCCACCCCTCAAACAATCATTCAAGCAAGCAACTACCATTCAAGAGCCAAAGATAAGCAAAATCGATGTCAACAATGAAGGCCCGACCTCTTATACGTCCGAGCAGCATCTAGCTCTTAATAATTGGTTCTGTTATCTTATTGATAGCGCTAGGTTAGCTCAAGGATAGGGAACAATTATTGAAAAAATTTCTATTGTAGTTATTTTTCAGATTCAATAAATTACAATTCATTCCTTTTTTGCTTATATATACGTACTCTCATTTCACTTTACCCACAGATTCCCTACCGCCGAACGTCAGGGACATTTCGCGTAGGTAAGTAATGAAAACACCGATATTGTTTCCAACACTGCTGGGTCAGCCATTGGAGGCGATGTCCTTAACCATGAAATAATACAAGAAAATTGGCAAAAACATGAACAAAGTGGGATTTCAATTGATGAGTTGGTGGAGACAGTAAATCTAGGAAGCACTGAGAAACCTAAAAACCTTAAGATTGAGGCCAATTTAAGTGCCGAGCAAAAGCGCGAGGTAGTCGAGCTGTTAACTGAATATGTAGATGTATTCGCCTGGTCATACGGCGACATGCCATGACTAGACCAGTCAATAGTAGTTCACAAGCTTCTTACAAGGGAAGATGTCAAACCTAAAAAGTAGAAATTGAAAAGATTTAGGCTTGACATCTTACTAAAGATTAAAGAGGAAGTAAAAAAAACTACTAGAAGTGGGATTCATTGAGGTGTTTGACAATCCGGAATGGGTAGCAAATATAGTCCCCGTTCTAAAAAAGAACGGGAAGGTACGTGTATGCGTAGACTTTCAGGATTTAAACCAAGCTACGCCAAAAGACAACTTCCCTCCACCTCACATTGATGTCCTGGTAGACAACACTGCCGGAAACCATCTCTTCTCATCTATGGACGGTTTCTCAGGATATAATTAGATAAAAATGGTTGAAGAAGATAAAACTAAAATGACCTTTATCACAACATGGGGAACTTTCTATTACAAAGTCATGCCCTTTGGTTTGAAAAACACCAGGGCAATGTATCAGAGAGCCATGGTCGCGATACTTGATGACATGATGCATCGAGAAGTCGAAGTATACGTCAACGATATGATAGCCAAGTCTAAGGAAGAAGAAAACCATGCAGTTATTCTAAGGAAATTGTTCAAGCGATTGAGAAAGTTTCCGCTCAAGTTAAATCTAGAAAAGTGCACTTTTGAGGTCACAATAGGTAAGTTGTTAGGGTTTGTCATAAGCCGAGAAGGCATTAAAATCGACCCTGATAAAGTAAAGGTCATACTGGAATTACCCTCTCCACGTACTATCAAAGAGGTGAGAGGTTTGCTGGGAAGGTTGAATTATATAGCCTGTTTCATCTCACAACTTATAGACAAATGCCGCCCACTATTTCATCTGCTAAAAAAGAATGCTGCAGTAGAATGGGACGATGAATGTGAAGAAGCATTCAGGACAATTAAAGACTATCTCATAAATCCCCCAGTCTTGATAGTTCCAAAACAAGGAAAACCCTTATTCTTATACCTCACGATACTCCCTGAATCCATGGGATGTGTGCTAGGATAGAAAGATGAAGAGGGGAGAGAACGTTCCATATATTATCTAAGCAAGAAGTTCACAAACGGGGAACAGAGGTATTCAGAAATAGAGAGGACTTGCCGTGCTTTGATTTAGGTCATGCATTGATTGAGGCAATACACCCTTTACTATCCTATCGAGTTGTTGACAAGACATGATCCTTTGAAGTACTTGGTAAAGAAGCCCGTTTTGTTATGGACAATCTCTAAATGGCAAATGCTCTTATCAGAATTTGATATCACATACATAAATCAAAATTCAATAAAAGGGCAATCTTTAGTTGACTAATTGGCAGAACACCCAGTTGACGGAGATCTCCGAGAATCACAAGCCCAATTCCCTGATGAAAATATATTAACAGTAGAGGGCAAACCAGCAGAAGACTGTAGGACAGAATAAAGCCCTAAATGGAAGATGTTCTTTGACGAAGTTGCCAATGTATTTGGTTGTGGGATTAGGACAGACCAGAAGGAACACAATTCCCTTCAGCAATAAGACTTACATTTCCTTATACTAATAATATCGCGGAATATGAGGCATGCATACTCGACCTCAAAATGGCTTGCCACATGGAAATCCGTGAATTACAAGTATATAGAGATTCTTCACTCATCATATTACAGACAAGAGGAGAATACAAAACTAAAGACCCTAAATTGGTACCATACCATCAACATTTGATAGAGCTAATCGATGAATTTAAAGCAATCACCTTTATATACATCCCGAGAACTCAAAATCAGTTTGCAGATGCACTCGCCACACTAGCATCTATGATTCAGATAACAGGGGGAGCTGAAGTCCAACCATTGAAAATAGAAATTGAAAATCGGCTCGCCTACTGTTTGGTAATTAAAAAAGCACAAGATGATAAGCCTTGGTATTACGATATCAAATGACTAAAGAACACTCAGAAGGTTAGCAAGTCATTTCTTATTAAATGGGTTAGTGCTTTATAGAAGATCACTCGATACTACCTTATTAAGATGTGTGGATAAAAATGAGGCATGTGAACTGATGAAAGAAGTGCATGAAGGAGTATGTGGACCTCACATGAATGGCTACATGTTGGCTCGAAAAATCATGAGAATAGGCTACTATTGGCTAACCATAGAATCAGATTGTATCAAATATGTCAAACACTGTCACTTGTGTCAAGTTTATGCAAACCGAATAAATGCCCCGCATAAAGAATTTCATTCATTGTTTGCAACATGGCCTTTCTCCATGTGGGGAATTGACATCATCGGCCTAATCACTCTAACAGCGTCTAACGGCCATAGATTTATACCGATAGCCATTAATTACTTCACCAAATGGGTAGAAGCTTCATCATATGCCAGTGTCACAAAAGGGTTAATAGTTCAATTCTTGAAGAGGGACATAATAGCTCGATACGGAGTTCCTGAGTTAATTATCATCGACAACGGAACCAATCTCCATAATAAGTCGATGATAGATTTGTGTCAACAGTTCCACATAAACCTTAGAAATTCAACTCCTTATCGAAAAGAATATCAAACGAGGTAGTGGAAGCAACCAACAAGAATATCAAAAGAATCATCGAAAAGATGACAATCACTTACAAAGATTGGCACGAGATGCTGCCATTCGCCCTCATGGCTTACAGAACCTCAATTAAAACATCTATTAGAGTTACCCCATATTTTCTGGTATATGATACTGAGGCAGTCCTACCAGTTGAAGTTGAAATACCATCCTTCAAAATTCTATTAGAAGCACAGTTAGATGAGTCAAACTGGGTAAAGAAGAGGCTCGATCAGTTGAATTTGATCGATGAAAAAAGAATCATTGCATTATGTCACGGCCAGTGTTACCAATAAAGAATGGCCCAAACATTTAACAAAAAAATGATACCTTGATGTTTCAAGGAAGGAGATCTAGTGCTAAAGAAAGTTCACCCAAATGCTCAAGATTCCAGGGGGAAGTTTACCCCAAACTATGAGGGCCCATATGTTGTAAAAAAGGTATTGTTAGGAGGTTCTTTGATATTAACTCAAATGGATGGTTTGGAATTGAGAGACCCCATTAATACAGATGCTATTAGGATGTACTATTCTTAGGCAAGAAAATTGAGATTTTGCCAATGTTTATGAATGCCAATATTCAGTACAAATTTCGCTGAGTTTAGTTTTCGTTCCTTTTACAAGTAAAGTGAATGTTTCTGAATGATCGATTATCTTGATCAATTGTCATTAAACAAACCTTCATATACACATTACCCATCACCTCATAATGAACAATAGATATTGAAATGATAATAAATCTCAATAGATTTTGTAATATAATTCTGCCCACTTTTGAGCATTAAACCTAGTATGTTAATAAGATAATACCACAATTACAAGAGCTATGCTCATAAGAAAGGTAGCACATCAAGGCCCTCGGCCCTGTTTTGAAGCAAGAGTAAGCAAAGGAGAAGCAAACTAGCATGAAGATTCAGTTGTTTGGTTGCTATCCAAGATAAATTGGTAAGCATCTTAGAATAAATAACCATCATTCACATATTATAAGACATCTCTTATCAAATCATTTGACCCGTTCGTTAGAAGCATTTTCAAAAGTGTTAGGTTAGTCAGCCTTCAATGGGACACTTTCCTAAACATCATCTCTCAGGGTTAGCCCATAGGGGCACCTTTCGAGACATTTCTTTCCCAAGGTCGCAAATCTAAGAAGACGCTTCCCGCTATAAGTTAGTCAGCCCACAATGGGGCACTTTCCTAAACATCCTCTTTTAGGGTTAGCCCATAGGGGCACCTTTCGAGACATTTCTTCCCCAGGGTCACAAGTCTAAGAAGATCCTTCCCGCTATAGGTTAGTCAGCCCACAGAGGGGTACTTTTCTAAACACCCTTTCTCAAGGTTAGCTCATAGGAGCACCTTTCGAGATACCTATTTTTCAGGGTTGCAAGTTTAAGAAGACGCTTCCCACTATTGATTAGTTAGCTCATAGGAGTACTTTTCAAATTTGTTGATTAGTTAGCTCATAGGAGCACTTTTCAAATCTATTGATTGGTTAGCTCATAGAAGCACTTTTCAAATTTGTCGATTAGTTAGCTCATAGGAGTACTTTTCGAATCTATTGATTAGTTAGCTCATAGGAGCACTTTTCAAATTTGTCTATTAGTTAGCTTATAGGAGCACTTTTTGAATCTATAGATTAGTCGGCTCATAAGAGCATTTTTCGAATCTATTGATTAGTCAGCTCATAGGAGCACTTTTCGAATTTATTGATTAGTTAGCTTATAGGAGCACTTTTCGAATCTATCGATTAGTTAGCTCATAGGAGCACTTTTCAAATCTATTGATTAGTCAGCTCATAAGAGCACTTTTCAAATTTGTCGATAACTGATTAGTTAGCTCATAAGAGCACTCTTTAAAGGCATTTCTCCCAAAACAGTCGCTAGTCTACTCGGACGCTTCTATTAACAGGTCACTAGCTCGTAAGAGTGCTTCTTGAGACAATCTTCTCTTTAGGGTTGCTAGTCCGATAGGACGTTTCCTATTATCAACTATTCTACTCACAATAGCATACTCTTAAACAATCCTTGAGATGTTTTTTATCGTCGATTAGTCTACCCATAGAGCACTTTTGGGGAAGATACATTACTTTAGTTTGTTAGGTTGTTTAAGACCATTTCCTAAGCAATGCCAATCATCACAAAGCACTTGTGGGATTATTAGCTCATGAAGCATTTTCCTACTAAAGACCAAATTCCAAATAACCAGCCAAACCAAGGTGTTGTCCATTTAGTATAGAGGCCAAAAATGGCGTCTTTCATGTCTTTGTAGTTAAGTTTTCCAAACTTTACCACAAAGAGAGGCTGCTATAAACACCCCATTTTTTACCCTAATAATTAATAATGGTCAATTTTTATAATTTTTCTTCTAATTTAGAAAAAAATAGGAAAAATATATCAATTTTAGAAAATAATGATAGGAATAATAAGAAAAGGAGTTCAATAATTTTTACAAATTTTTGGAATTTCAAAATAATACAAAAATAATAAAAATTGCATTGCATATATGCAAATTGCAAAAAAAAAAAAAAAAAAAAAAAAACTGAGAAGTGGGCTAGCCTAGCTGGTCCAAGCCACGAACTTGAGTGCGTGCAGGGGTACGAGGCAGGAGTTCGAAATGCGGGGGAAGCAAATTCGCGCTTTGCAATTTTTTCTCCCCCTAGGATACGTGTTAGCAGTCAATTGGGTGATGAGAACGCATGCATCGGGCGCGTGATCGTCTCCTTCCTTCATCCGAAATCGTCACCGGCGAAGAAAAATTCGAATTTCGGCCGTTTTGATTCTATTTTTTGCACAAATCCACTAAATCTTTAACTAAAATGAGATAAACATAATCCAATTAGCATAAAATCATAACAAAATCCAAGATTTACACGAATCGAAACAAATCGGAGATGGGTTTTTCAACCGAAATCCGATTTGCCCCAATTGGAGGAAATCCGAGCTTATTCAGCTCAATTTCTGGTGCCTATAAATAGAGTATGATGTGGGGAAGCAAAGGCACGAAGCGGAAGAGAGAAAGGAGAGAAAATAAGAGAGATCAAAGCCACTAGAGTTCACTCTACCCACGACCGCTGACCACCACTTCGAACCACCACTTGGAGAAGCTTTAGGAGAAATCCACCACCACCATTGAGTCTTTCATCCTTAGAAACGTTGGAAACACCACCTGATTGACAAAAATGGATGCTAGAATGCCACCCGCGAGGACCTCCGATCGTCACTTGATTCGACCTGACCCGCACACCGTAACCGGATCCAGGTAAGTTGGATTTTCCATTTTTTATTATTTATTTATTTATTTTTTATTTACAATTCAAAAAAATGAAAAATAAAAAAATAATAATATTAGGAAACATGATAGAATTTAGACTATTTTTATTTTTATGTTTAGAGTAGATATAATAATAATTATTATTATTATTAGAGGTAGGTTAATAATAGGGAAATAAAAATAATTTTTATCACTTAGAAAAATCATTTTCTTAAATAAATCCAAAATTGGTTTTTCCTTAAATTATTTTTTTTTTCAAAAAAATAAAAATAAAATAAAATAGTCAAGCTTAGGCTTGGATTTTTTCCAAAAAATGCTAAAAATGATAAAAACGAAAATCCGAGGTATTTTCATAATTAAAATTAACTAACCCACTAAAGTTTTTATGAAAAGCAAACTATGGCTTGTTTGATCATGAATAGTAAGTATAAAGGCACCCGTTCGGGGCAACTCTAAAAAAATAAAGAAACCATTTTTCCATATTAGAATAAGTTATTTCTAATCAATAAGCAGAAACATAACAAAAAAATAATAATAATAAAAGTAAAAAATAAATAAATAACAATAAAAGACATTAGGATATGGTTTGGATTTCAGAAGAACAAGGTGGTAACTTTAAGGTTTTAATAGGTTAGCCCCCGAGTCCAGAAACTCTGGTTTTTCATTTCCTCTTTTACAAAAATGAAAAAAGGAAATCTTTTCCAACTTCAATTGGGTGGCAACTCCAAAATAAGATGAAATTCCTAGTTCAAGTCGAAGATTTATATTAGATGAACATAGGGTCTAGTATAAATCGGATTAGAAATAAAAAAATAAAAAAAATTAGACTTAATACACGTAATCTCTCTATTCATGAAGATCTAATTTATTAGACGAAACCTCTTTCAATCTAATAAAAATTAGAAATGCAATCAATTTATGCGCATAAATCAATCACAAGAAAAAATGGAAACACATGAATAGATACAAAGATATAAATAATTCATTAATCAATCAATGGTTCAGCACATGAGTTAGGGTTTCACAAGATGAAAGATATAAAGAATTACTCCTCCATGGAGTTTTCAATAAAAACAGAGAATCTAGAGAAATAAAATTGATTCATGCTAAAAAGAATAATCCCTTATTTGTTTTGTGATCTCCAAAGATGCTTGGACAATTCTCCTCTTGAAGTTCGTAATAAAGCTCATCTAGGGTTTCCAGAATGAAGCCAGAAGGAAAAAGTTTTTTTAAAATAAGACAAAGCATCTATTTATAGTTCTTGAGAAAACAGGGTTTAGCATGGGTGTCTACACGGTTGTGCTCGAGGCCGTGCTGACTTCGAAACATGTTATTTTTCACCGCCCAATTCAGCATGGCCTCCAGCATGGTCGTGCTCGAGGCAGGGCTGAAAAGAATTAGCTATTAGTCATTTTTTTCATCCAGCACTGGTGTCTGCATGGGTTGTGTTGAAGGTTGTGCTAAACTGAAAATCAATTTTCTTCATTTTTCACCAAATTTCACCTCGCCTTTGCTCATATCATCCTTAAACCTTTCTTTTGACTCCATTGATGCATGAAATTAAAATTTAATCATATAAGTACCATTTTCTTCACAAATTACATGAAATCTATATAAAATTATAACTAATAAGCAATAGAATTAAGGTCTTCTGACACTTATCAAAGTACAATCTCCCATTCGTGTCGTTGCCCAAATTCCTGAAACCACTTCCAAACCAACAAACGAACATGAAAAACTGACTACTGAAGACCTAGACTTACCAATTGCACTTAGGAAAGGAATAAGAACTTGCACAAAACATCTTCTGTATCTCTTCATGTCCTATCAAAATATATCCCAAAACCATAGAGCCTTCCTAACCAATCTACATACAATTCCCACACTAAGAAATCTAACCAAGGCATTAGGAGACAAGAAATGGGATGATGCTATGAAAACTAAGATGGAAGCCCTTGAGAGGAACAAGATATGGGAGTTAGTTGAATTGTCGAGAGGAAAGAAATTAGTTGAATGTAGATGGGTTTTCACTATAAAATACAAGGCTAATGGCTTCGTAGAATGATACAAGGTGAGATTAGTGGCCAAAGGGTACACTCAAACCTATGGCATTGATTATCTTGAGACATTTGCCCCTATTGCAAAAATGAACACAGTACGAATATTGTTGTCTTTAGTTGCTAATTTTTGGTAGAATCTACAACAATTTGACGTTAAGAACACATTCTTCCATGGTGATTTAAAAGAGAAAATTTATATAAAAGTTCCTCCTGGATTTGAATCTTGAGGGGGAATGGTGTGTAAGCTGAAAAAGGCTCTTTATGGGCCTAAACAATCACCATGAGCTTGGTTTAGGAGGTTTGCTAAGGTAATGATCTTGCCGGGATACAATAAAAGTCAAGGAGACCATACTTTGTTCTGGACACTTAAAGTGTGAGAGAGTCACAACATTGTTGGTTTATGTAGATGTTATCATTATAGCAGGTAATGGTGAAGAAGAGATGAATGATTTGAAGCAATGTCTCTTGAAAGAGTGTGACATTGAAGAGCTTGGGAAATTAAAATACTTCCTAGGCATTGAAGTAGCACATTTAAAGCAAGGAATTTTCATCTCACAACAAAAGTATGTACTCAACTTATTGAAAGAAACAAAGAAGATGGGTTGTAAACCGATTCAGACACCGGTTGAATTCAATCATGGAATATGTGATGAACTAGAAGATCCCATCGCAAATAGAGGATCCTACTAGAGGCTTGTTGAGAGGTTGATATATTTGGCACACACAAAACTAGATATAGCATTTGCCGTTAGTGTGGTCAGCCAATTTATGCACAATCCTAAAGTATCACACCTCAAAGCAGTGAATACGATATTACAATACTTGAAAGGCAACCTAAGAAGAGGAGTTTTGTTTAAGTGAGGAGCAAGCAGAGGCATGACATTAGAAGCTTATACTAATGTAGATTATGCAAGATCTTTGGTCGACATAAGATCAACGTTTGGTTATTATACTCTCCTAAGTGGGAATCTTGTAACATGGAGTTGAGTAGAAAGATTAATGGCATTGGGAATGCCATTGTAAACATGGTAGTAAGATCAAGTGTAGAGTCAAAGTTTAGATCAATGGCATTGGGAATACGTGAATTACTCTAGTTGAAGATAATATTAGATGACTTAAGAATAAAATGGGAAGGACCCATGAGGCTATATTGTGATAATAAATTAGCCATCAATATTGCTCATAATCCTGTTCAACACTATTGAACAAAGCATATTGAAGCTAATAGACATTTTATCAAGGAGAAACTAGACAATGGTCTGATATGCACTCTATTCTTTTCAACCAAGAATCAATTAGCAAACGTACTCACAAAGAGACTACCAAGCACTGTGTTTCAAGATATTATTAGCAAGCTTGGAATGGAAGATATCCATTTACCAACTTAAGGGGGGGAGTGTCGAATTATGTGGCTTTATTTGGAAAGATTGTATAGTAATAGAAAATTGTGTATAATTTTCTAATTTTTAGGAATTATAATTAGGTACATATTTTTCTTTTAAGAGGTTGCTTATTTTTAGGAGTTTTTGTTTTTTAGGGAGTTTGTTACTTTTTTAAGTCAGTCAATTGTGTATATAAACCAAGGGTCGTAACCTAATTGATATATGATAGAAATTCATTATTATTTTACGTTTTGTGTCAGTTGTCAATCAATTAATTGATGCAATACAATAAAGCAAATGCCATCTATATAAAGCTATTTGATCCAACACGAAAATAAAGAAAATAATTGCACTTTAGTTTGAGTTGAAGAGTTTTAGCACAATAAAGCGACTCATGGCCAAACCTAGACTTACGCAATGGAAACGTGTAGGGGTGGATTTATGGGATGTTAAAGGGAGCCCTGACTTCTCAAACTAGGGAAAAAAATTAATTATGAATTTTTTTTTAAAAAAATAAGAAATCATATAATGATATGTATATTTTAAGAGTAATTATTAATAATATGTAGTGTATAGCTTAGTATGATGGTTTTTAAAATAGTAGTTAGGGTTTAAATCTTATGATAGTCATTTTTTAGTTTTTTAAGGTGAAATTATTACTTTAATGGCATTATCTTTTTTTTTTCAAATTAACAAATAGAGTTAAATTCTATTCATTATAAAATTATAGTAAACTAAGCATATTATGTTAAGGTATTATTTATTTATTAGTAGTATATCATAAATTCTAATTACATTAATACTACTAATGTTCTAGCCTTATTACATAAATATTAGTAATAATAATAATAATCTTATTACTTGATGCATTTTCTTATAATTAATATTATGAAAATGAATATAGATTCTTAAATGATTGATTACCTAATTAATCATATGAAATTAATGATTTTTGTAGCGTTGTTGATGATAAAATTTTGTAGAGCCATTATTAAAAAATAAATATATATTATGTTATTCTTTTTGCTCTACTTATAATTTTTTATTTAAATAATTTTATATTATATTTCTATGAATAAATTTTTTTATTAAGTGTTAGAAAGTGTTGTTATATATATATATATAAAATTTTAATTTTAATTTAAATATAAAAAGTTTAACCTTCAATCTGATGTTTCTGCGGTCATCCGTAAAAACCTAGCTCCTCCAGAGATCTCTCCACACCAGTCCTACTCTCACCACGTTCCCTAATAAAATACACTCAACACATACATACGTAACGGACAACGCTTATGTATTATATAAGCATCTTATGCATAGTAGCAACATTTATAATATATTTTACTTTTTTATATTACATAATCATATGAAGATACATACTTATATATATTAAATATAAATTCTATCAATAATTACATATCGTTAACATATGTTTCATAAAGTTGTTGTAAGTTCATTAACATATAGGTAGATACCGACTATAGAGTTACAATGAAAAGAAATATCCTCCCATACCTTAAGGGTCGTGTATTAGTTACCTAGTTTTATAGTAAATCTCTCTAATAAACGTATTCCATATGTATATATACACTATACACACAATTGTCATCAATTTCTTTATTAAACCTATGGAGCATAACTAAAGTAAGGCACTATTGATCGTCTATCTTGCAACAATTTAGTCAGGTCAGCAAGCTTCCCTAACCAGGTTATTAAGTTCTATTCAAACCAAATACTATTGATAGTTGATGCCATTTTCATGCTTTATGTATAACAATTAATAAACTATCACAATTAGAATCACAAAATTCTCTAAATGCTTAAGGGATCACATATATCATTTCTGCTGTTCATCATTATTAACCAAAATCATTACCTGACCTTATCAAAATTTACATTTATAATCTTAAGATATTAAAAATTATTATTCTAACTGCACATCCATTGTCAAATTATATACATAATATCATAATAGGTAGTAGATCAATAAATTCCACAAGCTTACCTTGCAATGTTAGATGTCATCCCTTAGTTAATTTCATGTGATTTTTTTTTTTCTTTTGGTTTCTAATATGCCAAATGGTGAACTGTAGATTTGAGGAGCAATATATATAGAAGGCTAGGTTGGCAAAATTCACGTGTAGTTCAAGTATCACCAATATATATTCGTCAGACCATGCAAAATTCGAGGTTTCCATTTGGTATTTATTAATAATTTTAGTAGATTAAGGGTGTATTTAACCCATAATTTGCACTTTATGTTCATGCATATATGTATATTTAGTAGATACATCTTATATTTTTTTGACGTCATTTTACACCATATCATTAATCTTATAAGTGAAATCATTTATTTTTGGAGTGTCGTTATATCTCGAAGCTTTAATGTATAGGACTTGCTCACAACGCCATTTATCTGTGGTTGATAGGTAGTAGATACCTTTAGTTCCACACCTTGCAACATGGAAAGCTCTTTCCTAGATGAGTTAACAGAGATTGGCACCGTCATTAGTGCTGCTTTCCGGTAATAACCCTTATAACTTGCAGAGATTTCCAATATATCTATGCTACTTGGAAACAAATAAACTATATTTGTTTGATGTGATTATGATATGGAAAAAGGGGGGAAAAAAAAGTGAATCAAATTGCTACTGTATAATGTCCCATGGAGATTAATATGGGAATATATCTCGGTCAATCCATTGTTGGATACAGTCAAGTCAGTATGTGAAAAGGAAAAATCCATAATATGTTAACTAATACAAAAACATACTAATGTAAGAGTGATTGAACAATGAAACCAAATCTTATATGATTCTCTTTATATATATATATATATATATATATATATCTTTAAAAGACATCAAGGATTTCCTGAATATAATCGTTGCAAAGGGGACAGTGATCCCTAGTAACACAAAGCTCTTTTGAACACAATCTGCAATATGTATGACCACAAGGTACCGATGCTGCTCCTTTATGTCTCACATGACACACACAACAATTTGACTCTTCATTGCCTCCTTCATCCTCATCTTCTTCCTCTTCCATCTCTTCTTCTTCTTCTTCCTCTTCATCATCTCCCACCATATACCTTGCCCCCTCCAACCCCATTTCCCTGTCTGTCTCTGCCAACAAATCCATCAATGACATCCTCACTGCCTGCCCCCCACCTCCTTCCTCATTTTCGTCGTCGTTTTCATCCTCTTCACTTCCTTCCTGACCTTCCCTCTTTGCATCGGCCGCTTCTTGTGCCGCTGCAGCTTCCCTTGCCGACATGGTGTGCCTGTCATCTACGAATGTTACGGTCATGCGGCGTTGCACTGGTTCGTCTTGGTCGCCATTACTAGAGTCTTCCCTGTTGACCATGGAGCTCTCGCACCGGCTCAACGATCGACCAGTTGCCATCCTTGTCGAATTGTGCCGCGAAAATTGCGGTCTTAGGGGTTGTGGAAGAAGTCCAGCATTATTTCCAGGATTGGGTTCCGGTTCCTCAGCTGGATCCGGAAGTGTCGAGGTCTCAAAACGGGACGACATCCCCCGGCTAATCATGGGCTTAGCGCGTGCCTGCTTTATTGCAGAGTCATCAGCAGTTCCATCGTCATTATCATCATCACTAACATCATGTTCACCCTTAACATCATTATGATGATGATGACGACGATGTTGTGCGTCGTGGATCATGGCATATTCATCCCTAGGAGTGGGAATCTCGCCGGGATTGGAAAGTCTAACAGAGGCATTCCTGGAGAATTGAGGGCGGATGGGGATGTCGGAGGCAGGCGTAGGGACAGTGGAAGTCCAAGCAGATCCAGCTTTGCGAAGCAGGAGCTTATCCCTGAAGGTTTTCCAGCTTTTCTTGTCCTTGTGAGCAAGGCTTTTATCGTCCCGGATTATATCCAGGAGGGTTCGGTTCACTTGAGACTCTGAAGTCATGGAAGTTGTCGGATAGGTATAAATTAATAGATCGATTTCACCAATTTTAGAACTCGCGTCGCGTCGTGTCCAGCCCCCGCTGACTCCTATAAGTAAATATTGCAGGTTTCTCTGGTCTAACCTCTCTCTGCATGGCATCGCATGGCAAAAACGCATCACATCACATCCCGGATCAAGAACAAGTAAGCATGATCAATCATGTTTTATGTATATATATGTACCTGAAGAGAATTTCAAACAATATTTATTAATAGTCGAGTGGGCAAGATAAATAATATTATATGGATCCAGATGCAAAGAAATAAATAAATAAAACAATGATACCTACATATATATATATATATCAGCTTTACATTCACATTCCTACTAAATGGAAGAAGTAGAATTCGACAATGAATAAATAATATGCACGATGCAATTTAGAAAGGTAATCGGAATGTGGATCGATGTTTGTTAGCATTAGAAAAAAAAAATCAGTACTTTATTGATCCAAAAAAGACAGACATATGTTCATTCAGAGGTTTTTATTTTATTTATTTTAAAATCATATTTCTATTCCCTTTGCTTGAGAAATATCACAAGATAATAAGAGTAACAAGGTACTTCAAGAAAGAGAAAAATAATGGGTAGGGGGTAGGATAGCAGTTAGCCTTACGTTTGCAAAACGAAGATGTGTTTGTTTGGTTTTCTTCTCCTTCTCTTTGTTTTATGTAGGTATGCCTTGGTCTTTGTCTCTACGTTTTGCGAATCCTTTTCATTGCTGTCGTTGGAATGTGAGGAGAATGCGAGAGAGGAAGAGTCAAAAGAGATGGCAGGGGAAAATCAAAGGAAAAACATGGACAGGAGAGCGAGTCTTTTGGGAAAGAACCCAATTAGAAAGAGAGAGAACGGGAGGGGCTTCATTACACCCCTGACCCAACCACTACTGCATTTCAATTTTCATATATCATCTCTCATCATGCCAAATGTAAATAAAGCTTTTTTCAAAGAAAAAACAAACAATGCTGTGTGTACGTGATCGCATATTTACAATGAAAATAATAGATCTATACAAATATTTATATCAAATATTTGCTACATGTTTACATACGGAGGAATAGTTATTCCATTCTCTCACATTCTATATAATTTGTTATTATAATATTTATTTGCATTTTAAACATCATCATAGCAATTTTATATAAATTGCTCTTAAACAAAATAATGAATAGCAATTCATGTCCCTATCCTTATGAATTATTATCCAATAGTTTATTTTTCATGTTCTCATATATATATATCTTTTGCATTGGAAATATTACCATCACTAGATCTATTGTTTAATATAATAAATATTTATTATTATTAAGGGCATAGTAAATATTTTACTTTTATCTCTAATGAATTTGCTATTTTTTTTTCACTGTCGTCTAAATAATATAATGGACATGTATTAGTTATTACAACTTATTATATTTTTATTGAATTACTATTCAATCCTCCCTTATTTCATACATAGACTAACACCTAAAAATTGAGAATTATGAACAATCTAATATATATCCACACTAGACATAAAGAAAGGGCCTGTTTGGTCCATTAAACTGGCCCGACTGGTTCAAGCCTGTGAACTCACTTGTGAGCGCTGATTCACCAATGGGTAGAACTCGCTGGACAGGCGGGTGTGAACCAGGTTGCTTAACTCAACTCAGAAGGACCGGCTAGTTGTGAACTGGTGCACAACCCGCTGATTCAAGGCCCTTGAACTACTGGGCCAACTCGTCATATACATCAAAAAAAAAAATGAAATGAAGAAGAGACGTTGATCAATATGGAAGGAAAAGGAATAAAAAGCCTATAATTTTTGTAAACTTTAGGAAGGAAAAGGAAAAAAAATAATAGACAGACAGAGATGAACACAGAAAAAGGGAGATTGAAAAGACCAAGCATGGATAAGTACACATTGAAGGCAAACAAATGTCTGCAACGAAAGGAGCATTGTTTAAAATTTTTGAATGTGTAGATTTATAGATTTGCCAGGGAAGAGTAAGAAAAAGAGCCATTGGTAGAGAAAAGGTGCAATATTCATTGAATAAAAATCAACCCTGTGTAGTAGACTTGCAAACATATGTGCAGGTAGTAGGCATTTAAAATATTTGAATTTGAACATTGCGAGGGAGTGAAAAATTTAAAGGGTTCCATGAGAGTTATATAAATGGATGCTACAATATGACCCAAAATTCTCTTTGCAAAAAATTCACATAACTCTTCTATTCTCAAAAACAATTTCTATGCTCTTCAATCACCTTCTGTCTTATAGCTTGCAAACTCCTATATATTTTCTATGCTCTTATAGATCATCTTCGTAATATTTTCTATGCTCTCATAAATACTTGTGAATATTTTCGTATCGGTATTTACTATCCCAATATAAAAAAATGGTAAGTTTTTTCCACGATTCATCTTCTTCTAAGAAGGATCGTTCTAAAAAAATGATAAGGGGAAATCGATGCAACCTAAACCTGAACAATTTTTTGAAGTGGATGATTACGATATCCACAACATGATCAACGAGAGGCTAGAGGACTTGATGATACCACCTCCAGGCTTTGATCAGAGGCCTTCTAGTGAACAAAGCCAACTACTACCACAAGAAGGTATTGAGGAGGAGGTGGACGAAGAAGGGGGAGATGATGTTTAGGAAGTGTTAGAGGAAGAAATACCAAGCTATTTGGCCCATCCAGCTTCATAAGTAAGTCACTTGTACCACTTAAATTAGACATTTTTACTAAATATTTTTGTAAAATTACAAAGGAAGATGGGAGCACTCGTGCTTATTACAATTATTACCAATCAAATTATGCGTGGAAAAAGGGAGAAGGGTATGGCACTCTTCACAGGTACATGCAATTGAAGCATCCTTTCAGAGTTTGACATAGATAAGTTACAGCAACAAATTTCCTAGTCAGGTGGATCACAAGGAGGAGGCCTATTTCAATATTCCGCTGAGAGGCAATAGGTTCTTCTAGTAGAATACTTAGCAAAATATAACCTATCATGAAGTAACACATCTTCTGAGTACCGGTTAGAGTACAATTGGGAAGCTTTGAATCCAAGCTCATGTAGTTTCGACCTAAAAATGATACAACAAACCACGGTGAAGCTCTATCGTAACAGTAAGCGTGAATTAGCTGCTCTTTTCAATTCTCTTGACATGCATGTTTTCATTTGCACAAATATATGGACTGATCTGTGGTAAGAAGATTCATACATAAGAGTTACATGCCACTGAATAGACAATACATGGTAGATACAAAAAAGACTAATAGTGTTAAAAGTTTTCAACGAGCACCATACGATGCAAAATATTTTCCGTATTATAAGTATTGTTTGAGGTAAATATGGTTTGATAAAAAAATATTTTTTTAATTAGTATTGACAACGTGACCACTAACACAACATTCATTAATAAACTTCAAGTTTTATGTCAACTCACATTAGGTGGGACTTTTTTCCACATTTCATGTGTCCGTCACATTTTAAATCTTTACGTAAATGATGGTATGAATTATTTAGATTTTAAAATGTCCCCAATTAAAAACTAGTTTGTTTTTAATTGACCATCATTCCTTAAATAAGGCATGGTAAAGATTTTGTATTGAAAGTGGTATGCGGCAAAAAAAAAGTTAAAAATGATATTAAGCATAAGTGGAATTCCACATATTGACTTTTAGAAAGTACAATTCCTTATAAAGATACATTATGTTCTTTTGTTACTATAAATGCCTTAAACATTTCACTACACCCCAGCAATTGAGATGTATGCAATAAAATGTTAAATGTTTTAAGAGTTTTTCATGAGTGTACACTAACATTTTCTTAAGTATACCAAGCAAATGTTCAACTTTTTCTTACAATGCTGTGAACATACTGTTAGTGCTATTGAAAGCTCGATATGACCATTTTCTTCAAGTAGCTATTAATGACATAGCTGCAAAGTGGTTGTGGTACTATAGACAAATTTCGGCAATTTATTTTGTTACTTCTATTTTAAATTTGTGTTGTAAAAAAGATATGTTATTAAACCATCTAATTAGTATTATTCAATTGTTGACACCTTCTCCAACATGGAAGACACCTACACTGTTACCGCTGCATAAGAACTACGCCGAGTGATCTAAGTAATCGAAGATTTATATTCTAACTTTTTCATTGCATTTGGTGGTCAAGTTTTTGGAACTCCCTCATCTTCCCTTGGCCTACGTGGTACCACGCATGGTCATACCCTCCCCGCGCAACGAATGATGCTACAAAAGTTGAAGCAGCACCGCTCTGGGTCAAGTGAATATATAGAACTTGACAATTACTTTAATACACACTTCGAATTTAATGACAACAGTATCATGGATTTCAACATCCTAGATTAGTAGAGGAGGCACAGGAAGACATGTTCAATCTTCTCTCGATTGGATCGCTAGGTTTTGGTTGCTTTGCATCAACGATAACTGTTAAACAAGCTTTCAATACAATGGGCTTTGTCCTATTCTAGCAATGATCAAGACCATCGCCTATCAATGTTTAGGCACTGGCTTGCATAGAGGATTGGTTGAAGGCAAGGAGTCAAACACAAAAATCGTATAGGACGTCCAGCAAAGAAGATGAATACTTTAGCGACTTTATCCCGTTGGGTGGAAGCTTCTCTAGTTCAGATCATGATAATGGATAAGCCAAATAATTTTGTAAGAGTGGTAGTATTACTTTATTTATTTTTTATACTAGATTAGAGATATTTTATAAAGAGAGTAGTACTCTCTTATTTATTTTTATTATTTACTTACTATGTTTTATTATTGTGTACAAAAGATAAGGGCAAATATCCTCCTCTCTTTTTTTTTGTAATTTTTTTATCCAATCAATAAAATTCAAGGCTGACATCCAACCTCCCATGTATAGGATATTGCTACTAATTAATTTCTCAAATATCGTATATTGCTACAAGACGGATGGATTAAATTTTAACGTTAATAAATTTAAGAAAAAAAAAAAAACAAACCCACTAAAAAAATAGAGGGCCAATTCATGGACCAAACTAGCCTATGAACTA
The DNA here is from genome assembly GCA_037954665.1 of Laguncularia racemosa. NCBI lineage: Eukaryota > Viridiplantae > Streptophyta > Magnoliopsida > Myrtales > Combretaceae > Laguncularia > Laguncularia racemosa. The sequence goes on from JBBMOL010000232.1 coordinate 271,886, forward strand.
TCGGGTTGACAGAATCGCTTGGCCCCCTATGGGTCGTTTCCAGTTCCTCCTCTCCCCAGCTCGTGACCCAATAGGTCCGGACTGATTTTAAACTGGTTCGATATCTAATCCATGCCATGATATGAGGATGAGGAATCAGAACAAACGAATACCACATAATTATATAATAACTTCATCTCTTCAATTAAATATTCAAAATTTACAAGAATTTAACTAAAATAATCAACTTCTTATAAATCCAAATGGACATGACTTACTTTTAAGAGAAAACATAGATTCAAACTAAAAGCCTCATAATCCAATAGTTATTAGATTGCTTTTTAGCCGAATGATGCGGTCAACTCCCACAACGCGCGGCTTCGAGTTTTTTCACATTCGCACCCACGCCTTCCATGACATTAATCAAGACATAATCTAATTCGAGTGTAGAATTATAAATACGTGAGTTTTGTTAATTTAGATATCGATATCCCAAGAGCATCTATCAATCATAATAGTCGAGTTGATTTGCCAATCCTATCAATGATATTGCATGGATTAGTAAAATTTTACATCATTTTAAACATTCTTAGTGCAAAAAAAAAAAAAAAAGAAAAGAAAAAATCCATCTCGCTTTTTGATTTATTTACAGGATTAACCTTCTTACTCTATGATGACAATAACTGCCATTAGAGTAATTGCCGACTTACAAAACTAAATATTAAAATTCATTTCCTATTTATTTACAGATATATTAATCTAAAAGAAAATCCTCCAATCATATTCCATACTTTTACACGTCTTCCTTTTTAGTGTTTAATTAGAATTGTTGAGATCTTGTTATAATAGAAAAGCAAATAAAATTTTATTTATTTGGTTGCAAGTAATACAGCTGTGCTCGAAGTTCTTTCCTTTGAGAATGACAAGATTATTCAATATCGATCATCGGACAAGCAATATTCTCCCTTTCTTATCAATTTTTATTACGATTTGTTTACTTTTTAAAATAAGATCCTTAGGAATGACTATTATTGAAAATAAATCATAAATTTACATCCTAATATTTATTACATATACATCTTTATTACGATATGCACTTATTTAATGTTTACTTCACATTATTAATTATAATATTAAGTTGATATTATAACTAAAAATATCAATATATTCATATTTTATCATTTTAGAATATAACCAATAGTTATTTGATAATATATATATATATATATATATATTGCGTTACATTTGTTATATATGTTATATATATAATTAAGAGTAAATTGCAAATACATCCCCTTATATTTACTTTATATATACTTTTTCCTCTTATTTATAAGATTGCATTTAAAACCCAAAAATTAAAAATATATATATGTATTTAGACCTCATATGCCTATTTTTGGGGTTTAAACACACCATCTTTTTTTTTTTTTTTTTTAAGATTTAGGGATCTAAATGCACATAAGTAGACAAAGAGGCACCACAGGAATTTCAACGTTAAACAACGTTTAATAAACGTTGCTAAACATAAAATAAACATCGTAAAAAAAATTAGCTACATTTATTAACCATTATTAATAAACATTGCCAAAGGTCCGTCGCAAAAAATATCCGCCACCTTTATTTCGTAAATGTCGCTAAATGTGAAAACGTAACTAAATGTGTTATATTGGGCGACGTTTAAATGTTATAAAATGACAATTAAAATTTTAAAGGCAAAAAAAAAAAAGTGCAGTAAATCAATACTACAAGTGACGTTTAAACGTAGTAAAAGACTACCATTACTAGTGTTTAAACGTTGCTAATACAAATAGGATCAGCGACGTTTAAACGTAGTATTAGCATAGTTAAATAATTATTGGACACAAAGAGTGCGACAAATGAGCAATATTGACAACGTTTAAACGTAGTAAAAAACTACCATTAGTAACGTTTAGATGTAACTAACAGTTATGATAAGTGACGTTTAAACGTATTTAAACCACAATTTTGCCATATTAGCAATGTTTAAATGTAGTAATGATATTATAGGCATTGATTTCAACCTATATTCATAATCTTTATATCCACAAAAATGCACCTGTTTAGTTATACACAATTATATATACCCTATAAAATTCTTTTCCACATATTCAAATAAACTCCTCCATAAACATGATGCTTTCACATTAAGAAAACTTGTGAGGATAATCTTAACCAAACAAATCCACATAAGATGAAAAAAAAATGAACTTCAATAGGTTCAACCTTAAACATTATATAAACTCGTCTAACATCCTATTTCTTGCATCAGTCCTCATCCTCATCTTCACTACTTTCATCATCTTCGCTATCACATTTTTCTTCACTGCTTGATGTATCATCACTAGTAGATATACTTGGTGAATGAACAAGGTCTTCTGCATTTTTTGTTCCTGTCACAAAATATACAACCTTTAAACAAGACAAGCATACAATTATATCTTTTTTTTTTAAATTAACACACAGAGAGAGTGGGGGACAATATACTGTCACATTTTTATGATTATTTACCTGAAGTACTTGGAAAATTCTCAGCAAGTCGTGCCACTGCTTGAGAAAACTCAGATAGCTATAAGACATTCACAAAGTACTCACATATTCTTCCTTAACATGCAAGCAAAACATCAATATTCTACAATATTTGCCCAAAGGAATTATAACCATGTTGATAGAGACATTTTATACTCAATCTTTATAGTATAAATTGTGTTAAATTATTATTGATTTTATAGAAATCATAAGGAAATGGTACTTTAATTCTATCATCATGATAAATCAGGTTAAATGGAGTCAAGGATGCTAATTCAAGTATTTTAGAGAAGTCATCTACAACTTGGATCAAGACAAGGAATTACACCACCAGAGGAAGCACGGTTTGAGGCACGGCCAAGGTTCAAACCGTGTTACACACTGGACAAGAAGGCGAAAATGAGGACTTTCAACAGAGAGAGACACGGCTTAAGGCACGGCCGTGGTGGAACCCGTGGGATAAACCGCGCTTGAAGCCGTGGTGGAAGATAGATGTGCCAAGGAAAAGAAAGTGTGGAACATCAACCAGATGAAGACACGGCTTGAAATCTAGCCGTGGGTGTAACCGTGCTACACACTGGACACGGATGAAGACTTGAAGATTATGCACAGACGAAGGCACGGCTTGAAATCTGGCCGTGTGTGTAACCGTGGTTCACACTGGGCGAGGTTGAAGACTTGTAGAATATGCACAGAGGATGGCACGGCTTAAGCCACGGCCGTGTGGTGGGGCGTGCCAGGCAGACCTATCTTCACTTCTCGAAATCTACTTGAAAAAGGAAAGACATTTTCGTATCTTGCTAGCAAAAGATCACATGCTATCCATCTAATAGTATAAATAGAGCCAACCCTAGAGGGTTAGGACAACTTTTGAACTTTGGAATCTTGGATCTTGAAGAAGGAAACGCGGAGGCAGAGCAAGCAACCGGGTTCATTATGTTTCTATCTTTTATTTTATTGATGAACATGTGTAGCTAAGCTACTTTTCTAGCCAAAGGGTCATAGATGTTTAATTCTCCACGAATTGTGAGGTCTAATTGACTTGTATTTATTCTATTCTTTGCTTTCGGGTATTCATATATCTTCTGATCGTTTTGTCATTATTATCTTTGTTGATTGGTATGAATAGAGCTCTTCTACTCAATTAGCAAGTTAATATATTGTCAACTAGCACGTCAAATCCGTAATTGTTTGATTGTTCTAGTCTTAGTGACGCAATAACATGTTTGGTTATAAAAGAGACGATCGAATTCATGTTATGGAGGTGTGTGATCATGTTTAAATAGGTTATCTTATAATCTACTGGCATGAATTGGTGGTCTCTCTAGATCTTAATGCTATTGATAGATTAAATCCTAAGCGCTTGTCTAAGGGTTGTTTAATCAATAAGAGAAATAATTCAAAGCGCTTGTCCGAGGTTATCGAGGAAGTAAGGAGAGATAGGTTGTTAGAGCTTGTTAATAACCATAACCAATTTATCTAGAACAAGAATAGAGAACATTTGCATCGATGATCAATTCCTAGAATTAAACCATCTTGATTCTTTGGCTAGGCTTTTACCAATATCTGATTTTCTTACCTCGTTTTACTTTATTTGATTCACAAACAAAACCCCCCCATTTTCCTTTTTCTTATTGTTCTCTTTGAATAGAAATATCTTTACCAATCCCTGTGGATTCGACCCTACTCACCACTATATGCAAATCATATAATTGTCTAGGAGTAGGTTTTATTTTTGTTGGATTCGACACCCATCACATGTCAATGCTTCAATATTCTAGAATATTGTCCCTTAACACCTACATGACAACACATATTGCAGAAGTATGGACAACATTACTCCCTACATCATATAAACCCACAATAATCCTACTCTATACATAAAAGCAATATGCATGCATTTACCTTGTAACACATATACCTTTAACTCAAAAGTATAAGTTTAAACTAACCTCTTGAGCTTAGGTAATACGTAGATCCCTTTCTTCTTGAAGCATTGACAACAGTTGTTGACGTTGATCATTGAACTTTCCTTCTAGTTGTTTATGTTTTTGTTTTTCCTCTTCAAGCTTTCCCTGTGTCTCTTTGTCAAGTCTAATTTTTTATTTTTCTCATTCCTAATCCGACTTATACTAGACCCTATGCTCATCTAATGTAGATCCTCGACTTGAGTTAGGAATTTCGTTTTGTTTTGAAGTCACCACCCAACTATTGTTGGGAAAGATTGAATTAGGACTAATTAAGCATATTAGTCCAAATTTGGACTACTAGTCGTCGTGATTTCCTCTTCTCATTTTTTTTTTTGTGAAAAGAGGAAAGGAGAAAACCAGAATTTCTAAGATCGGATGCTAACCTATTAAAACCCCAAGGTTATCACCTAATCTCCTAAAATCTACTATATCTAGAAATGTCTTTTATTTCATTTTTGTTGTCTTTTAATATGTTTTTGAGTGAATTATTCTAAGAAAATGATTTTTTTTATTCTTTTTAAGGGTTGCCCCAAACGGGTGCCTACGTACCTACTATTCAGGATCAAACAAGCCATAGTTCGCTTTTCCTGAAAAATTTTAATGTATTTGTGAATTTTAATTGTGAAATTTCTTTTGATTTATGTTTTTATCATTTTAGGATTTTTCTAAAAAATCTAAGCCTAAGCTTGATAATTTGATTTTTGAAAATGATATTTTTGAGGAAAAACCAATTTTGGATTTATTTAAGAAAATGATTTTTCTAAATGATAAAAATTCCATTTTTCTATTTTTCCACTCATTTCTAGTATTATAAAATTTTTATTGATTTTTTGTTAATTTTTATAATTTTTATTAAGTTTTCATTGAAATTTTTCTCCTAGATCTTTCACTTATCCTATTCTAAAATCTAAATTTTTATTATTATTCTTTTCTAATATTTTTATTATTTTCTTCATAAATTTTCACATTTTTATTATTTATTATTATAATTATTATTTTTATTCATATTAAATACTAAAAACAATAATCTAATTTCTAACATTTTTTCTTTTTTTTCTTTTTGAATTATAAACAACAAATAAATAAATAAATAAATTCGAAAAAAATAAAATAAATACAAAAAAAAATTGAAAAATCTGACTTACCTGGATCCGGATCAGTGCACGGGTCGGCTTGGTCGGGTCGGATCGGGTCGAAGCCGGTCGAGTCGGGTCGATCGGACGCAGCGGCTGGGGATGCTTGTTGACGGCTTTCCGGTGGCATTTCGAAGCGGTTGAGGTGTTGATTCCTAAGTTTTCGAGGGTGAGGAACTCAACTATGGCAGTGGTTTGCTCCAAAAACGTCTCCTGGTGGCTGCTCGATGCTTGATCGGTGGTCGCGGTTTTGAAGAATTCCGGCGAGGCTTTGATTCTCTCCTTTTTCTCTCTTTTTCTCACTTTTGATCCATGCCTCTGCCTCTCTACTCCATCCTCTATTTATAGGCGTTCAAAATCGAGTTGGATAAGCTCGAATTTCCACCAATTGAAGCAAATCAGATTTGCGGTTAAAAACCCATCTCCGATTTGTGCAAATCCATTAATTCGTTAAGATTTGATTCCAATTGGATGATGTTTATCTTATTTCTGTTGAAGATCTGTTGGATTTGTGCAAAAAATCGAATCAAAACGGCCGAAATTCAGATTTTTCTCCTCGCCGGCGATCTCGGACAAAGGTTGAAGACGATCACGTGCTCGACGCGTGCGTTCGCTCTAGCCAATCGGCTGCTGACGCGTGCCCCAAGCAGAGAAAAATTTCGCAAAATGCGGATTCTGCTTCCCCCACGTTTCGAACCCCTGACCGAGCCCACTCCCGCACCCGCCTGACCCTGGTCCGAACCAGCTGAGCTAGCCCACTTTCGCAATTTTATTATTTTCGCAATTTGCATATATGCAATGTGATATTTTTATTTTTTTATATTTTTTGGAATTTCAAAAATTTGTAAAAATTATTTAATCCTTTTTATTGCCATTTCTGCAATTATTTTCCAAAATTGATGTATTTTCCTATTTATTTTTATTTTTTGAACATTTTTCCTATTTTTGCTAAATCAGAGGAAAAAATGAAAAAAATTGGAAAAAATTGAAAATTAATTATTGTTGATTATTATTGATCATTAGGGCAAAAATGAGGTGTTTACAGCTGCCCCTCTTTGTAGTAAAGTTTGAAAAACTTAACTATAAAGATAAGAAAGATGCCATTTTTGGCCTCTTGATTGAATGGATAACGTTTTGGTTTGGCTGGTTATCTGGAATTTGGTTTCTAGTAGGAAAATGCTCCATGAGCTAATAATCCCACGAGTATTTTGTGATGGTTGGTATTGCCTAGGGACTGGTCCTAACAATCTAGAGTAATGTATCCTCCTAAAAAGTGCTCTATGGGCTGACTAATTGGCGATAGGAAATACCTCAAGAATTGTTTAGGAGTGTAGAATAGCTGATGATAGGAAGCGTCTTATCGGACTAGCAACCTTGAAGAGAAGATTGTCTTAGGAAGCGCTCTTATGAGCTGGCCACCTGTCAACAGAAGCGTCTGACTTGACTAGTGACTGTTTGGAAAAATACCTTGGAAGAGTGCTCTTATGAGCTGACTAATCGGTTATCGACAATTTGAAAAAGTGCTCCTATAAGCTGACTAATTGATAGATTCGAAAAGTGCTCTTTTGAGCTAACTAATCGATAGATTCGAAAAGTGCTCCTCCGAGCTAACTGGTCGATAGATTCGAAAAGTGCTCCTATGAGCTAACTAATCGATGGATTTAAAAAGTGCTCCTTTGAGCTAACTTCAAGAAAATGTGTCTAGGAAAGTGCCCCTTCGCGGGCTAACTAAACTATAGCGAGAGGAAATGCCTCAAAAGGTGCCCTTATGGGCTGACGTTTTTTAAGGTGTGTTTGGGAAAGTGCCCCATCGTGGGTTGACTAACCTTATAGCGGGAAGTGTCTTCTTAGACTCATGACCCTGGGGAAGAAATGTCTCGAAAGGTGCCCTTACATGCTGACCTTGAGACGGGATATTTAGGAAAGTGCCCCATTGTGGGCTGACTAACCTATGGAAGGGAAACGTCTCAAAAAGGTGCTTGTAGGCTAACCCTAAGAGAGAATGTTTAGGGAAGTGCCCCTCTGTGGGCTGATTAACTTATGACAAAATGTCTTGAAAGGCACCCCTATGGGCTAACCTTACGAGAGGATGTTTAGGGAAGTGCCCCTTTATGGGCTGACTAACCTATGATAGGGAGAAATGTCTCGGAAGGTGCCCTGATGTGCTGACCCTAAGAAAGGATGTTTAGGGAAGTGCCCCAATGTGGGCTGACTAACCTTATGCTTTTGAACATACTTTTACTGACTGAGCTAAATGATTTGATGTTTTCATGATAAGCGGATGATATTCATTTATTTTAATATGATTGCCAATTTATCGTGGATAGCAACCAAACAACTGAACCTTCGTGCTGGTTTGATCCTACTTTGCGTACTTTTGCTTTGACATGGGGTTGAAGATCTTGATGTGCTTCCTTTCTTGTGCACATGACTCTTTTAACGATAGTGTTATCCTACTAATGCACCGGGTTTTAATGCTCAAGAGTAGATATAATTATATTACAAAATTTATTGAGATTCATTATTATTTTAGTGTTTATCATTCATTGGTGAAGTGATGGGTAATGTGTATAGGAATGTTTGTTGTAATGAGAATTGGTTGGGATTATTGACCATTCAGAGACATTAACTTTGCTTGTAAAAAATGAAAATTAGACTCAACGAAACTTGTATTGAATATTGGCTTTCATAAACATTAGCAAAATTTCAATTCCCTTGCTTAAGGATAGTACATCTTAACAGCATCTGCATTGATGGGGTCTCTCAATTCTAGACCATCCATTTGAGTTAATATCAAAGTGCCTCCTGACAGAACCTTCTTCACCACATATGGACCCTCATAATTTGGGGTAAATTTTCCTCTGGAGTCTTGGGCATTCGGTAGAACTTTCTTTAGTACCAGATCCCCTTCTTTGAAGCATCGAGGCCTCATTTTCTTGTTAAATGCTCGGGCCATCCTTTGTTAGTAACACTGGCCGTGACATAGTGCAGTGAGTCTTTTTTCATCAATCAGATTCAGTTGATCAAGTCTCTTCTTCACCCAGCCTGATTTAGTTAACTGAGTTTCTGATAGAATTCTGAATGACGGTATTTCGACCTTGACTGGTAGCACTGCTTCTGTACCATATACCAACAAATATGGGGTAGCTCCAGTAGATGTTCTTATTGAAGTCCTATAAGCCATGAGAGCAAACGGCAACATCTCGTGCCAATCTTTGTAAGTAGTTGTCATTTTTTCGATGATCTTTTTGATATTCTTGTTAGCTGCTTCTACTGCTCCGTTCATCTGAGGTCGATAGGAAGTTGAATTTCTATGGTTTATGTGGAATTGTTAACATAAACTTGTCATCGACTTGTTATTAAGATTGGTACCGCTGTCGGTGATGATGGACTCTAGAACTCCATATCGAGCTATTATGTCCCTTTTCAAGAAACGGACTATTACCCCTTTTGTAACATTAGCGTATGATGAAGCTTCTACCCACTTGGTGAAGTAATCAATTACTACTAATATGAACCTGTGGCCATTGGATGCTGTCGAAGTGATTGGACCGATTATGTCGATTCCCCACATGGAGAAAGGCCATAGTGCTGACAACAAGTGCAACTCGTTGGGTGGAGCATTTATCCGGTTTGCGTACACTTGACACAAATGACAGTGCTTGACATACTTTATGCAATCAAATTCCATGGTTAGCCAATAGTATCCCAACCTCATGATTTTTCGGGCCAACATGTAGTCGTTCATATGAAGTCCACATACTCCTTCATGTACCTCTTTCATCAGTTCACATGCTTCGTTTTTATCCACACATCTTAGCAAGGTGGTATCAGACGATCTTTTGTAGAGTATAGACCCACTTAATAAGAAATGACTTGCTAACCTTCTGAGTGTTCTCTGGTCATTCTTGCTAGCCATCCCGGGGTATTTGCTTTCTTGGAGAAAAGTTCTGATGTCATGATACTAGGGCTTATCATCTTGTGCTTTACAGTAGGTGGGTCGATTTTTGATGTCTATTTTCATCGGTTGGACTTCGGCTCCTCCTGTTATCTGGATCATAGATGCTAGTGTAGCAATTGCATCTGCAAACTGATTCTGAGTTCTTGGGACATATGTGAAAGTGATTGCCTCAAATTCTTCGATTAGCTCTGTCAAATGTTGATGGTATGGTATCGGTTTGGGGTCTTTAGTCTTGTATTCCCCTCTTATCTGTAGTATGATAAGTGATGAATCCCCGTATACTTCTAATTCACGGATTTCCATTTAGCAAGCCATTTTGAGGCTGAGGATGCACACCTCATATTCCGTGATATTATTGATATATGGAAATGTGAGTCTTGTTGCTGTAGGGAATTGTGTGTCGTCTGGGGATATCAACACTGTCCCAATCCCATAACCGAATAGGTCGGTAGCTCCATCAAAGAACATTTTCCACTTAGGGTTCTGCTTTATCCTACGGTCTTCTACCGGTATACCTTCCACTGTTAATATATTTTCGTTCGAGAATTGGGCTTGTAGTTCTTGGGAATCTGCCTCGACAGGGTGTTCTGCCAATTAGTCGGCTAAGGCTTGCCCTTTCATCGAGTTTTGATTTATGTATGTGATATTAAACTCTGATAAGAGCATTTGCCATTTAGAGATTCTCCCTATCAAAGCTGGTTTCTCCGCCAAGTATTTCAGGGGATCATATCTTGTCAGCAGCTCAATATAATAGTAAAGGGTGTATTGCCTTAACTAGTGCATGACCCAAATCAGAGCACAGCAAGTCCTCTCTACCTCTGAATACCTCTGTTCCCCATCTGTGAATTTCTTGCTTAAGTAATATATGGAACGCTCTCTTCCCTCTTTATCTTTCTGCCCCAACACGCATCCCATGGATTCAGGGAATATCGTGAGGTATGAGAATAAGGGCTTTCCTTGCTTCGAGACTATCAAGACTGGAGGTTTTATGAGATAGTCTTTGATCGTCCTGAATGCTTCTTCGCATTCGTCGTCCCATTCTACTATGGCATTCTTTTTCAACAGACGGAATAGTGGCCGGCACTTATCTGTGAGCTGTGAGATAAAACGAGCTATGTAATTTAATCTTCCCAACAAGCTTCTTACTTCTTTGACAATGCGTGGGGAATGTAGCTCTAATATAGACTTTACTTTGTCAGGGTCGATTTTAATGCCTTCCCGGCTTATGACAAATCCTAACAATTTGCTCGTTGTGACCCCGAAAGTGCACTTCTCTGGATTTAACTTGAGTTGGAATTTTCTCAATCGCTTAAACAATTTTCTCAAGATATCTATATGGCTTTCTTCTTCTTTAGACTTAGCTATCATGTCGTCGACGTATACTTCGACTTCTCGATGCATCATGTCATGAAGTATCACGACCATGGCTCTCTGATACGTTGCCCCGACGTTTTTCAAACCAAAGGGCATGACTTTATAACAGAAAGTTCCCCATGTTGTGATGAAAGTCGTTTTGGTTTTATTTTCTTCAGCCATTTTTATTTTATTATATCCTGAGAAACCGTCCATAAATAAGAAAAGATGGTTTCCTGCAGTGTTGTCCACTAGAACATCAATGTGAGGTAAGGGAAAGTTATCCTTTGGTGTAGCTTGGTTTAAGTCCCGGAAGTCTACGCATACGCGTACTTTTCCATTCTTTTTCATAATAGGGACTATATTCGCTACCCATTCTGGGTAATCGGACACTTCGATGAACCCTACTTCTAGCAGTTTCTTGACTTCTTCCTTAATCTTTAGTAAGATGTCAGGCTTAAATCTTCTCAGTTTTTATTTTTTAGGTTTGACATCTTTCCTTGTGGGAAGCCTATGAACCACTATTGATTGGTCTAGTCCTGGCATGTCACCATATGACCAGGCGAACACATCTGCATATTTAGTCAATAGCTCGGTCATTTCACACTTTTGCTCGGCACTTAAACTGGTTCCAATTTTGAGGTTTTTAGGTTTTTCCATGCTTCCTAGATTTACTGTCTCCACCGACTTATCAATTGAAATTCTGCTTTGTTCATGTTTTTTGCCAATTTTCTTGTATTATTTCGTGATCAAGGATATCACCTTCAACAACCGACCCAGCAGCATTGAAAACGATATCAGCGTTTTTATTTTCTACCTGCGCGAAATGTCCCTGATGTTCGATGGTAGGAGATCTGGGTAAAGTAAAATGAAAGCATATATATAAGTAAGACAAACTGTAATTGAATTATAAAGAAGTCTTAATAAAAATTTGTTTAACAATTGTTCTCTATCCTTGAGCTGACCTAGAGCTATCAATAGGATAACAGAACCAATTATTGAGAGCTGGATGCTGATCGGACGTGCGAGGGGTTGGGCTCCTATTGCTGATGTCATCTTCGCTTATCTATGGCTCTTGAATGACAGTTGATTTTCTGAAAGATTGCTGGAGGGGTGGAATGCGCACCGGGTTGTTGCTTAGCTTCTCTTTCATCCTACCTTTGACACCTCTGGCTTGTGCTTCTTCTCGAGTTGTAGGAATGTACCTTAGTCCAAACGTCCCTTGCTACCCCGCTTTAAACTGATGGCCCTCCTTGTTGGTCACCACATTCACCTCATTAAATATTTGGAGACTAAGGTCTTCTGAACCATCCTCCCCAATGTATGGTATGGCAGTTTCTTTGTATATGGCATAATCCTGCTCACCCAGCACAGTGACTATCTGCCCATTTGCAATAAATTTAACCCTTTAATGGAGACTGGAGGGTATAGCTCCAGCAGTATGTATCCAAGGCCTTCCCAAGAGTAGGTTGAAAGATCTTGGGATGTCAAGGACTTGGAAAGCTATGTGGAACACTTGCGGGCTAATCTCCACCGGTAGGTTTATCTCCCTTACTATGTCTCTTTTCGACCCATCGAAAGCCCTGACCACCATCGAGCTAGGTTTAATATTGCTTGGATCGACCCCCAATAATTTGAGGGTAGTCAATGGGCAAACATTGAGGGACGACCCGTTGTCAATAAGTACTCGGGAGATAATCGTGTTGTTGCACCTTACCATTATGAATAGTGGTTTTGTATGTTGGTCTCCATCCTCTCCTAGCTCTTTTGGGGATAAAGATATCTGGTCCATGGTGAAAATAGAATCTGCCACATGACTCATTTTGTCTGTAGCGATGCCTTTTGGGACTTGAATTTGTTTGAGCACTTTGAAGAGTGCTTCCCTGTGGGGCTCAGAGGCTGTAAGAAGGCCCATGAGTGATATTTGAGCTAGAACTTTATTTAGTTGTTCCATGATCTTGTATTCACTTGCTTTGACCATTTTTGTAAATGCAGCGAGCCCCTCTTCCTCTTCCTCTTCCTCTTCCTCTCCTTTTTCCCATGTTGGGCTCTTTAGTCGAGATTTTATATTTCGGGTCATATACTCTCCCAGAGTGGGTGATTCCTCCTACTATAGGAGGTCGCTCTTGCTCGAGGGTCTGATAGTCAAAAGGTGTGGCCTTATACCTCTCTGTCGATATCAGGACATTGAACACATATCTTTTCTTCGGGATCTGTATCTCAGTTGATTATCCCTCATAGCATTTTATGACTCTTGGCTTTTGATTTGAATTGATCATGTTTACAGATTTCTCCTCTTCCTTTGGCAGGTTGTCCTCTTTTTCAAACTTGGGCCCCCATCCGCTAGGCGGCCCATATACAGTCAAGATATAAGAATAGTTCACCAGGTACTCAAATCTCCATGTGATTCTCCCAAGGTGCCGACTATTGGGTCTCCGACTAACCATCTCCTTTTGATATGTGACTTAGGGGTTTTCTCTGGAGATTGACAGGACTGCCTTTTCTGTTGGTCCGTCGCCTTTTTCTTAAAGGCTTCTTTGGGAGCTGACTCCTCAGATGTGATCATGTTGATGGTGGGCTTATGATTGGGCAGCGAGTTGGTGTTGACATTGGGTGCTGGGGTGTTAACAAAATCCAGCTGTATAATTCCGGCGTCGATCAAATCCTGGATTTTGTGTTGGAGCCTCTAGCATCTGTCTGTAGAATGCCCCTCTTGACCCATATGATAATCACATTTAAGGTTCGAGTCGAAGTTTCTGAGCTTGTACCGGTCGTTTAGGATTTCGAAGCTGATCAAATTATCCGTTTGCAGCCAAGCAAAGACCTGGTTGAGCAGGATCGGAATTGGAGTGAGCTGTCTCGGGACCCTGGTAACTTGGGTGTAATTTACCGTGGAGTGCTGGGCTGGGGTACTCGTAGTCTAGAAAGTCACACGAGTTCCAGCTTTGTCTACTTTACCGGAGTGGACTGTGTTGACGGTAGACTCCTTAGCTCTATTACCTCCCAAGGGCCTTCGTGCTAGTGTGACCTTAGGAGGATCCATTGCTTGGAGTCTGCTTGTGGTGATGGCGCTTTCAATCCTGCACCCTGCAGCTACTACTTCTGCAAAACTGGATGATGTCTGGCCCACCAGATGTGAGAAGTAGGTCTTGTCTAGAGTGTTGACAAATATGGATGTCAACTCTTTCTCAGAAATTGGGGTTGCTACCCTGGCTGCTTGAGCTCTCCAGCGCTGAGCGTACTCTTTAAAAGGCTCAACGTGTCTCTTTCGAAGACTCCCTAGATCGATGACTAAGGGGGCGACTTCAATATTAAACTTGTACTGGTCATAAAATGCTCAGGCAAGCCTTTCCCAAGTGTTGACCTAATTGAAATCCAAGTGGGCATACCAGACTAATGCAGGGCCCATAAGGCTGTCTTGGAAGGTCTGGATCATCAGTTGGTCATATTGAGCATACTTGCTCATCTTCCAGGCATATAGCCTTATGTGCATTTTGGGGCATCAAGTACCGTCACACTTCTCAAATTCCGGGGTCTTGAATTTATCAAGGTACACCTCTTCCCCATATGCTGGCAGACTGGTGATTCCGGCTTGCTCGAAACCATCAGGCCCCTCTATTGTCTTCATCTTATCTACCAGCTGTTGGAAGAGTCTTTCTTCCATCTCTTTCTATCTCTCCTCCATCTCTTTTTTTAGGTCATTAGAGGTTGGACCCTTGTTGATTCTCGACTCATATTCAAAGGCCGGGTTGAGGTGGGAATTGATTTCTTCATATTCTAGAGGCTGCCCCTCCACTGCCTTCCCTTTCCTAGCTCCTGAATGTTCTTCTTGAGTCGGTTGGGTGGTGTGAAGGAGGCCAATGCTTTCAATCAGGAGGTGGACTTGTGCAGCCAACTGTTGGACCGTTTGTTCCAAGGATACGATCCTAAAGTCTAAAGCAGCATCAGCACCTACGTTGTTGCGGTTGTCGCCACTGTTTGCCATCTTTGTTCTTGAACGTGTGCAAATTGGGCTTCTGGGAGGTTTCGGTTGTTTAGGAGCTATCTTGATACCTGGCGCGCATTTTTTTTTCTTTTTTTAGTATAATGTATGCAAATGTGATGCATGTGTCACACGGATGCTAAAAATAAAAAGGGGCCAACAATTGATTGATGATGTAATATTGAAACTTTATTTTTATTAATATTGGAAACTTTGGAGTTCGATAAAAAATGAAAAAGTACAATAGATCTATTTTCTAATTCTCTTGGTCTTTTGTTGCGTAGGCGGCGGTCAATTGTGAAACTAGCCTTCTATTACAATAGGAATTTCTAAATACAACAAGAACTATGTTACAATGATAACATTACAGGGAAATGTATTTGAACTCCATGAACAGAACAAAAGTATTACATCATCAATCAATTGTCAGCCCATGATGTCGTGTATGCAAATAGGTAGGTTCTAACAGGTTCCCAAGCTCTATGGCCTCCCACATTCTCGAATAAATGGATCTCAAGCCATATCGAAGCATTGGGTGGGGTAGCCTAATCGGTCCCGAATGGTGATCACATCACTTCGCCCGAAACCTACACAATGGCCCCCCATCTTAAGGTCCTAAGACGGCCCGGGTTTGACCGTATCTATTCACACAAATGTATGCATGCAGACCCAACAACAAAAGTAAAACAACTGAATTATAAATTTAGCTAATTCCCTGAAAGGTTAACAACAGAACAATAATCAAAAGACATTTCTTAAAAAGGAGCAATTTGAGGAGATTCAGGTGGCTAGCCTACTGGAATATGGTCCCTAGCGGAGTTGCCATCCTGTCGAGTCTAATTTTTTATTTTTCCCATTCCTAATTCGACCTATACTAGACCCTATGCTTATCTAATGTAGATCCTCGACTTGAGTTAGGAATTTCGTTTTGTTTTGGAGTCGCCACCCAATTGTTGTTGGGAAAGATTGAATTAGGACTGATTAAGCATATTAGTCCTAATTTGGACTACTAGTTGTCGTGATTTCCTCTTCCCGTTTTTTTTTTTTTTGTGAAAAGAGGAAAGGGGAAAACCAGAGTTTTTAAGTTCGGAGGCTAACCTATTAAAACCCTAAGGTTACCACATAATCTTCTAAAATCTACTCTATCTAGAAATGTCTTTTATTTCATTTTTGTTGTCTTTTATTGTGTTTTTAAGTGAATTATTCTAAGAAAATGATTTTTTTTATTCTTTTTAAAGGTTGCCCCAAACGGGTACCTACGTACTTCCTATTCAGGATCAAACAAGTCATAGTTCGCTTTTCCTAAAAAATTTTAATGTGTTTGTGAATTTTAATTATGAAATTTCTTTTGATTTATGTTTTTATCATTTTATGATTTTTC
Organism: Laguncularia racemosa; assembly: GCA_037954665.1. Classification (NCBI taxonomy): domain Eukaryota; kingdom Viridiplantae; phylum Streptophyta; class Magnoliopsida; order Myrtales; family Combretaceae; genus Laguncularia; species Laguncularia racemosa. The sequence goes on from JBBMOL010000232.1 coordinate 288,195, forward strand.
TAAAAAATCTAAGCCTAAGCTTGATAATTTGATTTTTGAAAATGATATTTTTGAGGAAAAACCAATTTTGGATTTATTTAAGAAAATGATTTTTCTAAATGATAAAAATTCCATTTTTCTATTTTTCCACTCATTTCTATTATTATAAATTTTTATTGATTTTTTGTTAATTTTTATTAATTTTTTTATTAATTTTCATAATTTTTATTTTTTTTAATTTTTATTAAGTTTTCATTGAAAATTTTCTCCTAGATCTTTCACTTATCCTATTCTAAAATCTAAATTTTTATTATTATTCTTTTCTAATATTTTTATTATTTTCTTTATAAATTTTCACATTTTTATTATTTATTATTATAATTATTATTTTTATTCATATTAAATACTAAAATAAATAATCTAATTTCTAACATTTTTTCTATTTTTTTGAATTATAAATAACAAATAATTAAATAAATAAATTCGAAATAAATAAAATAATTAAATAAATACAAAAAAAAATCGAAAAATTCGACTTACCTGGATCCGGGTTTGTGTGCGGGTCGGATCAGGTCGAAACCGATCAGGTCGGGTCGATCGGATGCGGCGGTTGGGGATGCTCGTTGACGGTGTTTCGGTGGCCTTTCGAAGCGGTTGAGGTGTCGATTCCTAGGTTTTCGGGGGTGAGGAACTCAACTGTAGCAGTGGTTTGCTCCAAAAACACCTCCTGGTGGCTGCTGGACACTTAATCTGTGGTCATGGTTTTGAATAACTCCGGCGAGGCTTCGATTCTCTCCTTTTTCTCTCTTTTTATCACTTTTGATCCGTGCCTCTGCCTCTCCACTTCATCCTCTATTTATAGGCATTCAAAATCGAGCTGGATAAGCTCGGATTTCTACCGATTGAAGCAAATCGGATTTGCGGTTAAAAACCCATCTCCGATTTGTGCAAATCCATTAATTCGTTGAGATTTGATTTCAATTGGATGATGCTTATCTTATTTCTGTTGAAGATCTGTTGGATTTGTGCAAAAAATCGAATCAAAACGGCCGAAATTCGGATTTTTCTCCTCGCCGGCGATCTCGGACAGAGGTTGAAGACGATCACATGCCCAGCGCGTGCGTTCGCTCCAGCCAATCGGCTGCTGACACGTGTCCCAAGCAGAGAAAAAATTCGCAAAACGCGGATTCTGCTTCCCCCGCGTTTCGAACCCCTGACCGAGCTTACTCCCGCGCACGCCTGACCCTGGTCCGGACCAGCTGAGCTAGCCCACTTTCGCAATTTGCATATATGCAATGCGATTTTTTTTTATTTTTTTGTATTTTTTGGAATTTCAAAAATTTGTAAAAATTATTTAATCCTTTTTATTGCCATTTCTGCAATTATTTTCCAAAATTGATGTATTTTCCTATTTATTTATTTATTTTGAACATTTTTTGTATTTTTGCTAAATCAGAGGAAAAAATGAAAAAAAATTGGAAAAATTTGAAAATTAATTATTGTTGATTATTATTGATCATTAGGGCAAAAATGGGGTGTTTACACTCTTGCAACACTACTTCCATCTTTTCCATATAAATTCGTGTACGTGTACCTTTCCCAATGGCCGGTGGTCCGTATACTCTACTAGGATGATAGTCAGTTCGTGTATTTACACCCATAAATTCATCAACTATCTCCTCTTCAATCTTAGGCTTATTTGAGGATTGAGATTCTTGATACATCTTGACCATATCCTCCTTGAGTAACGATGACAACAATATACAATGCAAACATAATAGAAATGTATATATAAACATAAACCATAGTTGAAGTGATTATTTGTAAATTAACCTATCAACTTACATAATTCTAGCCAACTTGTTGGGAAATCTAACCATTACCACCATCAGACCTTGGCTCACTGTATTGGGTGACCTTAAAGAACTCGATTGCATTCGGTAGTTCGTGATTCCTCTCAATCTAATCACACAATATGCATAAAGTTAAGGACTTCATAAATTTAAGTATTATAAAATTAAATAAAATGAAATACTCACATATTTATTCCTCCTACTCTCAAATGATCTGGATCCTGACCTGTGTAAATATTTTACTTTCCTACATGCAACCTTCCCACTCATTGCCCTAGTCTTTTATTTATCAAGACATCATGAAGTTAATGACATCATATAGTCAAAACCTTAAGAAAACATGACTAAATTATTATTACCTTTACAGATGGATTTCCTGATTGCAAAATCTCCTTTTCTTCTACAATCTCTCACCTCCATTCATCTGTTTTCTGTTTCCAATCATCATCACTTGATCCCTTAGGTCGAATTTCATCACCATTATTTATCCATGCACTTTTAGTTTTACTTCGATGATTTCTATGGATATTTCCCATCCGTCGATTAGCAGCACGAAACTTTTCAGGATTTTTTGTGATGTCATCAATATTTAGACGATTCTACAAAAAGAAAAATGGGCTAAGGATGTAATATACATGTTAAAAACACTATGCAATGGGTTATGATAAGAAGGAAAATGACAGTTTGACATTCACTTGTTATTGAGAAAATTATTGAAATAGACAAGACAAATTAGTTGTTGCTTTCACCTGTACTCTTTTCCAACCATGTTGTTTTTGTGATAAATCAAAATTTCTCCAATCCTCAATATAGAGTGGTAACAAATCCCGACAAGCCTTCCCTATTTCTGATGCCATCTTGGTTGATTGGTCCGGTGTTAATGGACAACCACCACATGTCATGAATTGAATGACCATTTTACTCATTCATCTTCTATTTTCTCTTTCTAATGCTTGTCCCCGATATGCACTCCTCTTGCCTATATATGACACTGAGCTCACTGCTAGTGCAAATATTTGAAAAACAAGTCCATCATAATTTAGGCAAACATAATAGAAACTGCAATCTCTAGTTAAATGTACACAATTACGTTTATTACCTGAGGATCGAGTAGGGTCAAAGGGAATGCCACCGGCCTCTATGGACACATCAACTACATTATTAGCGAGAGCATCATTTTGTGTCCGTACATTTGGTGTGGCATGTTCCTCAACTAAATTTGTGGGCTCCCTTTATTAATTTATGGAGGCATTTGTCACAGCATTATCACAAACCTCCCTACTACTATGGTGTGAATCTGACTTATCTCTAATTGAATGTCAAGTGTCTCGACTAACCTTTCCTCCCCTTCTTTAGGTCTTCCTCCGTCGTCCCACCACTAGAGTTCTATAAAATAAAGTGAAAGCATGTATGATAAAGCTTATGTGAATAAAATCAAAACATTACAAATTTTATGCAGAAGAAAAATAAGAAACATTCATTCATGCAGTCATTGTTAGTCGTATCATATTTAACAAGTGTATCATTGAGTGCCTCATCTACATCCTCATCATCATTAGCTTCGATATTAGCATCGTGCTGCAAGCCACTAGATGCTTCAATTCTCCTTTCTACTAATTCTCCTTAAATCATATCATAACACATATCGGTTCTTAATAGCACATCAACATCACAATCGACAACTGAATGTTGCTCATATCCTCTTCCCCCATCCTTGATGACTAGATTATTCGGGCTCTCATCTACCAATTGAGCCTCCACATCGGTAAACAAATTTACGTTACCAATTAAATAGTCTATATTGTAACTATGGTGATGCTTAAAACATTGCACCACATGCTAATCAACACCTAACTTCATGTCCTCCAAGTAATATACCTATTTTGCTTGTGATGCTAACACATGTGGGTCATTTACATACCAAGTATGAGTGACCTTAATACTCTTAATGTTATTCTCAACTCTAATGTTATGATGTCGGCTTTCTGTATCCCACCACTTACATTTAAATAAAAATACTCTCTTGTTCTATATGTAATTGAACTCATATATATCTGTAACAACCCCATAAAATTCTATTGATGCCTGCACATCCCCATGATTCCCCTCTACAAGAACTTCATTGTTTTGAGTCTTCTTTCTACTATCAAACTCTGATGTGTGAAACCGAACACCATTATATATCAGCTTGCTATATCTCTTGTAGCAGGAATCGAGCCCTATGGATAATGCATATAATGCACTAAGCACTAGGTCAGAACTATCATAGCATGGTCTCATCTGCACCATCGACAAATTAAAAAGTGAATGCTTATCTTAAAAAGTTAACTTCTCAATTAGACATAACATTATATTATTGTGTTTACCTTATCCATAAACCATTGACAAAATTCCCTTTTATGGATGTCATCTACGTTGTCACCATATTGTGCTGTTAAAATGATCTTATGTTCCCTACATTACAGTTTTCAACTTAGGTTAGTCATTAATTCATAGCAATCTCGTAAAATTTGAGAAGCTCCTATTCACAATTACTCTATATAAGGCTGAATTTCATGATAGTTGTTGATGACATACCATGTCATGACTTCAACCTCCTTATTTGATAACACAACATATGTAGGAGGGGATATGAGGCCAACTCTGTTGGTGAAAACATCAACACTACCTTCTAAGGTATCAAAATTCCTATCTGGACGATTAAATGTTGTTTCAATGTCTTCTAAGTGAAACGAGCACCAAGTCAAGCACTCATTAACAACATATGCTTCTACAATGGAGCCTTCTAGATAAGTTCTATTTCTAACCAATTGCTTTAACGAATCCAGGTACCTACACTCATCAATTTACATAAAGTGTCAGAAGGTATAATAATACTAACACATAACTAGTGAATATGAAAACCAATATCATACCTCTCAATGGGATACATCCATCAATAAGCAACTGGTCCAGCCAGCAATGCTTCTCCAGGCAAGTAGATAGCTAGATGCACCATAATGTCAAAAAAAGCAGGGGGAAAGATCAGCTCTAGCTTACATAGTATGGTGACAATATCACTCTGCATCTTTTGTACCTCTTCTACATTTAGAATGCGTCTACATAACTTTTGAAAAAAAGTTCCAAGCTCAGTTATGGCCATGGTGACTTCTTTAGGCAATATGCCACGAATACCTAGAGGTAACAACCTTTCCAGAATAACATGACAATCGTGGCTCTTCAGATCGAAAAGCTTCGAGTTTGAATTACTGACACATCGACCAATATGCAATGCATAACCATCGGGTAATCTAACTCCCCTTACAAACTGACAGAATGTTCTACTCTCGCTAGTGCTCAATGAATAACTAGCATATGGCATGGAATACTTACCATCAGGCCGCTTTAACAAATGTAAGTCCTCCCTAATGCTAAGGTCTTTTAGATCAAGCCGAGCCTTATATGTGTCTTTTGTTTTACCCTCAATCCCAAGAACTATATTAAGAACATTCTCACAAATATTCTTCTCAATATGCATAACATCTAAAGAATATTGACCTTTTTATCTAGTTAAGCCCATCAGCATAATGGATTCTTTTAACTTTGTCGGGATGCTTTCCCATAGGCACATCTGTCATAGATTGTAATTGGTAAAGAATATCATTACTGCTATATTCTTCAGGGGGCTTCATGATAATCACGCATTCCATCAAATTTTAAGCTGCGCCTCCACCAATGGTCATTCGGTAACCACATTCTATGACCAACATATCCAATCTTGTTGTTAAGCCTTAATGACGGTGTTTGGTCTTTGCATACCAGACAAGCATTGTAGCCTTTTGTACTCCACCCAGACAAGTTCCCATAGGTTGGAAAGTCATTGATGGTCCACAACAAAGCGGCATGCATTTTGAAAGAAGACTTCGAATATGCATCATATGTCCATAATCCATTAACACAAAGATCATTAAGTTCATCGATTAGAGGCTACAAGTAGACATCAATCTCCTTCCCCGGTACTTTAGGTCCCGGGATTAATAATGACATCATCAAGAACTCTTTCTTCATATACATCCAAGGTGGCAAGTTATATGTAAGTAGAACCACAAGCCACATGCTGTACGATTGGCTCATAAATCTAAAGGGATTGAACCCATCACTAGCTAGCCCTAACCTAACATTGCAAGAGTCCTTGGAAAACTTAGGGAATTCAATGTCAAAATTGACCCAAGATAGCCCATCTGCAGGATGAACCATACAGTTCTCTTGTTTCTTATGTTCCTCTTTATGCCAACGCATTTTTTGAGCGACTTTAGCCTTTATGAAAGGTATTGCAACCTTGGTTTCACATGAAAGTAACGCAAAACCTTTTGAGGAATATCCTTCCAAAATCTACCACACACCTTATATCTTGAGGTACCACATGTGGGGCATTATGTGAGGTGCTTGTTACTACCCTAAAACAAGCAATAGTCATATTAGCATGCATGAATGTAATGGCCAACCCATGCCCAATCCCTGTAAGTACTTGTTTGCATGATAGTATGACTTAGGAAGTGACTCTCCATTAGGGATCACATCATGAAGAAGTTAGAGAAGCATATCAAAAAACTTATTACTCCACTTGTTGTATACTTTTAAGTGAAGTAGCTTCACGATAAATGAGAATTTTGATAACTTACACCCTGAATAAAGCTCTTGTTGCGAGTCAACTCGTAGCCCATCAACAAAATTGGGTGGGAAATCAAATCTATTCGTAGGATTTAGACCTTCAGCTTGATTGTCAATAAATGCCTCTAAATCTTCTAGCATCTCATCAAGTCCGTCTATGTCATCGTCATTTTCCTCATTGAACTCCTCACTTCTGTATGTTCTAAAATCATATTCTTCATGACGAATCCTACCTCGAGTTCTCCTTGGCAATTCAATGGTCGGCTCCTCGCCATGGTATATCCAATAATGGTAAGTTATACCTATCCCATCAACAAGCAAGTGTGCTCTTATTATATTCATAGTGTGCGCGGACACGTTTAAGCATTTCCTACATAGATAACTTAACCTCTTGTCCATTCCATACTTCATGCGCAAGTATGCAATGAAAAACTCAACACCTTGTCAGTACTTTTCACTTCCAATATTACAATCTATCCAACTCTTATTCATAACTGTAAAAGAATCCCATAGCAAATCAAAATGAAAAATTGATTTACGATAAGATTGTTGGGGAAAAAAGTGCAATCAATAATGTTTGACACACATATAATGAAAACATAAGTTCTTTAATGGTAAATATATAATGAACTTTATTTTAAAGCTAGATTAGACCTGGAATGATAAACATATAAGCAATTAAATTGTGAACTTACAAGCTTACTTGGTTTGGAAATATATGGGCCTTACAATTGTGAACTTATAAGATTAGACCTAGAATGATAAACATATAAACATTAATAATGCTTTCTAAAGGACTCGAGTGGATGATGCGGATTAGGGACTCACCAAAAATGTAATTTTGTTGCTAGAAGTTAACCACCACAACACAAATGGGCACTATTGCTGCTGGAGCAAGACTGAAATCCCACCTAAATTATTTGCCATGAAAGCACTAGAATTAGTGAAAATGCTATAGAACACAAAAGGTAGGCTCCCTCAAAATGCAAATAAAACTCCTATATGTACAAAAAACAAAAAATCGACGTTAAGTCAAAGATCAACTCAACACTGTAGATATATGTTAAATGCTATAGACACAACATTGAGAATGATATTTAATAAATTGGACTAAAAACATCTCATCTTTCACTTATTATTCTTCTTCAATTTAAAGAACTATCAAGCCTTCAACACGAGCTTTATCAAACAAGATCAAACATAGACATAAAAATATCTTACATTAAACTTCAAATAGAGTAGGACAAAACAGCATAGGTTTTATGCAATTCGCCTAGTTCAAATAATCGACTAACAATGCATCAGAGGTTAAAAAAAGAAAAAAGAAAAAGAAAACAAAGAGTGAGATTGACCATTCACTACTTAAACAAGGAACAACATAACATTTGATTTCTTACCTCTAGAACAAGCTATAGCATAAAACATAATAATATCTTAAGCATTTTGAAACTGAAATGATCAACTAAAAGAGGTTTATTTGTTTAAATAAAACTAGAAAAAAATAAAATTTCACAAACTTTATGGTGCGGGAAATGGCCTCACACGATGGTTTTTGCGGTTCTACTTCTTTTCTTCCATAACCTCAAAACAATAAATTAGAGAATGTTAATAATCCTGTAGTATTTCAAAGCTAAAGAAGACTAGGGGTTGATAAAAGAAGTACTTCCAATAAGTTGATTTTCATTACTAATATAACCAATGATGCATGCTTCATTTTTTAAACCATAAAATGTATAACAGATAAAATAAAATTCTTCTTTTATTAATAGTTATTGTTAAAAACTAGTTTTGCATAGAAGTAAAGGAGGGTAAGAAAGCAATTGGAGCTCAACAAACGAGTTCTAATGAAAGCTAGTCTTAGATACATGTGAAAACATATCAAACAAAGCTTTTTGCAAAAATCCTCTGATATTTTTTTTTCCTTTCATTTTGACCAAAAATACTATGATATTTTGTGGCTTTAAAATCTGCCAACTAAAGATAGTGAAGGGCTTAGCATTTGGCATACAAATAGGATAGAGATGGAACAAAAAAATATTGATTCTAGATTAGCATTCTCACTTGTAAGAAACCGATAACAAACTTTGTCTTTGGAGAAAACAAAAATGGAAAAAGTAACAAATTTCAGTAGTTTCATTGAGAACTTTTTGAATAAAAGTTCTCGAAAATTTTGAAAACAAAACAAGTTGATGAAGAAAAGATAATCATGCCTAAAATAGTTTTCAAATTGGAAAAGATATATGAAACAAGTTCCCACTCTAGTAGTTCTTCCTTTTCCTTCCCAAGCTTTGATATAGTGCAATAATAGCCCCCACAGATGTAGGATTCACTTCTTGCACAGTTATGATTATGGATTCTCGATCATCACCATAAAGTGTAGACCTTAATCCCTATGAAAGCCCATTAATCATTAGCATAAAGTGAGGATAATTAATGCGTCAAGAATGTCTTCAAGCCCATTATTTATTTACCTAATGAGGAATGTCTACTTTAAAAAATGTGGCCTCACCTATGCCTTACCTAAAGCATTCCAAACAGATAATCTCCACAAGTGACACTTGGTTCAAGCTCCCAATCATGACCAGGTGGTCTATCACGGAGGATTTCTATGAATGTTACAAAGAAATTGTAGACACCCTCTCTCAATTGTTAAATGTAGTTGTATCACATATACAAGATTCATGAACGCGTAAGAATAGTTTCATGAAAATAGATGTACTATAAAATTGGAAACCAGAAATATAGGCTTACACATGTTAGTCTATGCTCCCTTTGTTCTTGTAGACAGTGAGGCCTTGATTCACCTGCAACAAGACTAGACCAAACCATCAACCTTAGCATTATTAAAATTAGCCAATCAATATATTTTCAAGAAAGGACTTTTTTCCAATGGCAATTACACTTCGGTGCCTAGCTAGATAGATAAGTATGACTCTTTAATCCTAATCTCACCAAAAAATTCTTCATTTACTTAATTTCAAAGACTTAAAGAAACTTAATGTTTATTTTAACTTGAGGATTGCATTAGCACAGTCAATGTGCAATCAAAGTTCATAATAACACTATAAGGTATTGATGCATTAGTCAAAGCTTTCTTCCAGAAGTGTTAAGTTAACCCAATTAGTATCTTCCATAATTAATAAGCAAACCTATTAGATATATAAATCCCAGTTCCCAATTTCTGCTAACCTCAAATGTTAGAGGTGCTACTAAAGTGTGTTAACTTTTCCCCTTCTTAATAATAGATTTCAGTTAAAATAAAAACAAAAAATAGATATAAGTCTTATACAAAAGCTAGGGAGTATAAAGACATGTAACAAAGCAATAGCAAACATATATAGGATTTAAGTCAGGACTATAATATAAAGTACTTCTTCAGGGTGCCTTTTCCATTCTAATAGAGAAATGAAACATACAGAAGAAGTAACCTAGTACATTTGCTATAGTAGTCCAGAAACTTGTACAAGACATACCATTATAAAACATGATTACTTAGTACATTTGTGAAATCACAAATTAAATATATGAGACAAGTGAATGTATTTGCTTAACAGGCTCACCACTAAAGGACCATTCAATGAAGAATGGAACAATTGGAAGATATATAAAACAAGTGTCTTTAAGGCATATGTGGAAATTAAACCATGATGAGCACCAAGAATACTACTTTTGTAATAACACCAAGCCTTAATTAGTATAATGCTATGTTTAAATGGGTGATCTTTTCAAATGAGATGATATACTAGTACAAATAAGAACCAACAGGACAATTAAGTATAAATCAGCTTAGTTTTGCCTACTGTATAAAATAAATAGGTGTTAATACCTCATATAGCATATGGATTAACACTGAAAGATGTAGTTCCTAGCATAAAATAACTAGTTAATTTGTAGCATTTAATAACCAAGGACCAAGACACTGATTACCAGATAATACATAAGTCATTCCATAAAAACCATGTGTAGAATGACATTGGTATATTGCTTCAAACTAATCATGCTAGACTGATATATATTCTTATAATATTTGGCTATCATCCCGTAGATCACAAGAATCAGTAGAAAGGATGGAGGAGGTGTTCAGGCTAATGAAACTCAACAAAACTATCAATCCTAAATGGACCACATTTAGCACTTTAGCCACTATGTACATTAAAATAGGAGAGTTAGAAAAGGCGGAGGAGAGTTTAAGGAAAGTGGAGTCTAGAATCACAAGTCGGGATTGTATACCATATCATTACCTTATAAGTTTATATGCCACTCTTGGTAACAAAGTGGAAGTGTATCGTATCTAGAATAGCTACAATAGCTACAAGATAATTTTTCCTAGTATTACAAATTTAGGTTACCATGCTGTGATATCTTCTTTAACAAGAACAAGTGATATTGAGGGTGAACATCAAATTTATGATGAGTGGCTATTAGTAAGAACATCATTTGATCCTAGAATTGGAAACCTTCTAATGAGTTGGTGTGTTAAAGAAGGAAACTTGGACAAAGCTGAGAATATTTTTTATCACATGATCGAGTTGAGTAGGAAACCGATAGGAATAAAAATCTGACAAGACCTATCATTAGGGCAAGAACTAAAAGAATTCGAATTTTGGCGATGAGGGCCCATTTTGAGTAGATCGACCTCAGAATTATTTATAAATTAACCTCTTTTCTATTATTTTTGTAGTGTTTTCCAACAGGCACACTTATCATATTTATAGGGCAATGGACAAACTCCCCCAGACTCAGCTTGTGGGTTATCCATGGACCGACCTGAACCGGCGATGAGTTGGGCCGATAGATCCTATAGAAGACCGGCATCTTAAAGACCATTTCTTTTATATATTTCTTCTTTTTATGAACTATTTTTTGTTGTATTTGGTTTTGGGACACTTTTATTTCCTTGTAATTTTCATTTAGGGTTAGCTACCTTAAAAGTGGCAAACTTGTAATTTTGAGCATTTTTTAACCCTAGGAGTAGCAAGTATAAATACTTGCTTAAGAGAGGGTTTGAGGAGGCCATATTTTGCAGATTATACACTTCATATTCACGTGAGAATTAGGGTTCCTAATTGTCATTAGACTCTTATCGATTTCAATCCCAAGAGTTGAAATTGTGGCGAGTGCAACACCTTGAAATTGTGAGTTGTATCAATTTCATTTTGTTGTGATTTCTTTTCTTCTCTAGTGTGTCATATCTAGGGTTGAATTGAGATAGTTCTTGGATAGGTTTTCTTCTAATTGTATTCAAATTCTTGTGTTTACTTAAGGTCCCTTGCAATTGAATTCGAATCATCATTGAGAATTCCCTTGAAAACGTGTTTTTCACTATTGGAAAGGAGTCCTTGGAATTTAGGTTTTCTTTTGAATTTGTGGATTATTTTCGTGGATTATATGTGATTAGGGTGTTGTTAGAAGATATTATCATTGTGGAATTACAATTGTAACTTTGAGCATTTGGAATTCATTACATCTAACTAGGGTTCACGTGAATTTTGCCCTTGTGGATCCAGTTTTACCTTGACTTGAGATTGTTTTTTCTTAAGTCTTTTAATTGTGCTTCTAAGTGGATTTAGGCACATCAGAAACCAACTTCAATATCATGAGGAAGCTAAATAATAGCAAAGCTTTCACAAATAGAATGCCTTACGTGGGATCTTTCTAGCTAAGTGAGGAGTGTAGTAACAAGGGAAGAAGTAGGCATCTAGTCATTATGCATGAGCAACCATAACACCTATTATCATAACGCTATTATCTAATTTTCAAAACAGAGCAACATAACACCACATAATGCCATAATACCACAGAACACCGCATATCAGAATGCCATAACACCTGTTATCCAAAAAAACCATAACACCACACAACGCCATAATCAAAACAAAACAGAGCAGCATTACAACTATGAAAGATGATTCAATTTCCTTGAAACCTATTTAGCCAAAAATAAGATGATTTACCCAAAAAAAATTCTTCAAACGCTAATTTTAGTGAATGATCTGGAACAAAATTCTCAACTTGATACAAATAGAAGCCTACTGTTTAAAGATGATGGTTCCTTGCAGGTGATGTGTGACAGGGGAAATCGAATTAGGGTTTCTGGTTGTGAAGTCGAGGGTTTCTGACTGTGAAGTCAAGGAAGTCGAGAAGCAAAAGGGAAAGTAACTAAGAGGAGCAGTTGTCAAAGTTAGGAGAAAAGAAGTGAAGTGATGGCACGCGTGTAGTAGGTTAGGAAAGGGTGCTGTTGGTCAATCACAGGTAGTAGACTGAGGCCAAGTAGAGTGAGTAGTAGGCCAAGGTTCGTGGGCAAATTATGCAGGCCTGTGAAGAAGAAGTGGCCCATTCCGTAGCCTGTCCACCATCAATTGAAGCCTGCCCATAGAAGGAAGATCAAATTCCAAAAATTACCATAACAACTCACATGGGTTGTTAGAGATTTATCAACAACCTTATCTAAAAACAATATTACATATATAATTCATGTAAGAAAGGAGGATGATTATGGAATGAAACAGAAAACTTTTCCTCCGAATTTTGGTTAATCAATTTGCATTCAAATTGATCCTAATCTCCCCCATTACAAGTGGTATAAGAGCGGTTGTTGCCATGGAGACCCATGAATCCAAGAAGCTTGATGAAACCGTGCGCAATGCTGTGAATGAATACACAGAAGAAGCCCTTAAACCCTTTCACAACACGCTCAAGAGGATGCAAGAGTTGATGGATCAACAGATACTTACCATTACTAAACTAAAGACGAGTAAGTCTGATCAGTTGGAAGCATCTGTCTCCATGGCAATAGATTCTGGAAAGTTACCTAAAACTAATGATAAACATAGGTTAGCATTAGCTCACACTGTAATGGTAGAAAACCATTTGCAAACACGAACACCTAGGGTGGATTTTCCACCTTTTGATGGTCACGACATTAAGGATTAGTTATACAAGGCACAGCAATATTTCAAAATTGATTCAACTCCTGAAAACTGGAAAATTAGGGTGGCAGCCATGTATTTAGAGGGAAAGGCTTTGAAATGGTATCATTCATACATTTAGACCCTTGAGGGTAACCATGTTGTCACTTGGAATGAATTGGTTAAGGCTTTACAAGCCAGATTTGGGGAGAAGGCCTATGAAGAACCCATGGCTGAACTTAAAGAATTACACCAGCAAGGATCGTTGCAAGATTATCTAGAGGAGTTCGAACACCTAGTTACTCAGGTCAGATTACCAAAAAATTACTTGATTAATTGTTTTATGAGTGGTTTGCATCCATCCATAAAGTACCTTATTAGAATGTTTAACCCACAAACCCTACAAGAAACTTACTCACTAGCCAAACTGCAAGAAGCTAACCTGTTGTCCACCAATCAATACCTTAAGACACCCCATATAACCCATAACTCAAACACATCCAACTTCAACCCTTACCCACCTTCTAGTAAAAACCAGACTTACCCTAAAAACACCACCACCACCACCAGTACGAACAAAACCAACATCAACCCAAACACCAATAGTCTCACCAAATACTACAACCCACCTAGACCATTAAACACATTTAACCCTCAAATGCGACTAACTAAGAGATTGACTCCTAAGGAACTAGAAGAGAAGAGAAGGAAGAAGCAATGCTTCTGGTGTGATGAACCTTTTGGTCCAGGACATCGTTGCAAGAAGAAGTTGAATATGCTGGTAGTAGATGCAGAGGAGGAACCCACAGGGGTAGATGATGAGGAAGGATCTCAAGTAGGGGTTGAGACTGACTTTGCCAATCTCACTCTCAACGCCTTGGATACAGGAAGAGGACCCTCTATAAGTAGCATGAAGATACAAGGGAGCTACAAAAGAAGGAAGGTGGGAATTCTCATCGACACTAGCAATTCATTAAACTTTATAGATGAACGCCTTGCTAAAGGATTTAAATGCCCCCTTACTGACATTTCCCCAATGAAGGTAACCTTGGCTGATGGCACCGAGGTTTACAGCACGAGTAAAATTTCCAATTTTACTTGGAAAACGCAAGGATACGAGTTTGTGGCAGAAGTTTATTTGTTAACTTTGTCTGGATGCGACATTATCTTAAGAATACCCTAGTTGGGATCATTGGGTACTATACGTTGGAATTTCCAACACTTAACCATGGATTTTGAGTTGAATGAACATAAATACAGATTGGTGGGAAACAGGGAGCAATTGAAGGTTATCAAATCATCTGAGTTGAGTAGAATCATTGTGAGTGGAAGAGCTATGCAGTGTGAATGCTGGATGGTACAGGCTAGGGATGAGAGGGCTCAAGATGGATCTCATCAAGGTTTACACCCTCTTGTCATGGATATACTGGAAAAGTTCCTGGATATATTTGAAGAACCCCATGGATTACCTCCAGTCCGGGTGCATGATCACAGAATACCATTACAAGAGGATTCAAAGATAGTCAATATAAGACCCTACCGGCATTCCGTAGTACAGAAGACGGTATTGGAAGAAATGGTCAGGGAGATGCTATTGAGTTGAACGATTCAACACAGCCACAGCCCATTTGCTTCACCAGTAGTTTTGGTGAAGAAAAAAGACAACACGTAGCGCATGTGTGTTGACTTCCACAAGTTGAATAGGCAGACGGTTAAGGATAGGTTTCCAATACCTATCGTTGAAGATCTATTTGATGAGTTAAATGGATCTACCTACTTCAACAAGCTCGATTTAAGATTGGGCTATCATCAAATAAGGATTTTCCTTGAGGATATCTACAAGACAGCTTTCAAGACACATGAAGGGTATTACGAGTTCTTGATAATGCCCTTTGGCCTAACAAATGCTCCATCTACTTTCCAAGGACTTATGAATCATATATTTAAGGCCTATTTGCGGAAATTCATCTTAGTCTTCTTTGACGATATTTTGGTGTACAGCCCAACACTTGAGGACCATGGATAACACCTACGAACTGTATTTAGTGTTCTTCGACAAGAATAGCTTTACCTTAAGAGGTCTAAGTGTGTCTTTGGAGCAACACAAATTGAATACTTAGGGCATATTGTGAGTAGGGCAGGAGTTGCTACTGACCCTAAGAAGATCGAGTCCATTGTTAAGTGGCCAGTTCCTAAGAATATAAGGCAACTAAGAGGCTTTTTAGGACTGACGAGCTATTATAGAAGGTTCATCAGTGGTTATAGTGTTATTGCAAGACCCCTTACATTGTTGTTAAAAAAGGAAAACTTCCACTGGGATCATATCTGCTTACAGGCTTTCAAAACTCTCAAGGTAGCTATGGTAAGTTCCCCAGTTTTAAGCTTACCATATTACACTAAGGGGTTTGTAGTAGAGACGGATGCCAGTGGGGATAGAATTGGAGCTGTTTTGATACAAGAACGACACCCAATAGCCTTCCTAAGCAAGACCTTATCTCAAAGACAACAAGGGTTATCTGTATATGAGAAGGAATTGCTAGCCTTAGTGTGTGTAGTGGAAAAATGGCGACATTACTTGATGGGACAACACTTTGTGATCAAAACTAACATCAAAGCTTGAAGCACTTGTTGGAGCAACGACTAGTTACTTCTAGTCAACATAAGTGGTTAACTAAGTTGCTAGAAATGGATTACGAGATACAATACAAGAGTGGACAAACTAATGTTGTTGCCGATGCCCTGTTTAGATTGGGTCATGCTGAGTTGAAAACCCTGAAGGTGACCATCACCACCCTTGAACTGATTCAAGAAATTAGAGATAGCTGGAAGTTGTCAGGAGGCTACTTAGATGTCTTGAACCAACTGGAAACAGGAAAGGTGTGTAAAAATTTCACCTTGAATCATGGAATGTTGAGGAGGAAGGGTAAATGTGTGGTAGGACCTTCAAGTCCCTTAAGGAGGAGACTATTGGGAATGTAACATGATGGGGTACTTGGAGGACATTCAGGGGCCCATACTACTTACAAGAAGTTAGGTGTTGTGTTCTATTGGCCCAAGCTAGAGAAAGATGTGAGGCAATATGTGCGAGATTGTGAAATCTGCCAACGACACAAATTTGAAAATATAGCTACACCGGGGTTACTACAACCATTACTAGTACCTAACACCTGTTGGGCTAAAGTTACCATGGATTTCATAGAAGGTCTTCCTAAATCCCAAGGACAAGAGGTGATTATGGTAGTAGTAGATCGCCTAAGTAAGTATGCACATTTTTTGGCCTTGCCCTACCCATACACAGCTCCTCAGGAGGCCAAGTTATATCTGCAACAGGTGTTCAAGTTGCATGGCTTACCAGAAAGTTTGACTAGTGATCGAGATCCTATATTCATTAGTCATTTTTGGCAAGAATTCTTTAAGCTACAAGGGGTCGAGTTGAATTTGTCCACAGCCTACCATCCACAAACGGATGGACAAACGGAGAGGGTCAATAGATGTCTAGAAACCTATCTCAAATGTATGACCAGTGATAGTCCTAGGAAATGGGGACAATATTTTGCAATGGTTGAATGTTGGTATAACACTAACTACCATTTGAGTGCTAAAAAGACTCCTTTTGAGATCCTATATGGGTATCCTCCTCCATTACACCTTCCGTACATTCCAGGGGACTCGCATAATGCCACTGTGGACAGCATGTTGATCGAGAGGGAAAAAGCAATTAAGATCCTAAAGTTTCATCTTCGGAGAGCCCAGAATAGGATGAAACAACAAGTCGATAGGAAGAGGACTGACCGAGAGTTTAACATTGGAGATAAGGTTTTACTTAAACTTCAACCCTACTGGCAAGGAAGCTTAAAGAGAACCCAAAACCCTAAGCTAGCAGCTAAATATTATGGGCCCTACAAAATAGTAGACAAGATAGGGAAGGTGGCATACCGATTAGAGCTACCAACAGAAGCGGAAATACATCACACCTTCCATGTTTCACAGTTGAAGCGCTACCACGGCTCTGGAAGTGATCATCTTCCCTCACTACCTGTAGTAAATCAAGAAGAAGAGTTAGATCCAGTGCAAATATTAGACAGAAAGATGGTAAAAAGAGGAAATATCATGGAAACCATGGGACTCATCTTATGGCGAGATCGTCCTCCAACAGATGCGACCTGGGAGTTCTTAGAGGATTTGAAGCTCAAATATCCCTATTCTCCTTTGTGGACAAGGGAATTTCAAGAGGGATGGACTGTGACGGGGGAAATCAAATTAGGGTTTCTGACTGTAAAGTCGAGGAAGTCGAGAAGCAAAAGGGAAAGTAACTGAGAGGAGCAGTTGTCAGAGTTAGGAGAAAAGAAGTGAAGTGATGGCACACGTGTAACAGGTTAGGAAAGGGTGTTGTTGGTCTGTCATGGGTAATGGACCGAGGCCAAGTAGAGTGAGTAGTAGGCCAAGGCTCGTGGGCAAATTATGCGGGCCTGTGAAGAAGAAGTGGCCCATTCCGTAGCCTGTCCACCATCAATTGAAGCCTGCCCATAGAAGGAAGATCAGATTCCAGAAATTACCATAACAACTCACATGGGTTGTTAGAGATTTATCAACAACCTTATCTAAAAATAATATTACATATATAATTCATGTAAGAAAGGAGGATGATTATGGAATGAAATAGAAAACTTTTTCTCCAAATTTTGGTTAATCAATTTACATTCGAATTGATCCTAATCTCCCCCGTTACATGATGATGAACAATTTTGAAGCAAATTTCGTCGTTCCTCATGTGGCTCCAGTTGTTGACGTAATCGTACTCGGAGAAGACAAAGTTTAGATGA
Source organism: Laguncularia racemosa (assembly GCA_037954665.1). NCBI lineage: Eukaryota > Viridiplantae > Streptophyta > Magnoliopsida > Myrtales > Combretaceae > Laguncularia > Laguncularia racemosa. The sequence continues at coordinate 306,408 of JBBMOL010000232.1, forward strand.
GAGAAAATGTATTTATAATGTAAATAGTAGGGTTAAGCACTGTGGCTGTTTTTTTTTTTTTTCTCTTTTGACCGGCATAGTGTTTTTTTTAATAATTAAAAATATCCTAAAATCTAAAAAAAATAATTAATTATTAAAAAGAAAAAACTAAAATATTTTTAATGTTTTATTAAGGGAAAAAAAGTTACAAAAAAAAATCAAGTCTATAATAAATAATTTATTATTTAATTAGAGTTTATAACTTAAACTTTACTCATAAACGTCACTAATAATATATTTTGTGCGACGTTTAACAAATGTTACTAAGATACATTGGAATTGGCGATGTTTATAAAATATACAAACGTTACCAAATACAAAAATTCCTGTAGTGAGAATAACCTTTTTTATTTTAATATTAGGAAGGAAGAATAATAATTAAAATAAAAAGTTTTGGTAGATGTATAAATAATTAAATAATAAAAAAAGAAGTAAAATTCAAAGTTTTTTTGTTAGATAAATAAAGTTTGAATAATTAAAGATTAGAAATTCATGTTATATGATTTATACATTTCAATTAAGCTCAAAATACCATAACTTTCACATATGTATAATATGAATATTACTTTCTCAATAAAATTGAAGAAAAATCCCAATCTTTGCAAAAGATATAATTGGCAAAACATTAAAATAAAAGTAAGTAAAATCAAACCAATAAAATGATGTGATTTAATCACATACAAAAGAAGGAATATACACCAAGTTTTTATTTTACAGTCAATCACATATGAATGTTTATTTATTTATTTACTAAAACTTATGATTTTAATTGTTATTCTTCTTTCTTAGTATTAAGAAAAAAAATGTTAAATTGGAAGTGCATCCCTTATGTTTGGCTATATACACTTAACCCCTTTATCTTTGACATTGTCCCAAATCTTTAAAAAATGGGGGCTTAAATGCATCTTTTTTTTTTAAGTTGTGCACCTTTTTTTGAAACTTTTGGGAATATAAACACACAATTTAAAAAATGACGGAACAAAGTACATATGAAGTAAACATAAAAGGTTATATTTTCAATTTACCATATAATTTACATATAAGATATATAACAAATATAACACATGTAGTTTTTATTTATTTATTTTTTTTGCCAAAAAAATATAACACGCACACACACATACGCATATGTTATATCTAAGTTATATAGTTATGTCTTATATATATATATATATTGCATGCACTAATACATATATATAGATTATATGATGTAGCTCATAAGTTTTGAGGAAAAGATTAAATCCTTTTCGAGCATTTTCATGGACTATTTCTTCAATAGCCCCAAATTCATCCCACCAGTGTGCGAACCAGTTGGGAAGGTTTTTTTAAGAACATTTATCAAAAAAGATCAACTAAGTATGTGACCTCTTTTGATTCATTCGAAGGAAAGCATTGAACTAGGCTGATGAAGAATATCCTGCAAAGATTTCTAGGATACCTTCCATTTTTTGTTTATCTAGATCTAGAAGATTAAGCTTCTTTCTGATCTGACATTTGTTAATTGTGTGGCCATATTTCCTACACAGATAACATTTGATTGGCCTAAAAGGTTTCTTCTTCTTCTTAGAATATTCCCTTTTAGATTTTTCATTGTCAAACTGTTTCTTAAATCTTTTAGAAGATTTTTTCTTTTTCTTGTAAATCTTCTTCTTAGATTGTCCCTTACAATCTGTACATTTTGAATTGTCAAAGACAAATGATGGATCATACTGTTGACAGAACTCTCTAAGGCTTTACCTTTTCATTTCTTTTTCTTTTCTTAGTTGCTTATGCATCCGAATTGTGTTACACATTTAGGTTCCTATCTTATAAACATATGAAGTTAATTCTCCACAAGATAGGTTATTGTAAGGAATTTCCCCATTGAATTCCTCACGAATTTTAGTTTTAACCTGTTCACCTATAAGGTTTGGTAAACCGGCTAAGAATTTTTCTTTCTAGAAGGATTGATTGCAATCATCTCTTAGCAATACCCTTTAGAGAAATATTTCCTTGTATTGGCGGAATTCACCTAAAGACTTGCATTTCATATTGGATAGAAGATCCAAATTCTTATCTCTGATGTGAGATGGATCTCCTATGAAATGTTGACTAATACAAAACATTAATGTATTAACAACATCTTGAATTGGTTCATTCAATTCATTCAATATTTTCACTCCAAATTCATTCTTTTTAACTAAAGTTAAAATATTCATTTGCTGTTCTTCAGTGAGATAATTATCCCACTAACCTTTTAATTGTCCAGTAAAACCAGCAATTAAAAGTACAGCAATTTGATAATCAAATATGCCTTGAATACTTCTGTTAGTATTCGCAAACATGATCATCTGATTAAGGACATTCAAGATCATTTGTTCTGAGGCTCCATCTATATTCCATTCATAGGTGGTTCCTATAGAATATTTGTTTTAATACAACATATAATATATATATATATATGTTGTATTTATTATTGTAATGTACTAACTGATGTATATGACATAGGTATATGGATTATAAATATATGTATATATGGTATACATATAATTTATACGCAAGTATAGCATATATATATATATATATATATACATATAATTCTGATGTATGCTCTAATGTATATAACATATTTATAAATTATATATTTGTTATAATATAATGAAAAGAAATATACTTTTAGTCCTTAATACTTACAAACTTTTCTCTTTGACTTATCTTTCTTTCTCTCTTTATTGGAGTCCTCAATATTTTCAAATTCTTATAAAAATAGGAAATCCGTTGAATCTATTAAACTTTTTTCCATTAATGACATGTATTAACTTTAAATTAGTTCATTATAATTAATCTAATAAAATTATAATATTAAATATATTTAATTACATAATATAATGAATGATAATATTAAATAAATTTAAGTATATAGTATAATAAAAATAATAGAGATAAAAAAAATAATTAAAAGTAAGAAAAATGAATTGAAAAAAATTATGCAAACCCTAGACACCTTAGTTGACCTTCCAAAGGCCAATTAGAAGTTAACACATGCCAAATGTAGATGAAAATTTTGATATATTAGATGCAAGGTTGTAGACACTCCATTTTTTGCCCGCCTTTAATAATTTTTCATAAAAATAGGCTAGGTTTACAAATAGTAAAGAATAAAATTTAAATGAAAAAAAAAAGAAAATGGAAAAAATTGAAAAAATGATTAAAAAATACATAAAACTAATAAATGATAAAAAATATACAAAAAAAGGTTAAAAATATGAAAAGAGAATAAAAATAATGTTTTTAGACAAAAAAAAATAATGAAAACGACAATTTTGATCAAATCTAGTTGAATTAGCCTAAGTTATGTTAAATAAATTTTCCTATAATAAATAGAAAGAAACTAGTAGCACCATAGTTGGTTGGTCACACGTGCATGAGGTTTAAGGGATGGGAGTTCAATTCAATAAGAGCATGAAACGCTTTAAATTTTGCAAGGCTTGAGGTCAAACAATGCTTGTCAAATCTAAGGATGTAAAAGAGTCGGATTTTAGGATGGGTTTATTGAAACTCGAACCCAACCCGATAAAGAATGTATATTCCCAAAACTCGCCCCAACTCGATAGGTTTTTTTTTTACCCCAACCCGAACTTGACCTGAATGACAATTAAATCTTTTTTTTTTTATACTTCAATTTATTTTTATATGTTATTTTTTTTAATTTATTATCCATCTACTTGTGATTGAAAAAAGAGAGAAATTAAATATAAAAATATACTAATTAAAAATATAAAATCATACTAAAATATACCAATTATAAATTATAATATTAATTTTTATTTTTTTTAAATCAGGTCGAGTTTTTACATCGAGTTTTTTGTAGATCTTGTAACTCAACCCTAAAACTTGTTGGGTTTTATTCTACGTTCTAAAACCTAACCCTAAACCCCATAAGGTTTTTATCGGGTCAGTCAAGGTGGGTACCCTATTACGACTCACTTTGGTTGCATCCCTAGTCAAATCATTACATTTTTTAATGGAAATTGATGCAAATCTATCAAACACTTATCAAAAATCCAAAATAATTAATTAAAGATTAGATAAAAATCTAAAAGATAAAGCTTTATCTTCCTCGCATGGCCAAGTGTGATTCTACCTTATCCTGAGCACTAAACTTGATACTAATCACACCATTACAAAATAGAAGAACTTAGGAAGACAATCACCCTCGCCCATTATAAAATAGGTTTCCAATTAGTTTTAGAAATTAGTATTTAGGTTTTTTCAAAAAATAAAAGTAAACAAAATATGTTTTGTCACTTAGGAATATTGATTTTCGTGAATAAAAATCTTGAATTGGTGTTTCAAAATTAGGATATTTAAGGTTTTTTAAGCTTAAGAAATAAAGTTTAAAGTCTTTAGAAATTTTTTGAATAAAAAAATAAAATAGTAATAAATGTAAATTTGACTCGTTTTCATGAAAAAATAAACCAATATACTAAAGTTGTATAAAATAAAAGGAATTATGGCAATCTAATTCCAAATAGCGAATATGCAAGCACCTATGGGGTGACCAATACAAAAAGATAAAAGAAATGTTTTCCCAAAAAAAAAAGAAAAAAATTTGTCTTTATGTGTTTTTTTTTTTTTAAACGAAGGGGATCTAATGAAGCCCCGTACTCCTCTTTGGAGTTGAAGACCATCAAATTGTATAAGGAATCAATAAAGTTTTCATATGAAAAAGTAAATAAGGAGTGAACTATGAGGATTCGATACACAATAGTGCAAACTTATACAAAGATGTCATACAGATCTACACATTAATGTAGCAAACAATCAAACAATTTATTTAATTATCTTATTTAAACATTTAACATGAGAGTACTTATGACTCCAGACATCACAATGAGGGATCTAGGGTATGATTCTACCATAGCAGACATCAAGGTTTGATGAGAGTAATTAGACTTATTAAGGCCCAATTAGAATATTTAGGCCCTTAAAGAATAATAGGCCTAAATATGTTTAGAAGTATGCCTTAATTAAATTAGTTAAGTCTAATAATTAATATTAAGTCCATTTTTTTCCAATTAGATTACTCTCATTTATTTTAATTAACTTAGGCTCATTATGTTTAATTAGTTCTATTTTTTATATCCTAGGTCCAATTGATTTATTAAGTCCAATTTTAATTTCACCTTAGCTCTTTAGTTGATTTAGGGCCTTGTAAAGTTTAAGGCCTATTTAAGTTTGATTTACTTGTTATGACCTATTTAAAGTATAGACTCTAAAGATTAATGAGTTTAAATAAGTTTTAGGTCTTAAGCCCATTTAGGTTTTATTACAGTTACGTTAGTCTATTTTATTCTATTAAGTTTAAGTTTATTTTATTTAATTCGATTTGGGCCTTAATATGGTTTAAGCCTTAGTTTGGATTATTTATCATGATAAGGCTCATTTAAAGTATTATCCTTACAAGTAAAATGGATCGAAGTAGATTTTGGATTTTTGGCCAATTGGTCATTTGAGTCCATTATATCAAGTCATGTTCTATATTGATCCACTAAGGTTAATCAGGTTAACTAAGCCCAATATATCCAATTATGTTTGATCATATGGGCCACCCATTAAAAGGGAAAAAGGATGGTCTTAGCCCATGTTAATTAAGCTAACCATTAATTAATTCCAATTCGCCATTGTGAAAGATCTTAATTTTGAAGAGCTATAAGTTACTCAATTTAAGCTCAAATTAAGTGAACCAAAGTCATTTGATGCTCTATCACTCCCACTTTCCATTTTAAAATAAAAAGGCTTATTTTATTCATTTTAGAGCTCTTGAATTACCGGATCACACAAAGTTATGAATTATCAACTTTAAAATCCATTTCTTATCCAATTTAGATCCAAATCATTCCAAACCAAAGCCCACTTGTTCCTACTTCTTTCTAGAGTCCAAAACATTGTTTACTTTTTATTTTTAATTCCAAAATAAAGCAAAATTTACAAAGCACACCCCAAACATCCATTACATTCTTATTAGTCCAATTTTAACCTATGTTCACTTATAGGCCTCATTTTACATTCAATCCAACTCTTATTCATTAATTAATCATAATTCCACCAAATTAACCTAAAATGAGCATAATATATTAGAAATTTTCTAAAATTAAATATATGATCAATTTATGCAAGCAAAAATCATACTTTCAAGATCATACATTCCTTCAGTTCATCATAGATTATACTTAGTTAAGCTCAATATCTATCTTGTAATTTCAATTTTCATCAAATTTAACACTTTAAATCCATAGTTTAATAATTGAATCAACTTTTTCATTCATTAGTTCAATCATACCATCAATTTTAAGTTCTAACATACCATGTTTAACAAATTCATCACATAATCTACTTCTAAATTCACATATCTATACTTTATTCATCAATTTACAACCATTCATCATCTAAATCAAATTTCTCATGGAAATTAAACCCCATTTCATCCTCTATAGTAGCGGTCACCATTACCTATTTACATATCTTCAATTATCATACATCAAGTTTAATTTTTACTACTAAATCCAACACCTAACAATCCATAAAGCATATTAAATCATAGATTAATATCCTAATGACCAAGTAACACTTAATAGACTCCAATATTGGTGGCAGTCAACATGGTTTATGTGCAAAATCTCATTAAAATCCAAGAAATCATCAAATCACTATGTCTAACTATTTCTAATCAATCTAAATCATTCATTCAAGCTTGGTTTTGAGCTTACCTTAATGGAGACCCACAAAGATTTCTTGCTCTAAGTCTTGCTGCCACCAAGATGTATCAAAGATGGAATTTTCTTTTATTTAAATTCACTCCTTCACACTAAATCATTTTGATTAGCATCAAAACTAAGAATTTGCATCTTTAAATCAACCTGAATCTCACAAAATTCACTTACCTTTCTTTCTTGAACTGTGACAAAGAGAGCCCCTTAGCTAGGATCTTCACTTGATTTTGCACCTAAAACTCAAAGAAAATTAATTAAATTAGTTGCTAATTAGGATAGGTTTAGAGCTAAGTTGAGAGTTTAAGGTTTAAGCTTGCATTTTGTGATGTTACCATGCAATTTTGAAAAAAAAAAAAAAAAAAAGGAGGCTACCGATTTTTAGTCATAAGAGGGGTTATATAGTAGGGTTTAGTGAGGGTTTAAGAATAGAGACAAATGGGGACCGCTAAGGTTTAGTGGCTTTAACCTAAGGGTGACATGTGGCTTGCATTTTAGCTTAACTACCATTTTATTTTTCCTCAATTTTTTCTACTTATTCCAACTAAAATATGATTCATTCCTTTCCCTAAAATACCCCTATAAGCCCAAGTATTTAGCTACTCTTCAACAAAATAAGCTTAGGGGCATTTTGATAATTTTATCCAATTGACCTCCTAATTTAAAATTTTCTTTTTCAATTGTCTTGAAATGATTTATAATTGATTTTATCCATCTAATTAAGGTCTTAGAGCTATATTTAAGGTCTCTAAGCAAATCCAAGTTCAAATTCAATAAAATTGATTTCAAGAGTAAAAAGGTCCTTTTGGTATTATTGATTTTCCAACTTTATAAATCCTTCTTAAGTAATTTCAAATTTTTCCTTTTTACTCCCACTGACCCCTTTTTATAATTTTTGGGATTTTTTACTTAAGGCTGAAGGGCATGCAAAGCATAGTCAACTACCTATCCCTAGAAGTGCATATAAGTTGAAGGACCCCACTAGGTTAAAGAATAATAAGTTGAACTCACAATTCTCTCCCTTTATGAATGTTGTTATCATGATCTCTTTACACTCCTACACGTCCCTAACTCAAGCATCAAAGTGACAATGTTAGAGTCGCCTCTAATGCCATCTAATGGCTTAAATGTGTTCATTTTGTAGACTTATTTCCCTATAGGCCAAATAACCACAAGGGAGCTAGACTGGATGCCTAAAGGGGCAAGAATTATGCATCAACTGTGAGCCTTGTAGAGTTTCCTTAGGATTCTAAGTTAGGTGATTCCAATAGATTGATGGGTTATTAACTTTTAGCTAAGCGAAATAGGAAATTAGCCGATATGAAATTGAAACCGTTACGTATAAGTTTATGAGACTCTAAAAATATTAAATAACAAAAAGTTAAAGTTAACATACACACCAATTGGTAGTGATGAAACAACTATATTGAAAATAGCTAATTTAGACGATTACATTAGCAATCGATAAATTAAATTCCTCTAAGTTAATCTTATGAGTTACATGCTACTAAGACTCCCTAAACCCCCTATCTCAACTTAATCTGAACACATTTCCATGTAATTATATCATCCACCATGTCAACTAAAGATTAGCCACTAGATTTCCATGCATGCATGCCATAACCCTTTCCCATGTTTGCGAAGTTTTTCATGCTTACACTCAAATGTCTTGTCAACAAGACATCTTCCAATAGTTGATTCTTATCAATTAGTTTATCAAATTACAAAACAAAACTTAAAAACCAGCTTTATACTTCCTCTTCCTTTGCAAATCTCTTTCCTCTTCCTCTCATTCTCTCTTGTCATCCCCCCCTCTCTCATACACTCCCTCTCATCTTTCCCTTTCTCACTCTAAAAACCACCATGCATTCTTCCATGTATTCCATATGCAAGGAGTAAATCCTATAGATTAAGCTCCTAGAAAGACGATTTGATCACTCAGAAGAAGAAATTTAAGTTCAATCCTAAGAAATTAAGGTAAACTTAGACTACACTTCCAATGTCCTAGCATTTTGAACTATAGGTGCTTACAAGTGTTTCATCTTTGTATTTGTAGCTTAAACCCAACATCTATGAGCTCCATAAGGTAAGGAATCTTGTTTGCCATGTCCATGTAAAGTGGTTTCCATACATGTGGACAAGTAGGAGTGATGATGAACAAGAAACTTGAGAGAGAATTGATAGTTTAAACGGTGGTGGTGGTAAAAGACTCATGAAATTGTCCCTAAGCTACTTGGAACCCTTACAACTATGGCCCCCCATCCATCTATGTTGCTTCCATTAAAGTTAAATTTATACATGCATGGTTTCAATTTAAATGGAAATGATAAAATCTAGAGCCTAGTAACATGATAGTATAGTGGAAGTGCATGATTTGTAAACTTAATTAAGAATTGGCTTGATGTTCAAGTGCCAAACAATTAGACCAAACCTATAACTTAGTGAAACTTTAACTTATTTTAGTTTCCAATAGGTTAATGTGATGTTTAAGGATGGTTCTAACAACCTAATATAATCAACTTGAAGTTGGTGTACACATTTGCTAGAAAAGTAGGTGAATTGATAATAGGTGACTTAGTGGATTGATCAAATTCCTTGGGACAGCCCTTAAGAACATATTCTCTTCATAAAAGTATCCCTTTCCTCACCTATTTGTATTAAATTCAAAGGTGATTTACTTGAGTAGGAGGAGTACTACCACGAAGACTATTTTGGTTAAGGCATACCATGTTCGGGTGAGTGATACTCGTTGAATACCATGCCTTTGTTGTGATTTTTAGTGTAGGAACTCAAAATTGATCTAATATCTATTCGGAACAATGATGTGTGTTTGGGGATTTAAGCAATGAAATGCTTGTGCTTGATGATTGATTTGGCTTGAATTACTAGATTGGTAGGAGAACTAATATCAAATGACTTGATTGGTTGCTCAAATATTCTATGCTATTGATGATTGTCTTATATATATATATATATATATATATATATATATATATATATATATATATATATATATATATATATATATATAATAAATGATCATAAATAGCATATTATTGCATTCTTAAAGGTTGTTAGCACCATGGAACGCACCAAAAGGACCATATAGAGGTGATTCTCCATATGTTATCCTACTCCAACCTTTGGTAACTACTAATGCATTGAGAGACGTTATGCTCTAATTAGAGCTGATTATGTTTGGGTAGCTAGCTTTAGAGTTGGAAATCACTTGGGTGATATTTCAGTATGCAAGTATCGAATGACCACAATAAGCTCGCTAATGAGTTCATAAAATTTAGAACTCTAAGGTTGACATGTAATAAGTTATCTTTTAACCCCCAATCTCAAAGGGCACAAGTCCAATTCCTACAAGATATTTATAAGGTCTTGTAAGTTGTTACATTGCATATGATAGTTAAGTGCTGCATTGTATCGTAATTAATTAATAACTTGTTTGACCTGTATTGTGTAGTGTGGTATGAGATTGGTTTGTGCTTTTAGTTTTATAAAAAAAAAAATTTGCACTAAAATCACAAATTATGTTCGTATTTTTTAAACTTATTTTAAAACTAATTATTTTGAATGTAATATTTATAATTTTTTTAAATACTATATTTAAAAATGTAAGATGTGTTGCATCCTTCTCATTAGCTTTAGCAACGGGCTACGAACATGATTAAAAACCCTATAGGTGGGACATGGCTTTCAGAGCACCCTCTAAGGTGTGAGAACGAGCTCAAACTTGATGGAAGCCCATCTGGAGCTGGCTAAAATTTTATGAAAACCCGTCACCATTGCATGTTAGTTGCATCTCTAGTATTTAACAGGCTGTCCTTACTCCAATAGTGAAATGATACGGATTCCGCGCGGCTTCTGGAGGCTTCTATTGGTCCCTCTCTTTATTTATTCGCCCACTCAATCTACATCTTTTTTTAGCTCTCTGATTTTCAACTCAATTCCTTCTTAAATTTCTTCCTTCATCTTCTTCATTCAGGTAATCCTTTCCCTTCTTCATAATTCTCCTACTATTATCTGGGTAATGTATTTTACTTGAATTTTGTAATCGATTTCCTGTGTTTACTTTTTTCTTTTTCTTTCTTTTTTATCCTTTCTTTACAGGGATTACTGCTCGGCTCGAGTTTTTCTTTCTGTTCTTTCTTCGGTGATCAATTGAGAATGTCTCATATCCTCTGATATGATTGTCCTTATGAATTCCAAGAAAAAGGAAAAAAAGGATAAATCTTTCTTCACTTTTGTTTTTAATTTCTTCAAAATCGTGTTTTGGGGTTTCTTATTGGATTGCCGAGCGAATGTAAAGTTTATGGATTTTCATTTAGAAAATAGAATTTTTTACATATTTTATGAACGTGTAATCATCGTGAGAAATGGAGGGTTTTTTTTTTTTTATTATTATTATTTTTTTGGATGAGTTAAACTGAACCCTTTTTGTCTTTCTAGGTTTTGGACAGGGCATATGTGGTCCTGAGTTGGCTTATAAAGTAAATACTATTGTGGTAATAGAAAAAACTTGTACATGCGAAATATTTTCTACGATACGAAGACGCCCTTTTTTGCGTCTTTTGGTTGATGAGAAAATCAAGGTCAGAAAGAAGTACGGGAGTCGTGAAACTGTGGAAATTTGTGGACTTATATTTTTTACTTTGGTTTCTTTTGATGATTCTGTTCAATCTGTTTATCGCCCTGTTAATTTGACAAGGAAAGAGGAAGAAAAGAATGATTTTACTTTGTTTTCTTATCTGTTTCTATGTGAAGAACTGTGGGTGAGATGGGCAAGACATCTGATGATATGCTGCTGAGTTTTTGATGATTCTTGTTTGCCCTTGACTGAAGATTTACGTGGTAATCAGAGAGAACGAGATCGTGAAAGGGCTCAAGCTAGGGCCGGTCAGAAAGCTAAGATCCCTAAAAATGGTGGATTAACTCCAGAACAACGAAGAGAGAGGTACTGTTCTGACTAACCCCTAAATATTGTGTGATACGCATTAGTTTTACTTCGTAAATGAATATTCCTGTTTAGTCGCGCTTGGTGGCTCGGAGTTGGGAGTTAAATTGTTATTATAGTGATATGGATCATAGTCAGCTGCTGCAATTTCCATGGAAAGTGAATGTCGGTTTGGATAGTGGATTCAGAATCAAAATTCACTGTTCAATTTGAAAACTTTGATACGAAGATATTCAATCTTATCCCAAATGCCAGCTCAATGTTGAAGGTTTATCTGTGAATGAAATGTTGCATATGAGCTTATATGCGAATGTTGGTCTATTGCTGTATGTGCAGAGATGCAAAGGCTTTGCAAGAGAAGGCAGCAAGGAAAGCAGCACAGGCGGAAGCTGGAAGGACTAATGCTGGTGGTGGTAAAGCAAACAAAAAATGACAGGTTTAGATTGTGGAGCATATTTTGTTTGATCAGATCTGACGTTGTGGTTAGGTGGAGGTGTTTGTGTCTTTCTGAGCCTGGACGAATGTATTATATGTTTCCTTGCTTGGAGGGCATACTTGCTTCCGAGTCATGTATCGCTATCTGATTTGAATGAAAGATGTGATTTTTATGCATACGATTTTCACCGTTTCTTTTCATGCTACTTGAGTGTTGCGAATGTGTGGTTACTGCAATATCTGATGACCTTCGTTTGGGGCAGGGTGATTTTGGTCTTGTGTTGGTGGATTATGCAGTTGAACTTGAATCTGGTTGGTAGGAAACCGAAATTCTCCTGTACTTATTGCACACAATATTTTCTGCTTTGCTATTACACATTCTATGCCGGCTGCAGCTCACGGGAAATGCTGTCATTTTAAGGAATTTGGTTTACCATGTTATGTTTAAGATTGCACCATGATGTGGAATGATGTGGAACTTAGGATCCAATTATGTCTTAAAACTCGTTATCAATCAAATCAAAATTTAATCTAAACCAAGGTAATCGTATGGGTTTGTTCAATTATCTTAGAACATATTTTTGATAAAAACCTAAGATATGAATACAAAATTTCTTTGAACCCTAGATCAAAAGTATTTAAGAATAAGAGAAATAGGAAAAAAAATCGGATTATAGAAGAGAATCTCAATTGAAATTCAATTTAACACTTTATGCATAAAAAAAACACGAAAAAAAAAAAAGCTCTCTCATATAATTAAGTAAAGATACCATTTGTTATCTTTATGCAAATTAAGAGTCTCTTATATATGGGATTATAACTTTATTGCCTCTAACATAAAAGAAGATGAAAGGGTTATTTTAAAGACATTTATAACATTTGTTGCATCTAATATTTAAGGTCTTAATTTCATCCTTTTTATTCTTTGGTTGTCTATCTTCAAGCAATTTAATTATCAAGCCTTAATTTTGCATTTATTATCTTTTGGTTGTCAACTTTGAGCAAATTTCTTATCTTAAACTCTTCAGAAACTCCACATGTGAATAGCCTATCATCAATCCATTTTTGGACAAATAGTTGAAGTTGCTCCTTTAGCCTTTTAGTTTGTGTACTAATAATTGGTCTACTAAAATCTTGAACTTCTCCTTGAGTATAAATATCTCTAATGTGAGGATCTTGAACACTACCCATTGTATCATTTTCCCTCTCTTGAAAAGGATTTGTCTTCAAATCAGACTCTGTATCAATATCAAAAGGAGAGAAATCAAAAACATTAAAAGTTGCAAAAACATTATACTCACCTGGCATATCAATGTGATATGCATTGTCATTGATCTTTACAATAACTTGAAAAGGTCAATCTCCACAAGCATCTAACTTTATTTTCCTTTTTGAAGGAAATCTTTCTTTACACATGTGAACCCAAACTTGATCTCTAGATTTAAATGACATCTTGCGTCTTCCTTTGTTTATTCGAAATGCAATTTGCTCATTTTGCTTCTCTATCTTTTGCCTTACCTTTGCATGAATGGCTTTGACTATTTTTGCCTTTTTAAACCTATTAATGTTTGAAATCTCAATCAAAGGAAAAGGCAACAGATCTAAAGGAGTTAGTGGATTAAACTCATAAACAATTTCAAAAGGTAGAAACCTAATGGTAGAATGCACACTCTTATTGTAAGCAAATTCAGCAAATGATAAGATATCTTCCCAAGTCTTAACATTCTTTCCAATCAAAGCACACAAAAATGTTCCAAGTGTCCTATCTACCACTTCAGTTTGTCCATCAGTTTGAAGGTGTGAAGCAGTAGAAAACAACAGTTTTGTCTCTAGTTTAGACCAAAGTACTATCTAAAAGTGGCTTAAAAATTTAACATCCTGGTTAAATACAATAGTCTTAGGAATGTCATGTGAACGCATAACCTCATAAAAAAAAAAAACAATTCAGCAATATGCACAACATCATCAATTTTATGATATGGTATAAAATGAACCATTTTCAAAAAACGATCCACAACCACAAAAATCGAGTCTTGCCCCTTTTCTAATCCTTGGAAGTCCCAAAACAAACTCCATAAAAATGTCAACCCAAGGATGTGATGGTATAGGCAATGGTATGTGTAATTCATGTAGTGGAGTTCTAGATTTTGCTTGTTTGCATGGAATGCAACTAGAGCAAAATTTCTCAAGATCTTTATGCATTTTAGGTCAAAAGAAATGTTCATGCAACATATTCAAAGTTTTGTCAATCCCAAAATGTCCTATAAGACCTCCACTATGAGCTTCACGAACAAGCAATTCCCTAATTAAACTATTAAGCACACACAATTTTCCCATCTTAAAAAGAAATCCATTGTGTCTATAAAAATCATGGAAGGTTGTATGCTCGTAAACCTCATAAACATTGGCAAAATCACTATCATGTGCATACAATTCCTTCAAAAGCTCAAAACTAAATAACTTAGTTGAAAGAGTAGAGATTAGAGCATATCTTCTAGATAGTGCATCTGCCACAATGTTTTCTTTTCCTTACTTGTATTGGATCACATATGGAAAAGATTTTAAGAATATTACACATTTTGCGTGACGTTTGTTTAACTTACCTTATCCTTTCAAATGTCTAAAAGATTCATGATTCGTGTGAATCACAAATTCCTTCAGTAACAAATAATGCTGTCATGTCTCCAATGCCCTCACCAAGGCATACATCTCCTTATCATAGGTTGAGTAGTTAAGTTGTGCTCCATTTAACTTTTCGCTAAAATAAGCAATTGGCCTCTTTTCCTGTAATATAACTGCACCTATATCAATCTTAGAGGCATCACATTCAATTTCAAAAGTTAAATTAAAATTAGGCCGCCTCGACAATGGTGCATTGCTCAACTTTTCCTTTAGCAAAGAGAATGTATTTTTTTATTCCTTACCCCAAACAAACTCCTTATCTTTTTTTCATGATTTCAGTTAATAAGGCAGCAATGATGCTGAAATTTTTAACCAATCTCCTATAAAAACTTGCCAAGCCATAGAAACTTCTCACATCATTAACAGTTTTAGGTTTTGGCCATTCTTATATAGCCTTTACCTTTTCACTATCTACTTCAATCCCTTTGGCACTCACCACATATCCCAAGAAAACAATGTGATCAATGAAAAATGAACATTTCTTCATGTTAGCATATAACTTAGATTTACACAAAGCATTAAACACATATTTTAAATGCGTGGCATGCTCCTCAATAGATTTGCTATACATAAGAATGTCATTAAAATAGATAACTACAAATTTCCAATTAACTCATGCAAAACATGATTCATTAAGCATATAAATGTGCTTGGTGCATTGCTTAAACCAAATGGCATTACCAACCATTCATACAATTCATGTTTTGTTTTAAAAGCAGTTTTCTACTCATCACCCGGTTTCATTCTAATTTCGCGATAACCACTTTTTAAATCAATTTTTGAAAACACACACGCACCATACAACTCATCTAACATGTCATCAAGTCAAGGTATAGGATATCGACATTTTACCGTTATCTTGTTAACGACTCTACAATCCACACACATACACCAACTTCCATCTTTCTTAGGTACCAACAAGACGGGTACTATACATGAGCTGAAACTTTCTCTTATATGTCCTCTCTTTAAGAGCTCCTTTACTTGCTTTTACAGGTTCTTTGTTTCTTTGAGATTGCTTCGATAAGTTGGTCTATTTAGAATTGTAGCCCCCTGAATGAGGTCAATTTGACGTTCTATCCCTCTTAAATGTGGTAAACCTTGAGGTAAATCATCGAGAAAGACATCTTCATATTTCTGCAAAACATCAATAATAACACTTGGCAAAGAAGGGTTGAGGTCATTAGTAGATAAATAAGCCTCCTTGTACACAAGTACTATCGTTGGTTTATGAGAAATCAGAGCCTCCCTCACATCTCTCATTTTTGCATAAAAGCTCATTTTCTTTTCCTCTCTTCCTTCTATAGCCAATGGCTCTTCACTCTTTTTCTCTTATGGATTTTCACTTTTATTCTCTCTTTTTCTCTCATCCTCTTTTTTCTTATTTTTCTCTTTTCCTTTTCCACTCTCTTTTCTTTTCCTCTCCATCCATCTCTTTGTAAATAAATTCTTCATGAGACTTCTTAAGTTGTAATTGATCTTCAAATATCTGTTTAGGGGTCAAAGGAAGAAGTGTGTACTTTTTGCCTCTTTTTTCTACCATGTACTTGTTAAGATACCCATCATGCTGCACTCTCCTATTCCATTGCCATGGTCTATCGAACAATAAATGACTAGCTTACATGGGTACCACATCACATGTAACTTCATTATGGTATTTTCCAATAGAAAATAGTACTCTAACCTATCTAATAACCTTCATTTCCCCACTATTATTAAGCCATTGCAACTTATAAGAGTTTGGATGTCTAGTAGTTTCCAATCTTAACTTATTCACAAACATAATACTAGCCATCCCCATCAATTATTAGACTACACACTTTCTCATCAACTAAACATCTAGTATAAAAGATATTCTCCCTTTGCAATATAACCCCCTCATTTTCTTCTTTTAAATGCACATTAAGAGCATACCTAATAACTAGCAATTTGCCCTCAATAGGCACCTCTCCATCACTACAATCTTCCAACAGAGGCATTTCATCATCAACATCACTTTCATCATCTGTTACTACCTCTTCACCATGCATCACTGTCACTCTTTTATTTGGACATTGAGATGCTATATGCTCATACCCCAAACATCTAAAACACTTATTGTCTCGATTTCTAGAGTTTTGGATAAAAGTAGTACCTTTGTTTTTGTCAAATGGCTGAGATGGTTCCACCTTGTCATCCTTTTTAAATTAGGTAGCCTTGTTGTCATTTCTCCAATTCACTCTTCATGTGTTACTTCGAACCGGAGAAGTGTTAACTTGCCTTAAACTCCCTTTACACTTCAATTGCCTTTCTATCTTTATGGCTATGTATACCATATCTTCTATCTCCACATACTGTTTCAATTCCACTATATTGGTTATGTCCCTGTTAAGTCCATTGAGAAACTTGGCCATGGTGTCTTCTTTATCCTCCTCTACATTAGCTCAGATCATAACAATTTCCATTTCCTTATAGTAATCTTCTACACTCTTTCTCCCTTGTGTGAGGCTTTACAATTTTTTGTGCAAGTCCCTATAATAATGGTTTAGAACAAATCTTCACTTCATGATAATCTTCATTTCAGCCCAAGTTTGAATAGGTATTTCACCATTCCTTCTCCTACTTAAAAGTAATTGATCCCACCATGCAAATGCATATTCTCTAAACTCCACCACTATAAGTTTTATCTTCCTTTTCTCTGAGTAATTATGACACTCGAAGATTATATCCGCTTTTCTCTCCCATTCCATATATGCATCTAGATCATTCTTTCCTAGAAAAGATGGGATTTTCATTTTGATACTCCCAATATTTCTATTAATATTATTTTGTTCTCCTCTCCTAACCCTTTTATAATTCTAACCATTATTAGCTATAGTTGTTTGTTCATCATATTCCTCTTTAAACTCTTCTTCATACTGTGGTATATATTGCCTTCTTGCCCTTGGATTAGTTTGAGCAATCTCCTCACAAATAGAATTGATCTCATTTTGTTGCCTTTCCAAGGTGTCATTCATGTTACCAAGAACAAGTTGAATCATCTCAAACTATTGTTGCATAATTTTGAAAAGAAATTCTTAGTCCATCGATGTGTTATCATCCTCTCTTAACTCCATTTTATGACCTAAATGTTAAAGAAAACGGCAGACAAGAAACTCACTCCCTCACATGTTTTCTCAAAAATTGGCTTTTACCCTCTTTTGATCTCACACTCTCTTACCTTTTACCACTCAAGCAATCTTTATGATTTTTATACAAAAGGTTTAAACTAAACAGCAATTTAAGAACTCAAATGTATTCCAATTTTAACAATAAACACAAAGGAAACCAAAGAAACAGGACTTTAGATCTAAACAGCTCAATGGAAAGGGAATTTAATCACAAGCAATTACGAAAAGGGAAAATGGAAAAGATAGCAAGACTCAACAAGAACAGAGAAAAGGACAATAAAAAACAAAAAGGATAAGTAATTACTTAGTGATAACCTTTGCTTTGATGCTAGATGATGCAAAACCCTGAGATCCAATTATATCTTAGAACTCGTTATCAATCAAATCAGAATTTGATCATTGCTAAAGGAATCGTATAGGTTTGTTCAATTACCTTAGAACATGTTTTTTTATAAGAACCCAAGATGTGAATATGAAATTCCCTTGAACCCTAAAGAATAAGAGAAATAGGAAGAAAAATCGATTATAGAAGAAAATCTCAATTGCAATTCAATTTAACACCTTATGCATATAAAAACACAAGAAAAAAAAAACTCTCTTATATAATTAAGAAAAGATACCATTTGTTATCTTTTTGCAAACTAAGAGTCCCTTATATATAGTGTTATAACTTTTATTACCTCTAACCTAAAAGAAGATGAAAGGGTTTTTTTAAAGATATTTATAACATTTATTGCATCTAACATTTATGGCCTTAATTTTGGCTTTATTATCCTCTAGTTACCAATCTTCAAGCAACTTAATTATTAGGCCTTAATTTCACACTTATGATCCTTTGGTTGCCAACTTCAAACAAATTAATTATCTTAAACTCCTTAAAAACTCCACATGTGGATAGCCCATCATTAATCCATTTTTGGACAAATAGTTGAAGTTGTTCATTTAGCCTTTTAGCTTGTGCTCTAATGATGGTCTACTGAAATCTTGAACTTCTCCTTCAATATGAGCATCTCTAATGTGAGGATCTTAAACACCAGAGACTTCTTATACACCCATTGTACCACACCATATACTTGTAGATACCATAGCGTGGAAGAGATGGGACAAAACTTTTTTGAGGAAAAATTTACATTCTGAAAGTGAATGGTTGTGTTTAAGTGTATAAACAGGCATCTTGCTATGGTGGGATGTGCGAAGAAAAGTAAAATAGTAATAATGTAAATGGCACCCTAGACCCAACTTAAATAAACATGATCTATCTCGAACACCAATCTCTATTCCTGACCAAATGAAAATGTAAGCTCAAAATCCCCTAAATCAAGCCTCCATCAAGTGGTGAAGTCATCACAACTACAACATAGTGATGCACAAATATGTTGTTTTACCCTTTGTATGAGCTTCGCAAAAGGGATAATGCAAGGCTTGTTTGACTTGTTTGAAAGATATATATTTTTAAGTTCAGGAGTATGATATGTTTAATTACACTATCACCCCTTAGGTGCAAGTCAACTATAGCACATGTGGACAGGTTCAAGCTACGAAGCAAAAATCTATTCGGGCTAGAATTTTCGCACAATTTGTGCACTGTATTTATTTTTATTTAAGTACTGGACAAAAAAAGTATTGGAGTATTGAACTTTTATTTTGATGATGATGCTAGTTTGTTAATACTAGTTCTTATATTATCACCTATTATATTGAGGAAATTGATTTAATTTATTTACTATTGGAATTTGCAATATGCATCAAAATATTGTAATTTAATTAAAATTATAGTTATTAAATATTAAGGCAAATGATTATAAATTAATATATATTAATTTGTGATAATATTAATATAATTAACATTACAATTATTAAATATAATTTATAATTTTTTATGATAATTATTAAATATTATTAATATAATATTTTATAATGTGTTATATTATTAAATATAACACAAATAATTTATAATATGAATTATTATTATTTTCAATCAATGGATTTACATTTATTATTTTATATAATTTGTTTAATTACATGAATTAAATAATCTCTTCAAATTGTATTTTTTTTATAATATTAAAAATATAATTAAATAACCATGATATTATATGAAGGATATAATTGTCAAAAATATTATGTTTAGTGTAGTACTTTGCAATTTCAAACAATGGACAAGACACAAATCTTTGTCCAATACTAAACATAGCAAACGTAGTACAATTTTTTTTTTTTATTTTGTTTTCCTTGTTTTGTATTATCCAGTACTCTTTATACTGTTCAATACTACAAACCAAATGTTACCTAAGGATTTTGCGCACTATAACATTACACGGTTTAAGATCGAGGGTAGGATTATTGAGTTATATAAGACCCTTGAATTTTGCGGAAATTTGGCAATGTGGCTTAGTACATAATGTCAAAGTATGTTGTTCCTCATCCTAGTCAAGTAGTTGAGTTAGAGCCATTGGCACATCAAGAGAATTTAACATGTACCGTAGATCTTATGAAACATATAAATTGAAAGAAAAATATGTAGGTATGCTGTGAAACCAACAAGTGAATTTTTGTGGTTAAGAGAATATTCTCAAAATCCATCAAGTTTTGCAATGAGTTAACCTCAAACTATTTGAAGTTTTCTTATAACACTAAGATTTACTTATCCTTTAGACATGTGATCATAAATTTGGAGAAATTAGAATCTTGTGATTATGATTCAAATCTTATTGTGTTTTTGGCATTGGTCTCAAATTA
Organism: Laguncularia racemosa; assembly: GCA_037954665.1. NCBI lineage: Eukaryota > Viridiplantae > Streptophyta > Magnoliopsida > Myrtales > Combretaceae > Laguncularia > Laguncularia racemosa. Next base: position 327,164 of record JBBMOL010000232.1, read on the forward strand.
TAAATATTAACATATTTTATAAAATTTTTGAAGGTTATAAAGGTTTATGAAGGATCATAAAGTGTTTTTGAGAGAGTATAATTGGAGTTATTGATTTTGTAGTTGAGGGTTATTTTAATGATTGCATAATCTATAAAGTGCTAGATGATGGATTTCATGGTTTGGTATTCAATCTGAAATGTTCTAGATCAAGTCTCAAATAAGAGGAGTGAAAAAAAAAAAGTGAGTGCAATGACAAAAGTGTTTGATTGCACTAAAAAGTAGTTGACAACATAGCTAATATGGTTGAACAAATTATAAGAACATTGACCACATTAGGACGGGTGAAAAAAGTGATCAACCAAATACAAAAAGTGGTCGATTACTTTCAAATTAAATTTGTTTATAGTCAACCAATTTAGCCATTTTGGGATTTTAGAGTTAGGAACATGATAACTTACTTTAAATAAGATTTTAGTCAATTATTTTGCAAATAATTATAAGATTTTTTTTTTCAAAGTTGGATTAGTTGCAAGTTGGTGAGTTGATTCCACATACTTGGGTTGCTTTTTGTTATTTATGTGCATAAGATTAGACAATAAACTTAACAAAATTTGACTATTAATTATGTTTGCTATTTATGCTTGCACCAAGGCCATAACTAATCAAATAGGTGGTTAAGGTGGAGCCTAAGAAAATTGATTATGAAATTGAGAAAGTTAAGATAGAGGTTGATATTAAATACAAAAAAGGTTGAGACTCTAGAAAGTCGTTGAACAATTAAAAATTTTGATGATGTAGAAGCTACTAGGAAGACAAAATTAATTCCAACTATGATTTAATATGCACTAATAGCACACCTAAAGATCAACCTATAGATTTAAGACAAGGTTGATCGTGTGGTTGACTGACTCAAATCGACTAAGGTGCTATATGATTGGCCTTAGGCTAAGTTTTGTGAGGATTTATGGATGTTAATTTTTCTTCAGCATTTTATGTTAATTACTTTTATTTTAGTTAACTTAATCAATTCTTTTTAATTGTTTTATTCTAATGTTAATTTATTTCACTAGTTTTCTTTTATACTAAGAGTAGTGGGTTCTTATTTCAAGAGCCTATGAATGGGCATGTTTGTAATTGGTTACACTTTATGATGGAATAAATTATTGTTTTTGAATCGCATTAAACCTTCTAGTTGTTATGGGTTAGAGAGATAGATTTTTTCTTAACTCATGAGTATTAGGAGAGTTATCTTTCTTATTTGACTAAGTTCTTATTGATCCTGTTTAGGTCGTAATGAACCTCATTGATTAAATCCCATAAATCATATCGAATTTCCCTTGATACTCATGAGAATTTCATAGGTCATGCATAATACTAATTTATGGTTTGATTGCAACCCAATTCAATGTCATTATATATACTTGATATCAAATAATTAATTTTATGTATATCTATTTTAGTTTCTTTTGTTCATAAACACAAGAACCCTAAATTACATATAATACCTACTATAGAGGGCTAAATTTGAATTTTAGGTTTTAAACCTAACAATCACATGGGTCGAGTAAAAGGATCCTATGAGTTAAGTTCATGAATTTGGAATGATTAAGGGAGATTTGATATGGTGGACTTGAAATAGAGACCGTTGAATTGACTCATCTACTCTCGACCTTTCTTAGGAAAACTCATACACTTAAAGATGCTATCCATGAGCCTAAATTCAAGAGGAACTTATGGAAGAACCTATGAAGAGAATGACTCATTTTGACCGCCAATCATTGATGCAATCCAACTAATGACATTAGTAACTAAACTTTATAAATACTCAAAGTTCTTTTCCATTTGATAGAGTCAGATGTAGAGACAAACGTTATTGTGCTATCAAATTGTTTCTACAAAGCTCCAAATGAAAAACTCGTTGTCTCTCTCATAAAAAACTATAGAGTTGGTGTTATATAGCTCCTCCACTCCACTTGTTATTAGTGTATTCAAACTTCTTAAGATTACTTACTTCTTCTCCCTACCTTTCACTCTTAGGTATCCTCCACGTGTTATTTTACATCATCCATTTAATGCTATGTGTAGCACAAGATGCATGTTACATGCATATAACTACTACAATCGAATTCCCTCAACCATATCTACATTCTTATTTATAAACCCTAAAATCATAAATAATTATCAATTTATTTCAAAGTATGTCGAGTTTCGTACCATTGGTATTAGAGATAGTTTGTTTTTATCACACAATCCATGTGGGATTTTTTCTCACTTAAGGTTTCACTTCATAAGCACCATTGAGATGCTAAATCTAATGTTACAAACATAGCTTATTCATGGCAACCTATCATAACAATAAGATTATTCAAAGGTAACATTATGCATCTATTGAATAAATCTTACTTCCAAAAATCCATAAGAAGCCTATTGCTTTTTTATTTCTTTTTTTTTTTCCAAATGTATATTTTCTTTTATTAGGAGAATTCAAAACTTTAGAAAATTATCCAACTTTTTCTTCAAAATATTTTTGGGGAGACTTTTTTTAGTAATTTCTTTTAAATTGTACAAAAAAAAAAAAAAACCCAGCTAGAATTACATCTCGTTCACTTTGTTGAATATAATAGAGCTATAATAGAATATGTATTACTAGGGAATGGAATAGAGTTATAATAAACAATCAATTTCTATGATGGTGTTTAGTTAGATGTAATAGAATTCATACTACATTATTCAATTGATAGAATAAAAGAAGAAATAAGACAAGAATAAGAAACAAAAATACGAAAAATACCTTTCTAAGCATAACAGATACCCACACAACGTGTACAAAGACCACATCCAAAGGAAGAAAGCCCTAAATTGTTTTCCCTTGCAAAAAACCCTAATTTGATGACTTGTTGGCCATTACCATTCACCTAGAAAGCTCGGGAAATTGACAAGTACACCATTCTTTACTCTAGCGATAGGAAAGGCAATATCTCTCAAGTGCTATTGTCCCTCCTCTTTGTCACAATTTCAATGTAGGCATGAATTTCCCTTTTCAAATGGCTGGAAGCGTCCATCCTGTTAATCATAATTAACTTGCTCCCTTAGAAACCCTAATCCAAATCAAGAAATCAACAAGATCACTTTTGAAGCATGACGACTACTTATGGAGAAGCGTGTTGGAATTAAATATCTTCCCTCTCACAAGTCTAAACCAAGTACAAATTTTCTTCTTTATGAATTGAATAACAACATAATGAAGAAGGGTGAACCTATAAGTACTAAGCTATGAGTGAATTTAAAGAGTAGACATAAGAAATAAAAAATGAAGCAAAGCAAAAACAACAAAGATGAAGTTTAAATCAAAATGTCAATGATGGCAAAATAAGAGACTTTTTTTTTTTTTATCTAAACCTGATATTTACAAAGAATGGTTACGATCACCAATTAGATGAACTTTCATAAAGAGAGAAAGAGTATGGTGGCCACCAACAATTGGATGAACTTCTAAAGAGAGAGTGTGTGTATGCGGTGGAGACCGATGACCTTCTTCTCAATTCTGTAGGCAAAGAGAGAGAGAGAGAGGGAGGGTAGAGGAAGATGAGATATGTGAGGTAAGGTTAATTTGATCGATAAATTTTTTTCATTGTTGAAAGGTAAATTTTGTCATTTGTTAATTTAAGGGAGGTATTTTGGTGAAGAAAAGAAAAGAAATGCTCCATTAAATTACAATTCAAAGGTTAAAATAATGAATCGCTATTTAGCATTTTTCATAATAGGAATTCATTACGGAATTGCTATTGCAGGCTTAAAATTGAACTAAACACTGTAATAGCCATTTTATAATAAGATTGTAATAGAATTACTATTACAATGAAGTAAGCGGCCGTTAGATTCCTCCTGACCCATTCAATAAAAGTAATTGGAAAAAAAAGGGAAAGAAAGAAAAAGAGTGAAATACAGAATATTTGAGGTGAATTGAGCTTACAAGGTATATACTAAAATAATATATATTTTTTTTAAATTTGAGAAATAACGCATCCGGAAAACTTATTCCAAAAATAGGTTGCAAAGGTGTTGACTTGGTCCATGCTTTCAGCAACTTGTACTGAAGGTGTATACATGGTTTTATGCCTCTGGTGCAAATTTTATTTTATTTTTTTTCTTGAAAGTGGAATTTTTTTTAATTATTAAAAGTAGTTTTACTAAAATAATTTTTTCGCACTTTTTTATATTGTATCTTATAATATATGAAAAAAAGAAAGAAAAAAAACTAAGTCTATTTTATCATGACTTTCTCTCTCTCTCTCTCTTTATTAGTTCAGTAATTGGTAGCTCATGGAAATATAGCAATTTGATCTTCATAAAAATACCAAATGGTAACGGGTTTGGTCTTAGTTATAATACATTCAAATTGGTCTTTATATATATATATATATATATATATTATAAGCTCTATAACTCAACATGAGCGAAAAGTTAAGATTTTTTAAATGAAAAAAAAAATCGCATTTGTTTTTTTTTTTTATAATTTTAAAGAGCCATAACTTTTTGCTCGTGTAAAGTTACAGAGTTAATAATATATCAAAAATGTTAATTTGATTGTACTATAGCTGAGACCAAATACATTATCGTTTGGTATTTTTATAAAAGTCAAATTGTTATGTTTCCATAGGCTGGTAGCTATCAGATTTATTAAAAAAAAAAGGTGAAGTTTTGATAAAATAGAATCGTTTTTTTTTTATATTATAAAATAAAGCATAAATAGTGCGGAATTTTTTAAAATAAATTTTTATAATTTTTAAATTTATGAAAATTATCTTTTTTTATTTATTTTTTATATAAACTTTTAATTCTTTAAAACAAAAGATTATTTTTTTATATAATTTTTCATAATTTAAAAACAAAAAAATAAAAATAAAAATTACATGTGGACGATAATTTATCTAATTTTTTTGTGTTAGCTATTTTGCAAATTCTTTTTTTAAAAAACAATATTTAAGTGCATGCCGTGAGCTTGCCCAGTGCCTAGCGGCTTACCCAGAAAGGTCGCACGCCGGTCGCCATGGCTTCCCTTTCCACTCCATCAGTACCTTACCCACCTCTACTATCACGACCTCACCGCCCTAAACCCACCACCCACATCGACACACCTCCTTCAACGCATGAACCCTCAATCTCAACCCAGTCATCAGAACCGAGGAGAAGCGGCTTCATAGAGAAGCTCCAGCAAAGAGAAGCCAAAGAAAGAAAAAATTCGTTTAATCGTAAACTAGCTTCCCAAAAGGCTATCTCCATCATTTTAAGAAGGGAAGCTGCTAAAGCTGCTATTGAAAAGAAGAAACGGACTAATTCTAAGAAACTTCTTCCAAGGACTGTTATCGAAGCGCTATATGAGAGGATCACTGCTTTGCGTTGGGAGTCTGCTCTAACTGTATACTTCAAACGCCTAAACCCTTAAATTTGTGAAAGTAACATCAATGGGGTGGATTTGATTTTGTTGGTTTGGGTTACTTAGATTCAATTATGGTAGTTCTATGTTCCTAGTTGAACTTTAATCGATATTTGACCCTGGTAATGATTTTTCTGGCTATTGGTAAGAGGCTTGTTTACGTGTATAACCCACGGCATGCTTAAGATGTAAAATGGACTTGCATGCGCGATTTACTAGATAAAAAGCCTAACAAATGAGTTTGCAATTTAGTTTATATAATTGGATTAAATAGTATATCATGTTGCAATACTAGCACATTGGCTCCTTCCCTAGCTAGGCATTGTTTGTTCAATTGTGATAGTTTGATTGTTGTTGAAATGTCTTTGGATAGTTTGCTTAGGGATAGGTGGTCATGGGTTCCGAGACAAGGAATAGAGCGGCTAAGTTGGAGCTCACTCGGCATCTTGGTCAAAATAATTCAAGAGGGGCTTGGAACGATTGGGTTAATACTTACTTAACGGTAAGAGTTTTTGGGCTATCAAAATCCTCCTAAGTTGCTCTTGGGTGTGGCACAAGCTACTTAAATTATGCCAGGAAATTTTCAAGTGGTTGAGATGAGAAGTGGGTGATGGTGTTAGTATTTCTCTTTGGTCCGATTATTGCCCTAGTGGTCTTATAGATAAATACGACCTCAGATCAATTGCCTCCTTGGGTATTCCAAGATTAGCCTGATAATACTCCACAGCAGAGGGTGATAGCTGGCCACTCCTTTTTGGTGGGATTTGGACTGATTTAACAGTCCATCAAATATTGAAACTTTTATTTTATATTTTTGGGATGTATAAAACTTTCAATATAGAGGAAGAATATACAGCATCAAACGACAGAAAAGTTTACACAGTTACTCAAACTATTGCAAAAATGAGCATACAAAGGCACTGTGTGAAACAATTGTAAACTTGTCAAGAAGAATAAATAAGATTGACACAAGCAATGATCTGATTGGCCAAAAAGCTAACAGGAGGAAGAGCTTTCTCTAATTGCACTTAGTCACAGGCCCTCTAAATGCAATAAACCCCTCCTTCCAGGGAATTTCTTTAAGATAAGGACTTGTCATGCTGAGGCTGCAAGGGCAGAAGTGCAGCTGTTCTAAGAGTAAAATGATGATGGGCAATCAAAATAATCACACACAACCATTCAAATCTGAGAAGAGATAGGATAATCAAAGAACAAATGGGGGTGGTGGTCTTCACTGTTCTGGTGGCAGAGGAAGCAACTGGTGCAAGATGCAATGCCCTAAGCTTGGAGTCCATCAAGAGTTTGGCTGTTTATTCTTGCTTATGAAAAATGTCTAGAGAGAGAAAATCCACTATCTCCTCTCTAGACTTTTCACCTTAGCTTTTCCTGTTTTCTTCTCTCTCTAGCAAACCTTAATCTCCTTTTAACCCTTTTAACCTTTCTCTTTTATCTCCTTTAAACCTTTTTAGCCTTTTTAACCGTTTCTTTAGTTCTTCTCTAGTCTTGTTTCTTCCTCGTGCTTTTCTCTTTCTTGCAGTGGTGTTTTGCTGGTTCTAGATCTTGTTTTTGGTGCTGTGGGAGTGGTAAGATGAAGGGCTTTGTTTGGAGAAACAAGGTGTCCTTTGATGATTACTTATTAAAGGCCTTGGCTACTGGCTTATTGATCTTTGCTTGTTGTGGCCAAAAAAGGGTCATCCATCTTTGCTTGAGGCTACATCAAGTGAAGGTCCTCCATTTAAAGATTCCAAGGTGGCTTCTAGAGAAAATGAAGTGGTATTGGAGGACAAAGGAGGTGTGGGTGCTTTGTAGGTTGTGGGGCTTGAGGTACAAAAGCTTACAAGTGATTTGACTTTACGTGTGCAAGAAGACCAGGGTGATAGGCAGGCGGGCCAGTCTTTATCCTCTAGACAAAAAAATATTGTCCCTTCCAGCTCAGAACCACAAAACAAAGCAAGTAATCTAAAAAGGTTACCTTTTTGGATAATTCTAAATTCTCCTTTTCAGAGTCAGCTTTGCAAGCTTTCTCCTAAGGTGGTGGAGGAAGTGGAAAATTGAGCAAATGCAGTTTCGCCCAAAACTTTCTCACCAACACCACCAGCCTCCTTTGTTGAAGTGGTTTCTAATCCAAAGCCTCCTCTTAACTGAGAACTGCCGGCACCTAGGGTTGATGTAGCTCTAGAATATTACCCTCCCATGAGGGTAAGAGGGAAAGTTAAGAGTCAAACCCTCCTAAGTCAGTTACTGACGTGGGTGAAAGGATCTGGAGGAATTCATTAGTAGGTTACTTTTTTGGGGGGAAATCCACCCTTCCAAGTGGGGCAACACATTGCAAAGGCAGTTTGGGGTAATGAAGGTCTTCTTAAGGTGCTTTCAAATCAGTGGCTATTTTTTTGTTTAGGTTTTCAGATGAGGAATCCCATCTGAAAATCCTAAGGCAGTCATAGTTCTTCAATAATAGACTCCTTGTTCTAGAAGTGGTGGAGAATTGGTATGGTGCCATTATGCGTTGGTCTTAGGAAAATGCTTGTATGGGCAAGATTATAAGGTGTTCCTATGGAATTCCTTCACAATAAAGGGGTGGGTTATGTGGTGAGCACTCTTGTTAAACCGCTTCAAATGAGCATTGTCATTGCCACCAACACTAGTGTCAAATATGTGCATGCTTTGGTACAAAAGGAAGTGACTGGGGAATTTCTCAAGGATTTTGAGATGGAATATGAGGATGGGCTGGTTCATAGGGTGGATGTGGAAGTATTATACCCCCCCTCCCAGATGTTTGAAATGTTGTGTTGTTGTGCATAGTGACTTGACATGCCCAAACTTAGAGGCCAATGGGAGTATCTAAATTGCCACACAACGGTGAAATGCAAGAATTGAAAAGTGCCTTGCGGCTCCAGCTCTTGGTGGCCATGTGAAATTGGGTGGTGGCATTGTCATTAAAGATGGCAGGCTGTCAACAAATGTAGCCCTTGCTCTAGAAATGCTGGGGAGAGGAAAAGCAAAGGCCATTGAGGCTTGTAATGGCTCGAGTAGCTTTGGGGCTTTTTCTCCCTATAAAGAATGATGTAGGCCATTAGAGTGTCCTTCTAAATAGTTGGTTTCTCTAAAGGTGATTATGAGGAATCTGGTATTATGGGTGATAACTCTAATAATGCTATTGATGTATCAAGCCCTAGATCCTCTTTGTGTGAAGCTTGGGTCTCAATTACTCCTTCGTTGGCGTTTGAAACCCCCCTTTCTCTCAATGTCTTCTGTTGAGGCAGATTTACCCATGTCACATGGTGTTGTTGATGATTGTGAAGTCCAAGGCTCGACTAGCTTGGAGAAAGAGAAAAAGAAACCAAGTAAAAAAAGAAGATTGCAGAAGAAGAGAGAAACCCCAGGGGGGTCGGGGTTTGGTCTTCACCTTCCCCTTCATTTTGAGGGCATAATTGATTTTCTCTAAATTTTTGTAAATATGAAGATGGCTTTTTGGAATGTTAGGCGGTTGAATGACCCCTGAAAATGTACAGTTAGTTAATTTGTGTAGAGAAAACAGCATTTCTCTCTTTATGTGTTGTTGAAACTAAAGTAAAGCAAACAAACATCTAGAATGTGAGGGGGCGGTTTTGGTTGGATTGGAAACTTGAAGACCATCCTAGTGGGCATATTTGGGTGATGTGGAATCCGTGTGTTTGGGATGTTCAAGTCTGTAACTTCTAACTAGGTTATCCACTGTTATTGTAAGCTTTTAGGTAGTAACTTCTCATGCTTTGCCACATTTGCTTATGGAGCTAATGGTGAAAGTGATAAGACATCACTGTAGAGTGACCTGCTGGTTCAAAAATTATATATTGGAGCTGTGGTTGATCTTGGGGAAATTTGGAGGTCCAGGAGTTGATTTGTGTGAAGATCTTCTCAATGAAGCCTTCACAATCTTCCTTTGGATCCCCTAGATAACAGATAGTAAGGTACCCTTCTTGGAATTGTGTTAGCTCCAAAATGGCATCCTTCATTGGAGGTGGCACATTGTAAAAGAATATATTACTCTTACCCTCAATCGCTGTCAGACAAGAAAGTTGATGAAATATTTGCAGTGAGCTGTGGACTAGCCTTGTAGAATCCACATTTTCCTTTGAGAAAATTGAAAGATCATCAGCAAAACAAAGTTGGGTTAATTTCTCTGCTTTACATCTCCAATGGATGGAGAAAAGCAGGTTTGCACTCATTTTTCTAAAATTCCAGAGAGCACCTCCCTGGCAATTACGAATAAGTAAGGGGATATGGGATCCCCTTATCCTAAACCTCTCTTGTTGGGGAAAAAACCCACCAGTTCTCCATTATTATTTATGGAGAAATTAGCCATTGAGATAATTGTTCAATGAGATTACAAAAAATGAGAGGGAAAGAGCATAGTATGAAGCACTTTGAGGATAAAACTCCAGCTAATTGTGTCATATGTCTTACGTAAGTTCACCTTAAGTGCATGCTTTAGGGATCCCTTAGGTGTGTGGTAGCCAGTCATCAATTCTCAAGCCAAAAAAAAAATCATCAGAAATGCGACGGCCTGGTACAAAAGCTGTTTGCTCACTACCAAGAGAGGGTAACACACTTCATTCTAGTTGTGAGAACCTTGGAAATAACTTTGTATACAACATTGTAACAAGCAATAGGGCAAAACTCAAAGACTTTGGAAAGATTTGCAATCTTGGGAACAAGAGATATAATCGTGTTATTTACTTCCCTTAAAATGTGGCCTGAAATGAGAAATTCCTTTACTGATGCCACTAAGTCAAAAGTCAAAAGTCAATAATGCTCTAGGATTTTTTAAAAAATTTAGTGTGTAACCATCAAGGCCAGGAGCCTTTTCATTAGATTGAGCAAAGAAAGCAACTCTTATTTCTTCATCAGTAAAGGGTGCATCCAGCAGCTGCCTTTGCTCTTAATTTAGCTTCCAGGTTACATATTGTTGTACTTCACCCCGATTTTTAGGGGCTCCCTGAGTGTCATACAGATTTTTGAAAAATTCCACCACTTCCAAGTGCACCTCCGCATCTCCTTTTTCTAAGGAACACCACTTCCAAGTGTTAAACCTTTGCCTCAAGCATCAAATAAATTAATTTGGACTCTGTATCCTTGGGTAAATTTTCCATGAAGAGTGCATGGGAAAAAGATGTAGACTTCATACCTTGGGTTGCATAGGAGAAGGTGGTTTGGTGCTCTGTTAAACTTTATTTTTGTGGCTTACGTGGAATAAGAATCTCAATACTTTAGATAAGCTGATATCTTGGGAGATTACCAAAACCCCATTTGCTTCCTATGTGGAGTGATGAATGAATGCCACAATCTGTCTATTTTTTATAGCCAGTTCTTGAGGAAGGTCTAAAAGGAGGTTTGCATCAGTTTGGGATGCCCTTTGATTTTGCATTTTTGGTCCGGTGCTACCCAGGACATATCTTATCTCCATTGCACTATTCTGTGGTTTCATTTCAGCCTGGCATGCCACTCTTGCAATGCCACCTACTGAGATGGTGCACAAGGAACTTCATATGAGTTGGTACTAGACCTGTATATCTGAATTTTAGCTGGAAGGTTCCTTTCCTACATCCAGCTTAATGATCTCTTGGTTTGGTGCAGCCTTTTGTTAGCTCTGAAATGTATGCTTATCTGTTGATTTTGACTATGTGATTTTGGTATCTAGCACTTAGTGGTCTCCGCTTGCACTAATTCTTCTCATATTCAATGCAATTCAATGGACTTACCCAAAAACTGCTGTTGTGAAAAGTATTCTGTGGTCAAAATTAAAATGCTTTTAACAAAGTCTAGAGTAATCCATTATTGGGCTTAGTTTTATTATGCTTTTGAAACTTGCTGTAATTTCCACTCTTCTATCTTAGGCTAAATGCATACAATATCTTGTTTACATTCCAATAAAAGGATCAGCTTTTAAGAGCCTGCTTTGAAATATGGATTAGGCCTTTTTATAATGTGGATTAATGGTGTAATTACATCCTCTTATTCTGCATTGACACTCCAAGCTTATAGGAATTATCGATGTGGACTACATGAGATATATTGCAACTTGATGTTATCTAGGACAGAGTTTTATAAGTGCACAATTATCATTTTGAAGCTTATGAATGGTGATAAGCCTTATAATAAACTATGATTTCATCTTCTTTTTCTTGTTTATTTTTTCCCTGTCTGAATGGAAGATGAAATTGTAATGGTAACCCATTTCTCTTGAACCATATTTTCAGGTTTTTGAACTTATGCGTGAGCAGCTCTGGTATATGCCTAACACAGCCACATATGTCAAATTAATTGTCATGCTTGGAAAATGCAAGCAACCTGAAAAGGCACATGAACTCTTTCAAGCTATGCTTGATGAAGGCTGTGTTCCAACCCATGAGTCATATACTGCACTCTTATCTGCTTATAGTAGGAGTGGTCTCTTTGATGAGGCGTTTTCACTCCTTAATGAGATGAAGAGCATATATGGTTGTGAGCCAGATGTGCAGACGTACTCAATCCTAATAAAATCATGCTTGCAGGTTTTTGAGTTTGATAAAGTCAAGGCTTTGCTTTCTGATATGGCAACTTGTGGAATTAAACCCAACACTGTCACTTACAATACTCTAATTGACGCCTATGGAAAGGCCAAAATGTATGTGTTGAGTGTTATCCCTTACTTTGGTTTCAGAAGTATCATGTAGACACCTAGATAATTGGAACTTCAGCACCCATTCTTTGTTTGGCATCTAAAATAGAAGAAGAATGTATAAATAGCTGTCTCATCTTTCTACCTTTTTTTTTAGTTTTTGTTGTTGTCGTCGTTTTTTCTTTCCTACAGGGGGGTGTGATCCCGTCAAGTTGTTGCTTCTTTTGTCACCATGACCTGGAGTTGCATGAGCATTTGTTTTTCAAATGTTCTCATGCTTCTGAAGTTTTGAGTTTAGTCAAGGAAAAAGGGTTCCATGTGTATTCAAGGGAGTGGAGGGATATAGTAAACTCCCTTCATCTATCTCCTTGACATTTATTCCTTGAAAGATTGCTTTTTTCTGCTTCTATCTTTTAGAAGAGCTGGGAGTCATCCTATGATTTGCTTCAAATCTGGCAAAGAAATTTGTAATATGGTTCCTATGGCTATGGCCGAGTGGTTTTGATGTATGTAACAACATAGTGGTTTGTGTATGTTTAGACATCGTAGCATAGCTTTTAGTCATGCTTTTTGTAACTCTGGCATTTGAGCCTTTGCTTTTATCTCCCATCTTGTAAATATGGTGTCATCAATACATTAAAAAAAATCACTTGGATTGCATATTCTTTCCAGTGCTATCTCTGGCAGTCTGGCATCCTCCAGAGTCTGGCATCACATGACATATATTTTGTCTTCTTTGTGCACAATTTTGTTCATCTGCAAGACATTTTTTCTTATAGGGAAGGTTAATTAGAAACTTAAGCAGACTTTTATATTTTCCTTGTATTATGAGCTGCCAGAATAGAGTACTGACATGGAAAATCAGGCCAGTACAGTAACTTTTTGGTTTTATTTCCTCAAAGGTTTGCTGAGATGGAATCAACAATTGCACAAATGCTGCGTCAACCACACTGTGAGGCTGATGTTTGGACCATGAATTGTACATTGAGGGCCTTTGGTAGGGGTGGCCAAATTGACACTATGGAGAAGTGCTATGAGAAATTTCAGCAGGCAGGAATACAACCAAACATTAGGACTTTCAACATCCTTCTTGATTCGTATGGAAAATCTGGAGAATACAAAAAAATGAGTACTGTGATGGAATACATGCAGAGATACCATTATTCTTGGACAAGCGTGACATATAATGTTCTGATAGATGCCTTTGGGAGGGCTGGAGATTTGAAACAGATGGACTATTTGTTTCGGTTGATGCAGTCTGAGAAGATTAAGCCAGACTGTGTAACGCTTTGCTCGCTTGTTAGAGCCTATGGTCATGCTGGGAATGCTGAGAAAATTAAGGGTGTCATGCGATTCATAGACAACTCAGACATAATGGTCGACATTGTTTTTTATAATTGTTTGGTGGATGCTTTTGGAAAGATGGAATGCTTTGTAGAGATGAAGGATGTGCTTGAGTTGATGAAGAGGAATAAATGTAAGCCTGACAAAATTACATACAGAACTATGATTCACGCGTATTCAATTAGTGGAATGACAAGCCATGTAAAGGAGCTTCAACGTGAACTCAAAATCCTCACCAAATTGGGTAGGAAAAAAACTGGCTCATAGTGACAAATGTACAGGTCAGTATGCCCTCAATATTAGGATCTTTTTTATTTTCTTACTCCTTGCTTGCTTATGATTTTGGTTCAGATTGGATCAGCATATTGGTGAATAAATTTAAAAGGCGAGAAGAGATATTAGCTAATGTTAATTGCTATTTTGACTTGTGAGGAATATGTGTTCTTGGGTTTCTGTGGAGAATTCATCCTAAACCTGTTTACTGCCTTTGTCATTTGGGTTGAATATATGGTGCATTTTTCTCTATCAATCTAAGTTACCTAAAAAGACACTAATTTCATATTCACTTGCATAGATGGCTATTTTCCTCTCTTGTTCTCTGTGATATACTTGCCACCATGTTTAGTTGCATTTTGAACATGTAATAGGTATTTCATTATGTATCTCTGTTACTTGAAAATGTTAAATAGATAATCATGACCACACCATCATGAGTAGCTATTACTTGGTTGCTTATAAATGTCGTTCCATGATTGCCATTGTAAGCGCTATTGGCACCTCCACCAAACTACTACCTTGCCGTACCTACCATTGCCACCATACTTAATTCACCACCTCCATGGCAATATAAATGATAATATTATAAATATTAATGAGTATTAATTATTTTAAAGTTGAAACTAGGATATTTTATGATAGATATACAATATAATATAAATACTATATATATATGAATATCAATGATGTAGTACATAAAAATAATACATATTAGATTATAATATTTTTGTATAATTACATATCTATTTATAACTTAATAATGATATTAAAAATATTATATTATTTTTATTAACGTATTATTATATGATATTAACTTAATATAATAATTTCATTATAGTTATAATGTTAAAATTATAATTTTTATTCTACTAAATAAAAATAATATTTATTACATATTAAAGTTAAATATTAATAAATGTAAATGCTGCATGTATTATAAAATAAATTAATTACATGATATTGATGATTTATAAAATATGGCATGTGATGTTAATATAAAAATTAACAATCAATGTGCTTTTATTACTTAATAAATACTAAGTATTTAGTTGAGGTATTTTCATAATATTATTATAGTTAGCCAAATGATATAGTACATCTATAGCTATTTGTTATAGTATTAATTATATATTTTACTTTATTGAAACTAGAATACTATATAATAACATAATAGCTTAATGATGTAATTTTTAATAATATATAATGTATAACATGCTATATCAATATAAAAATTCATTATTATTATGTATTTAATCTTTTGATCATCATTCACTCTTCCATTAATTAGTTTTGCGATGGATCTTAATCATTATCTTAGTAATATCTGAGCTCACACATGAAGTGGATGAAAAAATAAAAATGTAAAATCCCAATTTTTTCAACTGCCTTAAACTTTTTAACCAATTCAAATACTTGTGATGCTCCCTTTTTTCTTTTCAACTTTTTTTTTTTTGGTGTTGGTAGGAGTAGTTTACTAATTTTGATAGCATGAGTGATTCACTGTTTTGTCTTTCTCAAACTAAAGAAGAGTAGAGAATTGAAAATTTTTCATAGATTTGATTAATAAATTTAAATTTCCATGAGTCCAACATGTCTAGAGAGAGAAATCCTCTCCCTTCTCTTTAGATTTCCCTCCTTAACTTATTCTACCTTCCCTTCCATTTTCTAAACATTTTAGTCCCCTTAGTCCCTTAAACCTTTGAGCCTTTTAACACCATTCTGTTCTTTTAATCTCTTTTATCCTTTCTATTTTCGCTAGTGTTTTCGTATCCTTTTGTGTGTAAGGTTGTTCGGTCTTTTTTAAGTTGCTTTACACCATGAAGACCTTTGTTAGAAGAAACATGAAAGTTTCTTTTAATCAGTATGTTTCTAAGATTTTGGCTATTGGCTCTTTAGCCTCTTCGTGCCGTGGCCAGAAAAGGGTTCACCCGGTGGCCTCAAGGCCTACGTCTAGAGATTTTCTTTCTAGTCCTGACACTAAGGTGGTTTCTAGTGAGCAAGAAGTGGTTTTGGATTTTGGGTTGGGGTTGGTGTTGGGTGGGGGGGTTGTTATCTTAGGTTGTGAGGTGGGGGAAGATGGAGATGGTTCTCTGCATGTAGTGGGGCCTAAGGAGGAAAAACAATTGTGTGATGTGACTTCGCATATGCTAGCAAACAAAGGTGACAGGTAGGAGAACATCTCTTTACACACTGGACAAAAACCTTTTTCCTTATCCACCTCTGCCTTTGCCTAACATAAAAATGTAGAGAAGTCTCCCAAAAAAGGTTGCCTCTTTGGGAAGTTCTAAAGTCTTTATTTGAGTCAACCCTACAAAAGTTTTCTAAAACAATAGAGGAGGTGTGTTAGACCCATAGATTGAGTGATTAGACTAGAACAACAGACTTGAACTAGATAATCCAAGCTAATAGCAATCAGCACAGAGATCTAACCAAACGAAAGAGAAATAGAAGGGTACCTGAGTTACAGCTTAGTAGGAGAGAGAATTCTCTGAGACCAAAAGCCAAACAGAATTTGTCTAGACAATTCTTAACTGCTTTTCCCTCCTAAATTTGCACTATTTAAACACCTCAGCTTGTCCTCGTCAGCCCACACCTCTTGGCCATGTTAGCCCCCATGCCTCTAGCATAGATAATACCCCAGCCCCTTAGCCATGTCAGCACACCCACACCACTCGCACAGATCAGAACACACAAACAGAATACCACTCTTCTTACACTACTAACATACTACACTGAAAACACAAAAGCACACACCACACATACAGATAACACCACAAACAACATGCCACACATCATGCCCATAATACATAGAGTTGCACCACCACACACAAAACATATAACACACCACCCACAGCCCCTGCACAATACATGCAACACACACCCAACACGTCCCCACAAGCTACCCCTTTGCACCTCTTCTCTGATACACATTCACCAAAGGAGCATCAACACGTGGGGATCATATCAATTGCCTCCCTTGAAACATTGTACTTGTCCTCAAGGACAAAATCTGGAAATTGCAATTGGAAGGTGGATGTATCCATCTAGGTCACATCATGAGAAGATTGTCTTTGCCATTGCAGCAACAATTGAGGAACTTCCATCAACCCATCATGCCTATATGGACGACCCAACATAGACACCAGTAAACGCTCTATTACCTCGGCATCCTCAAACAAATCTAATGGAAGATCTGGAGTGGAAGTAAAAGTACCCATAGCTCTCTTAAGAAGAAAAAGATGAAAAACCGAATAAATGTGATAATGAGAAGAAAGGCATAATTTATAAGCCACCTTGCTAATGCGTTCTAGGATCTGAAAAGGGCCAAAGAAATGAGGAGATAGTTTGGAGGAAGATTTGGTAGAAACTTGATGTTGCAATGAAGGATGAAGCTTCAAGAAAACCCAATCGCCCATTGAAAATTCCAAATGACGGCGATGTTTATTGGCATTTCGACAATATACGGATTGAGCATGAGCTAAATTCTGCTTGAGCTTATAAAGAATAGCATCACGATTCCGCAATGCTTCTTGTAGACCTTGGTGTTGTACATCATGGTCAACAAAAGAACCAATGACTGAAGGTTGTCTCCCATAAACAATCTCAAAAGGAGACATCTTAGACGTAATGTGATAGGAAGTGTTGTAATGAAATTCTACCCATGGAAGCTAAATCACCTACTGTTTAGGCTGATCACAAGTAAAACACTGAAGATAACATTCTAAACACCTATTCAAAACCTCGGTTTGGCCATCCGTTTCCAAAGAACCAATGACCGAAGGTTGTCTCCCATAAACAATCTCAAAAGGAGACATCTTAGACGTAATGTGATAGGAAGTGTTGTAATGAAATTCTACCCATGGAAGCTAAATCACCCACTGTTTAGGCTGATCACAAGTAAAACACTGAAGATAACATTCTAAACACCTATTCAAAACCTCAGTTTGGCCATCCGTTGTGGGTTGATATGCTGTATTAAAATGGAGAAGAGTCCTTTATAATTGAAATAATTCCACCCAAAACTTACAAAGGTCAGATCGCGATCTCTTACAATAGTCTTGGGCATGCCATGTAAGTGAATCACTTCCCGAACAAAAAACTCTGCAACACTCTTTAACTGTATAGGGGTGTTTAGTGGGAATAAAATGACCATATTTTGGAAATCGATCCACCACTACTAACACCACATCAAACCCTTTAGATCGCGGAAGTTCTTCCACAAAATCCATTGAAATGTCCTCCCAAATCGCATCTAGTATTGGCAAAGGACATAGAAGACCAGCAGGAGCCAAAGTTTGATATTTTTGGCATTGACAAACTGCACACACTGATACAAACTCCGCAACATCTTTTTACATCCCAATCCAATACACATTAGATGCAATGTGCCTATAAGTTCAAAGAAATCCCACATGTCCCCCAACCGACGAAGAATAAAACTCATGTAAAAACAGTTGTGGCCACTTAGATTGAGTAGAAACTACCAATCTACCATGATAATACAAGATATCATTCACTAAATGAAAGTCATGCCCAGCAGATTCCCCAGCACACAACTGCTGGAGTTTTGGTGCCAAATCAGAATCACACTCTACAAAAGCTTTAATCTCAACCAATGTAATGAGGAATTGATCTTTGAGAGAAAATGCTCTCCCTTCTCTCTAGAAACCACCCCACAACTTCCCCCCTAAAAGACCACTTCTTTTAGGACATATTCAAACATAAACTTCCTTATACCCCAACCCAAAGCGTCCATTAGAGTGCCTATCAGACTGGATGAAGGGAGGATCACTGTCATGGTCAGACTCGGCCACCAGCTCCTCCCCTTCCCACCTGAGTCGCCAGAGCAACTTAGCAGACTTTATCCCTCCATCCTTCTACACAAATCGTGATTCAAACCTTGGGTACATGGCTCTAGAGGTGGTTTTGCTTGCTGACACAAGAGGAAAAAGCAAAAAGCACCTTTTCACTTGCTGTGGCCACCCAAAACCAGTTACACAAAAATGGTAACTTGGAGCATTGTGCCTCTGCCCCTAAGGACAAGCCAGTTGGAGGATTGGAGCAGGTCAACGTTGGGCCCACAACGTCTGATCATGTGTGCTCTGTCCCCAAGTCTGATAGCCATACTATTTTAGGTAATCCTAGCTTGGAGGAAGAAAACCACTTCTAGGACAACTTTGAGGATAAAAACCACCAACGAAAACAGTCTTCACCCCATCCTCCCTCGGCCAAAACCTATGCTAACGTGTGCCAACCACATGAGGAGATCCCGGAATTTAACCTTAGGTTTATCCCTCCGGTAAAGAAGGGAGGCATTCCTTGGGTATGGATTCCAAGCGAGGTGGAGGACAAAGAAGCAGCTTATTGGAGCTCCACCCTTGTCGGCTATTTTCTTGGGCACAAAATGCCTTGCTCACTAGTTAGAGAGATGGCTTTTAGGCTTTTGAAGGATCATGGGCTCATCAATGTGCTAGCAAACAAGGAGTGATTCTATTACTTCCAGTTCTTGGACAGCACGAACCTCCCCTATATTCTTGAGAAAACCTGGTACTTTTCTCAAAGATTTCTTATCCTACAAAGGTGGAGGTGGGTTATGTCTTTAGACAAACCTCAACCTACGCGTATACCGGTATGGACGACCTTCAGTTGGATTCCATGCGAGCTTCTAAGCACTGAAGGAGTTAGCTACATAGCTAGTGCAATAGGTACTCCCATCAAAGCGGATGCGCTTACTGCTGCAAGACTAAGAGCCAATCAGGCATGCATTCTTATTGAAATCGAGGCTGGTGAGGAGCTGACATCTCAAGTGGAGGTGGAAAAATTGGATGGCTCTCTAGCTAATATATCCATAGAGTATCAATGGCTCCCACCTAGGTGCCCTTCATGCAAGGTCTTTGGCCATACTTGCACCCACAAGACCTCCCCGGATCCTCAACCAACACCCAGCACTTTTAGGCCCAAGGCTGATCAGTGGTTACAAGTCACCCGCAGTGGAAAGAGTAAGCTGAAGGACCAAACCATTGAGAAATCATGGCCTACTATCCAAGACTTACATGCTGCAAGTATGGATGTGGATGTCAGCTTGATGCAAACAGCAAGTGAGGAAAATCCCCAACAATCCGGGTAGATTCCCACTGATGAAGTAGTGCAAGATAAATCCATTGGGAGAAGAAATACAGAGGTGGGAGTGGATGTAACTTCCTCTAACTTAAATCCAACAAATACCCCTCATCAGAAAGTGCAAGATAGTTCCTCATTGAGTCTGAATTCTCCTTAGCAACCGGCATTAGACTCAATAAGAACTTACCATGCCTAACCAGCACTGATTGATAAGGATGAAGACGTGGAGTTTGAAAATACACCATTAAACAAACTTCTTGTGCAAATCAGCAAGACCCCCAACAGCAACCAGGTGGGTAACAAGGGTTCCAGCTCGTCGGGGCGTTGAAAGAAGAAGCAAAAGAAAAGGCGCTGCACTTATACATAGGTGCTTTAGGGTCCGGACCAACCAACCTTATGAATATAGCAACTTGGAGCATAAGAGGTCTTAATGACCCTATCAAACTTGCTGAGGTCAAACGGGCGTGCGAGAACAATCAAATATCTTTTATAGGGTTATTGGAAACTAAGGTCAATGCCTCAAATGAAAGTCAAATTCAAACCATCTTAGGACATAGGTGGAAAGTAACTATGAATCCACTCGCTAGTAAACGCATGTGATTGGTCTAGAACTCGACAATTTGGGATGTCTGTATTGAGGACGTCAATTTGCAGCACATGCATTGTGCAGTCAATGCTTGTCAACAAACACTCCACTTTTTGTTACGGTTGTCTATGGCTCAAATCATGATGAGCATAGAAGATCTTTTTGGAATAAGTTAGAATCCTTAGCTCCAACTCTCGCCATGAGCCTTTGGTTGGTACTTGGTGATTTTAATACTACGAGGCTCCCATCAGAAAAGCAAGGGGGAAGAGCACAGATGACAGCAGCGATGAATGACTTCCAAAACTGTTTAGCAAACTTTGAGTTGGAGGATCTTAGATTCTTTGGCAACCTCTTCACATGGACCAACCATCGGGAGCGCAATCCTATCTTGAGGAAGCTTGATAGAGTCCTAGTTAATCACCATTGGTTGAACGTCTTCCTAAGTACTTAAGCCAAGTTCAACCCCCCATCTCTATCGGATCATTCCTTGGCGATTGCATGCATGGATGTTCGATGTGGTGTCAGGAAGCCTCCTTTCAAGTACTTCAATTTTTGGCTTGAACATGAACAGTTCCAGGATATAGTTATCCGAGCATGGAGCACGGAGATCACCGGTTCAAAAATGTTTTAAGTTGTCCAAAAGCTCAATTGTCGAAATGTGAGCTGAAGAAGCTAAATCACTCTGAGTTCTCTCACATATCCGATCGGGTCAAGTTGGTGTGAAACACCCTCCACCAATTACAATCTTCCATACAAGGCATAGGTGACACATCACACATGGTGGACGAGAGAGCTGCTTTTAAAAAGTATTACTTATTGAGAGGTGCTGAGGAATACCTTTTCAAACAAAAATCTAGAGTGAATTGGTTGAGGCTAGGCGATAGAAACACTTCTTTCTTCCACAAGACTGAAGAATCTCCATAATAGAAGTGCTTTGCATAGGTTATCAAGAGATGATGGGAGTGAGGCTATAGGGAAAACAAAAGTCAAGTCCTTGGTTGTCACTTACTTTCAACAATTGTACAATACCACTCATTCCTCCATCAACCTTGAAGAAATTCATAACCTTGTTGATAAGGAACTATCTAACCAACAGAAGAATGAATTGAATGCTCCATTCTCAAATGATGAGATCAAGAGTGGTTTCTTTTCCTAAGCTAATGAAAAAGCACCTAGACCAGATGGATACATGGCCCGTTTCTTCAAGGAGACATGGGGGATCATAGGAAATGATGTCTCTGCTGCAGCAAGGGAGTTTCTCACTTCAAGCTACCTACTCAGGGGGGTTAACTCCACTATCATTTCTCTAGTTCCAAAGATAGCTAATCCCTCACGAATGGGTGAATTCTGACCTATTGCCTGCTGCAACATACTATACAAAGCTATCTCTAAAATATTAGCAGCATGCCTAAAGAAAATGCTTTCATTCCAAGGTGTCGTATCATGGATAATATTCTCATAGCTCAAGAGTTGGTAGCTGAATATTATTCACAAAAAGGGACTCCCCGCTGTACATTAAAAGTGGATATTCAGAAGGCCTATGACTCGATCAGATGGGATTTCTTATTGGAAGTGCTTAAGGCTATGCAATTCCCTTCTCACTTTTGCACCCTCATAGAACAAAGCATCACCACTTCTAATTCTCAGTTTGCATCAATGAAGACCTAACAGGTTATTTTTCTAGTAAAAGAGGATTGAGGCAAGGGGATCCCATTTCCTCTTATCTCTTTGTGATCAGCATGGAGGTTCTTTCCACCCTAACGAGACGTCTCACACTCAACCCCAAGTTCTCCTATCATTGGAGATGTAAACCTGAAAGACTAACCTATCTTTGTTTTGTAGATGACCTCCTCTTATTCGCTAAAGGTGAAGTTGAATCTATTGTATTAATCAGGGATGTTCTTCAATATTTTCATTCACTCTTAGGGTTGGTTGCCAATAACAACAAAAACAATATTTTCTTCTCCTAAGTTCCCCCACGAACTAAAGAAAACATCTTGCGGATATCCCAATTCTAAGAAACCAAGCTTCCTGTTCGTTACCTTGATGTTCCACTCATCTCCTCTAAACTTGAGAAAGAAGACTGTGATATCCTTATTGAAAGCATCATTGGCATGCATCAAATCCTGGATATCCAAATACCTATCTTATGCAGGCAGGCTTCGGTTAGTAAAGTATGTTCTAACTTCAATGTAGGTGTTTTGGAGCTCTGTGTTTCTCCCTCCAAAGGTGCTAATAATTAGGATTGAACAGTTGCTTAGAAATTTCTTGTGGAGTGGCAACCCCAACGTTTACTCCAAGGCTAAGGTAAAGTGGTCTAAGGTTTGCAAACCAGTGAAGTGTGGAGGTCTTGGAATCCCGAATCTTTGCCTCTGGAACAAAGCTATCCAAATCAAGCACATATGGTACCTTTGTAAGCTTGGCCCTAGAAGTTTATGGATGGAATGGGTACACTCCACCATATTAAAGAGTAGAAACTTTTGGTCTTCACGTGCACCAGCCGTTTGCTCCTAGTCATGGAAAAAGCTGTTAAAAATTACGGTCTTTAGTTAGAAACAGTTTTCAATGGGGGCCCAATGATGGGTTGTCTATATCATTATGGTTAGACTACTGGCTTCCAATAGGCCCACTAGACACAATTTACAGTGCCAGAGAGATTAGAAGAACATGCTTCCCACTGTTGACCAAGCTTTGCTCACTGATGGAACGTAACACCTGGTGTTTACTTGCCACTCCATTCTGGTTAGACTTTGACATCCCAACCCACATCTAACCAAATGCCTCTAAACCCGATCGACTTTGTTGGATACACTCTACAACTGGAGATTACACTATCAAAAGCGGCTACAACTTCCTTAACCCTCCCGGAACCATTGTGTCTTGGCATAAAGTCATATGGAACAGGACTTCTATACCCATGCACTCGTTTATACTATAGTTAGCTTGGATGGGTAAATTATCAACTCTCGACAAACTGGTTGCTTGGGGAATTACTTCCTCTGCCACCTGTTTCCTATGTCAATAGGGACTTGAAGATCACACTCACCTTTTCTTCAATTGTGGTTATACATCACAGATATGGGAATTGGTTTGTTCTATGCTACAGTGTCACCCATCATTCAAGAATTGGAGAAATGCTAAAACTTCTTTAATTGCAACAGTCGACTCCTCATCTCCGATCATATAGGGGTGGAGAGTGGGATTAGCTATGGTAGTGTATTGCACATGGAGAACTTGTAATGAAGTACGCCTAGGCAGTAGTCCCCGTAATCCACATTATCTAGCTCACCAAATTAGAGCATACATCACACTTGTATCCACTTAGTATCCTCTTGTAATACTTTCCTTACTTAATGTTTTTCGGGTTGTTGTTAGGATCCCTTGCCCAAGATCTTGTCACCGAACGGTTCACCGGAAAGTCTAGGTCTAGGCGGGAAAACCTTCCCTTGTTACTGTTCCGTGACCTCCCTATGGTGGCTTGGATGTTACAATTCAGATCTTTACAGGGATCTGAAACCTGGGACCTCCTTAGCGAGAGAGAGAGAGAATCCGACCTCAAGAAATTAGATAAAATGTGCTTCCTTTATTTTCTGTTCAATCCGCAATACATACTGTTCTTCTTTCCTTCTTTAACTATATTCTCCTAGATTCTTATTCTAATTGCCAAGGATTTTTTCCTAATCTAGAGATACAATAATGGAAATGATCCTTTCAATCCTAATATATAATAAGTACTTAATTGCCTAAGATTGAATTGATCCTATGCGGAATTTGCCTAGATTATTTCCTCTTTTGTCTCGACATTGCACAGCAGTGGCGTGCTGCCTTGTGGAGATCCTCCTTGCGCGGTGGTTGCAGTTCTGTTGCTTCTCCTTGTATAAGTTTTTCCCACAAATGCGTCCCTAACAGTTGTTTTCTCCTTTATATGTACTTTTCATGTACTATTCCCGTCTTTTGATGGTTGTATAATTTCTTTGAATCAATAAAGTATTAATTATCCAAAAAAAGCTTTAATCTCAGCTAGATCATCTTACGAAATTGATGCTAACTCCAGATCATCTTACATCCTAAAAAGCGCATCAGCAGCCTTATTCTCTTGCCCGCTACGGTACCACACATCAAAATCATACCCAAGCAATTTGGAAAACCAATTTTGTTGATCCGTAGTCTTCATACATTGTTGGAGCAAGTACTTGAGACTTCTTTGATCCGTCTTAACTACAAATTTCCTCCCTAGCAAATAAGGTCTCCAACATTATATGGCTAACACAAGAGCTATAAGTTTCTTCTCATAAGTCGATTTGGCAAGAATCATCTCTAACAGTGCTTTACTAAAATAAGCAATAGGACGATTTTGCTGTTGTAGGATAGCTCCCAACCCTCGTTCGAAAGCATCGCATTCTACAATAAAACATTGAGAAAAGTTTGGCATTGCAAGCACTGGGGCTGATACTAAAGCATTTTTCAACTGTGTAAAAGCATCTTTAGGCTCTTTCGACCACCCAAAACCATTTTTCTTCAATAAATCTATCAATGGTTTTGCAATTTTCCCATAATCTTTAATCAACTTCCGATAATATCCTGATAGTCCTAAGAAACCACAAAGACCTTTGAGTGTAGTAGGTCTTAGCCAAGCAAGAACATATTGGACCTTGTTGGATCTATTTCAACACCCTTAACAGAAATTACATGCCTAAGATACTCCAATACTTCTTGTCCAAACTGACATTTCTTCTTGTTAGCATAAAAATGATGTTTGTGCAATATTTCCAAAACTTCTTGTAAATGGTGAAGATGAGAATCCAAATCAGTACTATATATCAGAATATCATCAAAGAATACTAATACAAGCTATTGTAAGAAGGGCTGAAATATGTTGTCCATCACAGCTTGAAAGGTTGCAGGCATATCGGTTAAACCAAATGGCATTACAAGAAATTCATAATGCCCATGATGAGTCCGAAAAGCTGTCTTATATACATCCTTAGTTGCCATCCAACTTTGGCAAGGATTTAAACAAAATAGGAAATCTACATAAAGTAGGATCACCTTGCAGCACATATTCATTTCCTGAACCAGCAACTTTAATTGTCTTTTTTGTCCAATCTACACGCACCTTGCCCAATGTCCTCAACCAAGCCATTCCTAACATAATCCACACCCCTTATCTCCAACACATAACAGTCTACATCAGTTTCATTATCTCTTTCATTTTCAAATTAACACAAATCCTACGAGATTCAATATTATGTCCATCCCCTAGAGTAACTTGAAAAAGTCAAGTATTTTTCATAGGCAACCTTAAGACGCACCACCAAGGCTTTGGAAACAAAATTGTAACTCGCTCAACTATCTACTGAAAATACCACAGGTTTAGAAACAAGTGTACGTTGCATTTTCATTGTACACGAATCATTAAACCTTTGCATTGCCATCAAAGATAAGGACATCATCGGATTCCAATCGAGTTTACCACTGCTGCTTGCAACCCTTCCCAATCGTCTCCTTCACCACCTCCAACACTAATAATCAAAGAAATTTATTTGGACAACAATGATTAGAGCTAAAGGGATGATCACACTTAAAGCACAGTCCCTTGGCCTTTTTGTCCAAGAATTCAGCATGCGAGAGTTGCCATTGTCCATAAGAACAATGGCCTCCTTCCTTGACAGTACCAGAACCAGATGCCACTTGAGACACAACACCACCAGACATCTCAAATTTTCTAGGCATTGAAATATTCTCCCCAGCTGTCCCAAATGAATTGCTCTTTAATCTCGTCTCATCTCCTTCAAAAAAAACATGGACTTCGGAGAACAAAAGTCACCAGTGAAGCTGTAGGTACAAAATACCCTTGATATGAGAACCTAGTAGGGGGGATGGGACGAAAATAATTCTGTCGTACATCAGCTCGACCTCCATTCACTTGGTTTGATGCAATAAAAATATCATTCTCATATTCTTTTTCAATTTTCAAAGCCAATTCCATGGCTCATTCCAGTGTTGAAAGAGAAAACATATCTACTCTCGTTTGCTTCACCAACTTCGGCGTGCTGGAAATTAGAATTAATCTCCAGTGGTCTAGCTCCATTAGTTTGTGGACCAACTCCATTAGGTTGTTTTCCACAATTGTGTACAACATGCGAACTCTCATCGGAATTGGCTCTCAAATTCCTACTTGACCAGAGGTCCTCAATCAATTTCTGCAATCGTTCCAATTTTCCTTAGGGCGTCGTGACCTCCCTGAGCATCAATTTTGTTCACCATCTGAGGAAACGAGCTGATGTTGAATCTCAGCCACCTCATTATGAATATCCTCCATGTTTTTTTTCTAGAACCTCCATGCAAGCGTCCATCCGAGTCATGATTCAATTGGCCGATGATAATTTTCAATGATAATTCTCAAGATGTTATTGTGTAACAATTTTAGGTCAGCTGTCCTGATGAGATTTCTCGGCGTGTGTCCTGACGAATTCCTCAGCAATGGTGCCAATTGTTAGACCCATAGATTGAGTGATCAGACTAGAACTAGATAATCCAAGCTAATAGCAATCAGCAGAGAGATCTAACCAAACAAAAGAGAAACAGAAGGATACATGAGCTACAACTCAGCCGGAGAGAGAATTCTCTGAGACCAAAAGCCAAACAGAATTTGTCTAGATAATTCTTAATTGCTTTTCCCTCCCAAATTTGCACTATTTAAACCCCCCAGCTTGTCCATGTTAGCCCACACCTCTTGGCCACATCAGCCCCCACGCCTTTAGCATAGATAATACCCCAGCCCCTTGGCCACGTCAGCACATCCACACCACTCGCACAGATCAGAACACAAACAAAACATTCACTAGGGGAGCATCAACACGCAGGATCATATCAAGGTGGAAAATTGTGCAAAGGTGGTTTCTTTTTGAAAACTACTAATTTCTTTGCTGAAGTGGTTTCTGGACCCCAAACCTCTTCTAACCAGAATAAACCGACCTCTAAAGTGGATGCTGCTCTAAAATATTATCCTCCCTTGAGGGTTGGAGGGAAAATTAGAGTTAGACCACCCAAAGTGGTTACTGAAATGGGTGAGAGAATTTGGAGAAATACCTTAGTGAGGTATTTTCTGGGGAGGAATCCACCATTCCAAGTAGTACAGAATGCAACGAAGGCAGTATGAGGGAGTGAAGGTCTTGTTGAGGTTTTTTCAAATGACTGGTGTTATTTTTTATTCAAGTTTTCAGATGAGACTTTCTTTTAAAAATCCTAAGGTAGCCATGGTTCTTCAATAACAAGTTTCTTGTCTATGAATGTTGGAGAATTGGTATGGTGCTGTCTCGAGTTTGTCTCAAGAAAATTGCAGTGTGGGTAAGGCTATGGGGTGTTCTAATGAAGTTCATTCACAATGAAGGAGTGGGTTATGCAGTAAGTGCACTTGGCAAGCCGCTCTAAGTGGACATTGTAACAGCCACAAATACACGTCTGAAGTGTGTTTGTTCTTTGATTGAAATAGAAGCAGGTGAGGAAGGAGCATAATGATATGAGTTGGGAGTCATCCTATGATTTGCTTCACATCCAGCAAAATAAATTTGTAATATTGTTCCTAATTGCTATTGCAAGCCTTATTCCTAGAAAAACCTGTTCTAACCACCATTCCCTTCCTTTCAAGTTTTTTACCGATATGGTGATCCAATCTGAACCAAAATCATAAGCAAACTAAGAGTCAGATGAATATTATAGCCTATTACAACCTTATTTCATTCCTTTGTGATAACTATTTTAGTGCAGTCTTATTCCATTTAGTCAAGTTAATGAGTAAAAAACTCATTGTTAAAACCGACCTCACATTGTCTAGTAAAGTTCTTAAGTTGGAAAAGCTTGTAGGATATATACCTTAGATTCCAGTATGTTATCTGATAGAGCACAAACACCAGATCTACTAATTTCACTCTAACAGAAACTAGGGCACAGGAACTCGAAAAACACGATTTCAACTAGGACTCATCTGAGCAACTTGCTCAAAAACAAGGACTCCTCCGAGAAAGAGAAGGCTTATGCAAGGAAAAATATATGCTCCCCCCTCTAGCTGCTTCCAAACTATTTATATATCCCAAGCCATAGGAAAAGTAACTCTAACTAACTCTGGTGCCAGCTCAGCAACACGCCACCTCTACATGTACTTTTATTCTGCACCAACAATCCTTTTATTCCCTTTATTGCCCTAAGTTCACCACTAAAACACTTATTTATATACAACAGATACAAACCACTTATTTATGTACAAACCAAACCAACTCCTACATACTACCACCAGAGACAATCACACATCAATCAGGTAATTATGAACCCAAGGCTTTCTAGAATATACTTGAGAAATAGGACCAACAGCTCTAGTCGTATCAATACCACCCCCCAAAAGATTGTCCTTGTCCTCAAGGACAAAAGAAGGAAATTGAAGCTAAAAGAAAGCTGAATCAATCCAGGAGGCATTGTCCAGAGAGTCACCCTTCCACTGAACCAACAATTGTGGAACATTGTTGCCATCTTGATGAAAAAAACGATGCCCCAAAATACAGAATGGAGCACGATCAAGGGAAACAGCATCAGGAAACTCAGCTGGAGGTGAATTAGAGACAAGAGTAGAGGAGCCAATAGATTTCTTCAACAAAGACACATGGAATACGGGATGCAAATGGCAACCATCAGGAAGATGCAATTTACAAGCAATTAGCCCTGCTTTTTCTACAATTTGAAACGGGCCATAGAACTTTGGTTCTAACTTGGAATCCTTTGACTTGAGATTTGTGTTCAAAGCAACTCAAAGGTGAAGAAATACCCAATCACCTACATCAAATGAAATGTCATGACAATACTTATTTGCCTGTTTACAATTACATAATTGTGCAATATCCAAATGTCACCTCAACAAGGGTAAAGTCGCATCGTGTTCCTGCAAACCAGCGGGTAAAGACTGATCACCAAATTCTGTGGGAATATAAGTTGGAAAAACTGGAGGAGGATGGCCATAAACAATCTCAAAAGGAGTCATTCAAGCATGTGAATGATATGCCCAAGAACGAGGTTTATCAGAGGCAAAACAGCGTAAGTAGTACTCTAAACAACGGTTCAACACCTGTGTCTGTACGTTCGTTTTCAGATGATAAGATGTATTATAATGGAGTTGAGTCCCCTAAGATTTAAAGAGCTCCTTCCAAAAAGTACTAATGAAAAGGGGATCTCTATCACTGACAATAGTCTCTGGAATACTATGTAAATGGACCATTTCCTTTACAAATAGATCAGCCACCAATTTTGCTGAATATGAATACTTCAACTACAAAAAATGCCCATACTTTGATAAACAATCAATCACTACCAAAATAACATCATAACCGTTGGATTTAGGCATGCCAGTAGTAAAATCCGTTGAGAGATCTTCCCAAATAGCTGAAGGAATAGGAAGAGGATGAAGCAAAGCAATTGGAGCAACAGTTTGAGACTTATGACATTGACAAATGGTGCAAGCAACAACATAAGAAGCAACATCCCTGCGCATGCCGAGCTAAAACAAATCAGAAGCTAACTGTTTATAGGTACATAGGAAACCCGCATGTCCTCCAATAGGGGATGAATGAATTTCATGGAGAAATTCTTGAAGCCAGTGAAAAGAGGCAGGTAACACTAGCCAACCATAACAGTATAACGTGTCATTCTCTAGATGATATCCCTTTCCTGCACTTTTACCATCTTTTAATAATTGTACCTTAGCAGCCAAAGATGGGTCACATAAAACTTCAGTTCGTATCTCAGCTAAATCAGGCCAAATTGGTCCAGAAATCCCACAAAATTCAAACTCTTCCTAGACACGAGACAAAGAATCTGCAGCTGAATTTTCTTTACCAGGTTTATATTCAATGTCAAAGTCACAACCAAGCAACTTGGAAAGCCTCTGTTGCTGATTAGGGGTGGTAATGCTTTGACGAAGCAAATATCTTAATCCCTTTTGATCAGGTCTAACAATGAATTTCCGTCCCAGCAAATACGGTGTCCAATGTTGGATTGCTAACACCAATGCCATCAATTCTTTATCATTGGTAGATTTGGCCAAATTCTTATCACTTAAGGCCTTACTATAATAAGCAATTGGCTTATTATGCTGCATTAAGACCACCCCCAATCCAATTCCCGATGTATCACATTCAACTACAAAGGAATAAGATCTGGCATAGATAAAACAGGTGCACTTACTAGATACTACTGCAGCGTTTGAAAGGCATGTCAAGCTTCGTGAGTCCATTGAAACCCATCATTCTTGAGTAAATCCATTAATGGTCAGGCAATTTTACCATAGTTCTTGATGAATTTTTTTTAATACCTGGACAAACCAAGAAAACCATGGACAACCTTTTGAAAAGATGGAATAGGCCAATTGAAGATACTCTTTACCTTATTAGGATCCATATACACTCCATCAAAAGAAATAATATGTCCTAAATATTCCAAAGAAGAGGCACTAGAGGAACATTTCTTTTTATTTGCCTTAAATTGCTGAGATTGCAGCAAAGATAACACCACTCATAAGTGCTCTAATTGCCTTTCCAAATCCACACCAAACACCAAAATATCATAAAAAAATAGAAGCACAAATTTTTGTAAATATGGTGAACAAATCATTCATCGTAGCTTGAAATGTTGCTAGGGCATTGGTGAGACCAAATGGCATTAACCACAAATTCATAATACCTTTGATGAGTTCTAAAAGCAATTTTAGGAATGTCATCCTCAAAAACTCGAATCTGATGATGTCCCGCCTTTAATTCAATTTTGAAAAAAATTTGAGTACCATAGGAATGTCATCCAAAAGTTCATGAGTAATAGGAATGGGATATTTATCTGATGCTGTAGCAACATTGAGTGCACCAAAGTCAACACAAAATCACCATGAGCTATCCTTTTTCTTTAATAGAATCACCAGACCCAAAAAAGGGCTAGAACTTGGTTGAATTATTCTAGCAACAAGTATCTCTTTAACAAGCCTCCCAATCTCTGTTTTTTAGACTTGAGCATACTTGTATGGTTTAACAGTTATAGGACCTTCTCCCTCTTTAAGAGGAATGTGATGATCTGTGACTCTATTAGGAGGCAACTGTTTAGTTTCTTCAAACACAACAGAGAACTCATCAAGTAAAGAAATAATTTGAGAATCAATCTCCCCTTGTTCACCCCTTCCATCAACAGATTGCAACTGCCAAAGGATACTTCCCCACTCAAAATCAGTTGTTTTACATATAGAGCGATAAGAAATAGCAGTCTTATATGAGGAAAAATCTCCTTGCAACATACATTCACTGGTAGTAGTAGGAATCTTCATTAACATTTTTTTTCCAATCCATTCAGACTTCCCCTAAAGTTTCAAGCCAAGCAACTCCTAATATTAAATCAACTCCTCCCAGTGTCAAAACATAATAGATTACGAAGAATTCATGGCTACAAACTTGTAAATGTGCATCAGAACAAAGTCCTTGTGACTTAAGAACGTGTCCATCCCCCAATTTAACACGAAATGAGGAAGAATCATCAACTTGCAGCTGTAACTTCTGAACCAATTTACTAGAGATAAAGGTGTGACTTGCTCCACTGTCCACTAATATAGAAATTGGATGTGAACACAACATACCTCAGAATTTCATGGTCTTAGGTGCATTCAATCCACTAAGTGCTAGCAAAGACAACTAGATTTCCTTGCTACTGCGATCTGCACAGCCATCTGAGCCAGTTATGGAACATTATCCACTTTGACCCACTCCTCATTCAAATCATCTGGTTCATAATTCGATACAAGAAACCACAATAATTTATTTGGACACTTGTGACTAGCACTAAATGGTTGATCATGATGAAAACATAATCCCTTGGCTCTTTTATCCAAATATTCAGAATATGTGAGCTGCTTCTGTCCATGAGTTCCCTGTGTAGAGTTACAAGACTTGAGTGAATCCACTACAGAACCAGATGTGGAATTACTTCTCTGACTAGACAACTTCTGATAAGGTGCTCTAAAAAACTGTGTACGATTATTAGCTTGAGCATTATTCCCTTCATGACTTCTTGAAGCCACAGCATTTGATTGCAATGGTGCCAATAAAAATGAGTGCGATGGTCGCAAATATGAAGTTTGAGGATAAGCTCGACCAGAATATCCCATTGGCCTAGGATTTTCATTGTATTGAACCAAAGGAGACACATAAATTCCATAATCAAACTCTTTCTACATCAAGAGACATTTCCATAGCTTGTGCCAAAGTTTTTGGTCTCAATGTTTGGACTCTAATGAAAATCTCCTCATACAATCCTCCCAAATAATATCTTAACATCTGTAACTCTGACATTACTGGAGCTTGCAACAATAATGTTTCGAAGTCATCTATATACTGATCAATAGAGGATGCTTGATGTAAAGTAGGGAGACTCACAACCTGATTATTAGAAGAGCTACGGTTATACCTTTTCATCAATTCACCTGTCAATGTTTCCCAATCTAAATGGGGTATTCTTCTTTCAACGTCTTTAGCCAATAAACCATTCTTCCTCTCATGCACAAAGAAGCAAGTGGCACTTTCCATTCTTCTTGAGTTGGTGCACTTCAAAATACTGTTCCGTTGCCACAATCCAATTTGCAAGATCCAAACCATGAAAGATTGGCAACATAATCCTAATCACATTTAATTGATACTTATCATCAACCATATCATCTTGAGGAATATTTTTTCCTTGATTCTTAGCATCTTCATATTCCATGAACACTCAATCAGAAGCTCTTCCTACTGTCGGAGCTTAAGTTCAAGAATTTTCTCCATCATCATTATCGCTGCTTTATCAAATCTGCGTTCTAAAGCATCCTTCAACACCTCTTGAATTGATTGTACCGCATTCTCCAACAATTTCTGACTACGTCCATAACCATTTACAACGTGTTCCAATGACTTATTACTTTGATCAATGGCGGACAACTATTGTTGGAGCTCCAATAAACCTCCTTGAATCTCTTTGACATTCTTCTTCAATTCCTCCACTCTACTATCCATGTGCGTTGTAGTTGCATGAAAATTTGTAATAGAGGTTATTTCCCGCAAGACTGCCAATTGATAAAGCACAAACGCCAAATCTACTAATTTCGCACTAAGTAACAAAACTAGGGCACAAGAACTCGAAAAACACAATTTCAACTAGGACTCACCTGAGCAACTTGCTCAGAAACAAGGACTCCTCCATGAAAGAGAAGGCTTATGCAAGGAAAAATATCTTCTCCCCCCTCTAGCTGCTTCCAAATTATTTACATATCCCAAGCCATAGGAAAAGTAACTCTATTTAACTCTGGTGCCAACTCAGCAACACAACACCTTAGCACTTTTATCCTGCACCAACAATCCTTTTTTTCCCTTTATTACCCTAAACTCACCACTAAAACACTTATTTATATTCAACACGTACAAACCACTTATTTATGTACAAACCGAACCAAACCAAACCAACTCTTACATACTACCACCACCGACAATCACACATCAATCAGGTCATTATGAACCTGATGCTTTCTGGAATATACTCGAGAAATAGGACCAACAGCTCTAATCGTATCATTATCTCTAAGGCTACCCAAGAGTAATTGAGTTTAAGACATTTTGCACACAAAATTTGAACTCGTGATAATTGATGACAGCAACTATCAATATCATAAATAGGAAAATGTTGAGGCACAATGCAGTGCACTTTGTTAACAGCCAAAAGAAGAATTTTTTACAATTGTTATTGTATTTAACTTTTTCTGTGAATTGTGTAATCAATTTTGCAAAGACCAAAAATCTATTTTTTAAGCCCGTTAGCTAGTGCCACGGGCACTTTTTAAGGGAACCCTTATAAATTAATCCCTGTCGAAAGTAAATCCTTATTGATTCAGGTTTGTATGTTTTTTGGCTAGGATTCAAGATCAAAGGGAATGGATGTAATGTCAATTTTGGAGCTGTGTAAAGATAAAATCCGAACGTCTCTAAGCAAAGGTTACGAGTGATTGTGCCATAAAAAATGAAGAAGAGAAAATTGGAACACGTATTGTGATGTGTAAGTTTTAATTAAGATGAGTTCTTTGAGTGTAGCTGATGCAATGCAATAATCAGAGAGCAGAATGATGAATTCGGTCAAGCGGAGGATGGCATCTCAAAGAGAGAATTTACTTTTGAGATGATGCTGTGAAAGGCCTTTTTCTTCCGCCCAGATGTGGTATTTCATCTCTCTAAATTTTAGTGAAGGTTGCGTCAAATTTTCTGCCACAGTTTAGAATCAGTCAAATTGTTGTTGTTGTTGCTGTAGTGTCACAAGTCTCGGGTTCTTAGTTATTAAAAATGGGAGGTATTTGGATCAGATTAATTTGACATAGTTTATCTATTTCTAAACAGTGACTCAGTTTCGTGGTGGTCCAAAGAGGCAGAATCAATTCAAGAGAAAGCAGCCAGGTCTGATGCACAGGCAGAAAGAAAAAGAATAGTGTACGAGCAACAAAAAGTTGGCAGCAGAGAGCAGGAAGATGATGGATGTATGGTTTTGCTATAGAGAAAATTTTGTTGGATCGAAGTTGATAAGTTGGTTCCGGCTTTGGCTTCAGCTCTGAGGCCATGTTGTGCCATTTGAGCCCTCTTAGACAAACATATCTTGTGTTTGCTGGATCGTGGCTTAGAGGGGCCTGTCAGTTTCTGAATTATTATGCTATGACGATGAAGGTAGAACTTTTTGCATAAGAATTCTTCATGCTACTGCTGCTTTAGAAGTTTTATTTGCAATCAGCAAGTCACCTTGCCTCCATTATTTCCCGAAAAGCTAATCTCTCGTCTCTGAAAACTGTAATTTTTAAACTCTATTAAAATCAATATGCCCCATCAAAAAATTATCAATCTTCCATAAATTTATTTTCTGCATTTTTTGGTAGATCTACAAATTTTTTCTTTTTTGGTGTTTTTTTTATTGGGCAGATTTGCAAAATGGAGTAGCAGATATGTAAATGTAGATATAAATTGCATATTGTAAATGCGATTTGTGTGGACTTAATGCACAAATTAAATCATAGGATAGTTGTAATTTTTTTGTAAAATTGTACCTTAGTGTGGTCCAAGCAAAATTATAATATGCAACTGCAATTTTGTTACGGTATTTGACAAATTAAGTTTGCCTGAAACCACTTTTTAAAAATTAGTTTGCTCATGAAATCGCGTTTTGTACCTGCAACTTAAAATTGATATTTGGTAAATTAACCATTTTACCCTTCATTCTGCTAAAACATGTAAGTAGAAAGGACAAAACAAGCTGTGCCCTACACAAATATATTGAATATATACAAACTTTCTCCTGTTCAAGAAATGTTTATATTCAATATTACTTCCTATTTTACATTACTTTTTTAATCAATCGTTATTGTAGATGTCCTATTTATATTGTAGTTTTGTTATGATTAGATATAAGCAAATCAAATCCTTATCACGATGTTCTTTAGCGGATAGATTAGATTTAATTTTTTTTTTTTTTTTTGCTCTTTTGCTAATAATTGTAATTGCACTTAACCCAAAAGAAAAAAATAAAAATAAAATAGAATAAAAATAGCAAGTTACTACCAAAACCAGTACCTTCTAAGTATTACTTTATACCACTACCATTGTTGTTTTAGTTATACGGTGCAAAAGATCATTTTTTTTTTTCCAATTACATTATAATATATATGTTTTTAAGTCGCAAAATGATACATATGGTATAGCTTTTAATCTTACTTTACTATACTCATATTTAGGATATACAAACAAATGGGTATTAATTATAACTCAAACAAGAAATAATTTGTTACTATGACAAATCGTGTGGCTACTTCCATCCTTTTTATATACTGGAAAAAACAAAGCACTCGTGAAGACAGCTATATCTAGCACCGCAAGTTAGAAGTCCAAAAAAGCACCAGCTGGAGCAAGATTCAAGTTGTTCCATATGCCTTTTACCAAGAAATACTGATGCCAGTGTCTTTTTTTTTTCCGTTATTGCAAAGACAACAAAATTTGAGTGATAATTATCCAAAGTGGTTAATCCTTATTGACCAACTAATCATAAAAAAAGAAAGCAATAAGTCATATAAAGAAAGAATGTCTATGAGAGATATCCTTAAACCAAACCAGTCGATACAAAGGCACTCGAGCCGCTGGTTGTCTCAACGTACTGTATACCTCCTTAACCGAGAGCTGCTTTAAAGGATTAGGTTTCCAAACCACTTTGTCTTCATACCTGACCTTTGGGACTATTGCTCCCCTTAGCTCTTCCTTAATCACTTCTTAAGGAGGTCTTTCCAGCCAATCCCAACCCTCATTCGTATTTTATCATGCAATGCCTAGCTTCCTTTAGAACTCCTAATATATACATTTTCCTCACCCCCAACCGAGCCTAAGTTACTCCTAGGATGCCACTCATCATACTACGAGGACACATTTTTTCCATTCCCATTCGAGAAGACTTTGCGTCAATGGTTGTAAGATTTTCTGCAATGACCTTAAAGCTATCAATGGAACCTTTATTGACAAAGAATTTCTGCCCTTGACAGTTTAGACCGAGTCCAGCTTGGCCAAAGTGCTCCATCCATGTTAAATGAAAAAGAAACCAAATATGGGGTGGGGGTGACTTAAAAAGTATTAAAAAATTTAAGAGTAAGCAAGTAATCATGTTGAAACCCGAAAACTTAAAAAAAATAAGTATTTAAAGTTATATAACAGGTTTTTATTACAGTATTCTAAAACTTGTTCACCTAAAGTGAGTACCAATATAGCATCTTCATGCCCATGTTCATCCTAGAATTTATACTACTAAAGTATAAACGATACATAATCTAAGAAAATTCTTAATTAATATTATTAGAAATAATAAAATCTTTAAATTATAATTAAACATATAGCCTAAGTCTAATTTCCCTTTAAAACCCTAGTTACTACGTCCATCGCCTGTCGTATCTTCACCAGTATATTACAATGTATATAACCCACTCTTGAAAAATCCTTACTTCATTTCCTTTGTAGCTGCACAATTTTGACTTTGGAGTAACTTGCACAAGTCTTATTTTTCTCATGTACAAGCTCTATTTTTTCCTAGTGTAATCTTAGAGGGTTGTTGATAGAGATTAATTCTTCGTTATGTGACGAGACAAAAGATGGAGTTTGATTGAATTTGTATTTGTAACAAACTACCTCACTATTACATTAGAGGCTGATCATATGGTGTAAGATTTCTAAGGTTTGCTTTGCAAACTACTTAATTTTAAAAATGCAATAAAGTATTTCATATATTTTGATAAGATATCTTGTATCAAATAGGTTTTATAATGTATGAATTCTAAAACGATTTTTTCATAGCATGTGATAATTTTTAAAGAAAATTTAAAAATTGATACTTATATTAGTGGGATGAGAGTAAAATCTCATACTAGTCCACTTGACTATGATGTATTGGGTTTTAAGTGTAAAATTTTTCTTTTTTTCTTTTTTTCCTTCTAATTTTAAGGGCAGTTGGTGTTCAACCTTTTCCGTTTATTTTGTATTATTTTTTATGTAAATTTTAATTGTTCTTATTGTATTATCTTAATAAATTTACATAATAATATTAGCTTGTTACATTAATTGTTTTGAACAAATTAGAAGATAGCATTTGTCAACATGATAAGGACAAAAAAAAATTCATTTTTAAAAAATAAACCCTAAAACACACCGATTGAAAAAATAATTTTAAAAATATATCATTTAAAATTGGCACTTAAAGTATAGATTTCAAGTTGGATTGAAGTCCATATTTCAATGTAGATTTTAATTAGTACTTGATGTGTTGATTTCAATTGTAGATAGTAAATTTGGAAATGCCAATTTTAAATGATATATTTTTTGAATTACTTTCTCAATTAATGTATTCTAGATTTTATTTTTTAAAAAGGGAATATTTTTTTCCTTTCTCATCTGTTAACTAAAACATTTATGGCCCGTCCATTCCCCCTCTATTCCTCATAGAATTGTTGTTATGGTGTTTAGTTCATTTTTTAATCCGTAATAACAATTCCATGAAGAATTATAATTCCTTATTTTGCTTAATTGCGATTATTATGTTAGATTTAAGAATTGCAATTCAGTAAGAGAAAAACCCCACTATCCCTGTCTTTTTCTTCCTCTCCACCATCAATACCAATATACCTTCACTACATAACACCATCGTGCAACCACCACCACCACCATGCATCTTACCCATACACAACTGTCGAGACCTAACCACCATGGCTAGACCAACAAACCCACCCACTTAAACCCATCTCACCTATACCCACCAAACCCACCCTACTCACCACAACCAGATTTATTGAACTAAACCCACCCAAAACTACCCAGACCTACCACACTCAAATCCACTCGATCCACCTGCCCAAACCTACTGAAATTGTATTATGCTACCTAAAACCCATGAACCCATACCTACCTAGACCACCAAACCTACAAGAGCAAGTAGAGATGTGGAGAGAGTACAATATAGAGAAGGAGAGAGAGAGAGTTGAATTGAAAAGATGAGTAGAGAAAGGCAGAATGAAGAGAGAGAGTAGAGACAATGGTGTGTGAATTTATGTTTGTGCCTTATTTTATTATTATATAATTATATAAGGGTATTTTGGTTTTTTTTTTTCTATTTTATTCATAACTTATTATTTATCTAATTCTATGAATTGAATAATGTAATAGTAATATCGTTACATTCAATTAAATAATGTAATAGTAATTTATACATTATTACAACTATATTTCACTACTTAATAATGTCTATTTAATTATAATCTTATTCTATGAAGTAAAGAAACCATTTTTAACCTTCAATGTCTAGTGTGTAAAAAGAAGGTGATGTCTACAATACCTTAGAATTTGGTGGAGGGAAACTCCGTCGACACTAAGGCTGGGTATGTGGGGCGGGCTATTTTGGCCCACCCCGCGTAGCCCATGGGTCGAGGTGGGCCATGTCGATGCAGGTGCAAGTTAGCCTACCTGGCCCACATAGTTAAAAAAAAAGAAAAAAGAAAAAAAGGGAATAATAATAATAAATAGAGTTAAGTATATGTAAATCTATTTATGCCGTTCTCATAATGTATATTAAGTTAGTTCTATGTTTTTTTTTTTTTTTGTCAATCAAGACATCAGATAATCAAAACTAAACTTGTGTAACACAAAAGCTGAATAATTCGGTTATACGACTAATTTTAAATAGTTCAAAACATAATTGAGATATATAAGTTTTTTATTTAAACGATAGTATAAATAAATGTAGAAAATTTGTGCAATCGAGATATATAAGTTTTTTATTTAAACGATAATGTAAATAAATGGGCACATTATCACAACAACTTATAAAAAAGGTTTGTGTAAGTTTTTTTTTTCATAAAAGGTTTGTATATATTATTTCAACTCATCGAAAAGGTTTGAAAAAAGTATAATCTTTTTAATAGTCAAATCAAGACATTAGATAGTAAAAAAAAAAAAAAAGTTGAAATAATTTAATATGAATACCAATCTTTTAAGTACATATCCATTCATTTATTAAATTTTTGTATTCAAGTTAGGATTATAAATTTGTCAAAATGGAAATATTTTAATTTTCCACTTAAATCGAAATTAAATGGTTCCTTTAGATTTTTTTTATATAAAATATGTATTATCTTAGTTTTAAAGTATTAGTGAACCTCAAATTTGATTTAAACTTGTTATTATAAATATTTTATATTGAATATAAAAAGATACAAGTTGAAGTATTAAACCACCATATTAATTTTTTAATTTTATTAATAAAAAAACTATATGCAAGGTAGGCCGGCTTGCATTAACTCATAGGGAAAGACGACTTCTTTAACTTGCAGTATGTGCAAGTCATCACGGGCTAACTCACTTTGACCCTTGAATTAGAGCGGACATGTCCATTTGCCCACTTTCCTAGCTCTAGTCAGCATTGGAACTCCTCACTTCCTCTCACAAAATGGAAATTCAAAATCGCCAAAGCCCGCCCAAAACCCCCATTAATCCTTAAAATTTTTAATTCCACAAAAATCTAACCTAAAATTAATCCAAAATATCCTAACAACTCCCTAATGCTTCATGCCTTGCACTAGTTCACTCTGTCTCGTCTCGCATTTGCATTTGCATTTGCACGCACACGCGCACAATCCACATTTCCTGTCCAATTAGAGACCTCTTCCGCAAGTTCAATAACCTATGGGCGATTGCAAAAAAAAAAAAAAAGACACCATATTTGTCGCTCAATCGAATCCATTTTGGTTCCATTCCGGGTATGGGCTTTTCGGTGTTTGTTATCGCTAGGTTCGATACTAGGTGCATTTTTGTGGTGGAACGTGTTTGCTGCGACTAGCATTCTGATCGAATTTATACGGGTTCATGCTTGCAGCTGAGTCTTTTGCGAGCATTTCAGTACTTTGGAGTATGGCGCTCTCATGAAAACAGGTCAAATAGCAAGAATTAGGTCGAGATTGTCTAGTTGAAGTATTGCGGATTGTTATATAATGTGTGCGCGGGGGATTCACGGTTAAGTGGTAGTAAGATATTGATTTACCCACAGTAGATAGTGTTAAATGGAGGCTGTTATAATGCGTGCCGGGAATTGCTAAGTATATAGGCCTTTCACTCTGTTTTGTACGGGGACTCTTTGGTGTTGCAGCTTGGTCTGGTGCACACGCGTGGGTAGGTTTATCTATGTCAAATGGCATGCATACCATTTATCGTATGTAGCAAGAAGTTGTGTTATTAATTACTGCTTCTTCTCCGTTCTTGTGGCACTAATTCCGGCATCAGTCTGGTACACATGTGCAGGCATTTTAACAGGCACCAGTCCAGTCTTTGTAGATAGCCAGAAATGCTATAGTTAACTGCTGTCTTTGCGTCAATAATTTCTGGCATTGGTCTGCTTTTGTCTTCTTTGGAGGGATAGAGCAGGTGGGCGAATTTTATGTTTTTATTGTGACGTATCTTATCCTCACTTCATGTAAATTGATTTATTCTCAATTGTACTTTATTACAAATCGATACAAGTACTTTTCACCCATTTCGAAAGAGACCATATAACTGAGTTATTAAGATTAGATTAGTTTAGACTCGATGAAAGTAAAGCAAACGGTTCTACTAAAAAAAAGTGGAGTGGAGGCTCTACTACACAAGATAGAATGTTTTTTTTCCTATTTTTCTTAACAAATGCGGTTCAGTTTGATTTGTAGTGCCGAACCACACCAAAGCACTTTAAATAGTTTTGGGTTCTAAACTGAAGCAATGAACCAAATTGTGCTGCAAAAGAACCATATTTTGCAATGGGTTCGATATGTTTGGTTCACAATTTAGTTCGGTTTGGTTTGGTAAATGCTCCAATCAAATCCTCACTGCATGCCCATGTCCATGTCCTAACCATTTACATATTCTCACATTGATGTGCCCCAATCCTGGGAATGGATTAAATGCACTCTTTGTCACACAAGAAATAAAAGAATGGTTCATTTTGGTGCTTTAGGGTTTTATGTGGAATCAAGAACGTATTTTTATAGGGCTTTAGAACAATCAGGCTAAAGGGGTATGAATGCTTAATTAGTTTGGATGTAACGCACCAATTTAAGGACAAAAACTAATTCAACCAATTATAAGATTGATGTGATGCACAATCTATAATTAATTGAAAGGGGTTGATTATCAAGATATTGATATGATAGACAATATCTAATAATTAAGAAAGAAGTTTGCTACACATGAAAAGATTCGATAAGAAAAACTGTATGAGATGAAACCACTCAATACTAAGAAACGTCTCTGTCTAATACAAAGAAAACCCTTATCACCATGTAGTTTAGGGCAAAACGGTCATAGCAGGGCTTCTCTTCTTGGTTACAAATGCTTAGGACCTTTTGTGGATGCTCCGAACCTTTTTGTTCTACAAAATTACGCAGCAACTTTAATCATCAAAATGCTTCTTATTCTGACCTCGTATCTTTCCAGCTTCACTTCTATCCACTCTTGGACTCTGAAGTTGTTTTTTCGGGTCTTGATTCTCATCACACATGCAATAATTATGTGACGGGGGAAATCGAATTAGGGTTTTTGGTTGTGAAGTCGAGGGAGTAGAAAACAAAGGGGAAAGTAGTTGAGAGGAATAGTTGTCAGAGTTAGGGGAAAAGAAGTGAAGTGATGGGTTAAGTGGCACGCGTGTAGCTGGTTAGTGTTTGGTCGGTACACGAGTAGTGGACCGAAGCCGGGTAGAGGATTTACTGGGGAATGGGTGATTGGGTAATGGGGGGCCAAGGCTCGTGGGAAAATTCTGCAGGCCGGTGAGGAAGAAGTAGCCCATTCCATTAGCTCGTCCACAATCAATTGAAGCCTGCCCATAGAAGGAAGCTTAGGTTCTAGAAATTACCATAACAAATCACATGGGTTGTTAGAGATTTTTCAACAACCCTTATCTGTAAAAAACGAATATTACATATATAGTTCATGTAAGAAAGGAGGATTATCATTGAAATGAAATAGTAAACATTTTCCTCCGAATTTTGGTTAATCAATTTGCATTCGAATTGTTATCCAATCTTCTCCGTTACAAGTGGTATTAAAGCGGTTGTTGCCATGGAGACCCGTGAATCCAAGAAGCTTGATGAGGTCATGCGTAATGCTGTGAAGGAACACACAGAAGAAGCCCTTAAACCCATTCACGACACACTTAAGAGAATGCAAGAGCTGATGGATCAACAAATACTTACCATTGCTAAATTAAAGACAAGTAAGTCTGACCAGTTAGAAGCATCTGGCTCCACAGCAATAGATTCTAGTAAGTTACCTGAAATTGATGATAAACATGGGTTAGCATTAGCTCACACTGTAGTGGTAGAAAACCATTTGCAAACATGAGCACCTAGAGTGGATTTTCCATCTTTTGATGGTCATGACATTAAGGATTGGTTATAGAAGGCACAACAATATTTTGAAATTGATTCAACTCCTGAGGACTGGAAGATTAGGGTGGCAACCATGTATTTAAAGGGAAAGGCTTTGAAATGGTATCATTCATACATTTAGACTCTTGAGGGTAACCATGTTGTCACTTGGAATGAATTGGTTAAGGTTTTACAAGCCAGATTTGGGGAGAAGGCCTATGAGGACCCCATGGCTGAACTTAAAGAATTATACTAGCAAGGATCGTTGCAAGATTATCTTGAGGAGTTCGAACACCTAGTTACTCAGGTCAGATTACCAGAAAATTACTTGATTAGCTGTTTTATGAGTGGTTTGCATCCATCCATACAGTATCCCATTAGAATGTTTAACCCACAAACCTTACAAGAAACTTACTCACTAGCCAAACTGCAAGAAGCTAACCTATTGACCACCAATCAATACCTTAAGACACCCCGTATAACCT
The DNA here is from genome assembly GCA_037954665.1 of Laguncularia racemosa. Taxonomy (NCBI): domain Eukaryota; kingdom Viridiplantae; phylum Streptophyta; class Magnoliopsida; order Myrtales; family Combretaceae; genus Laguncularia; species Laguncularia racemosa. Next base: position 371,030 of record JBBMOL010000232.1, read on the forward strand.
ACAATTCAAACACATCCAACTTCAACCCTTACCCACCTCCTAGTAAAAACCAGACCTACCCTAAGAACACCACCAACACCATCAGTACGAACAAATCCAACATCAACCCAAACACCAATAATCCCACCAAATACTACAACCTACCCAGACCATCAAATACATTTAACCCTCAAACGCGTCTAACTAAGAGATTAACTCCTGAGGAACTAGAAGAGAAGAGAAGGAAGAAGCAATACTTCTGGTGTGATGAACCTTTTGGTCCAGGACATCGTTGCAAGAAGAGGTTGAATATGCTGGTAATGGATGCAGAGGAGGAACCCATAGGGGTAGATGACGAGGAAGGATCTCAAGTTAGGGTTGAGACTGACTTTGCCAATCTCACTCTCAATGCCTTGGATACAGGAAGAGGACCTTCTCTAAGTAGCATGAAGATACAAGGGAGCTACAAAAGAAGGAAGGTGGGTATTCTCATCGACACTGGCAGCTCATTGAACTTTATAGATGAACACCTTGCTAAAGGATTTAAATGCCCCCTTACTGACATTTCCCCAATGAAGGTAACCTTGGCTGATGGCACCGAGGTTTACAACACGAGTAAAATTTCCAATTTTACTTGGAAAATGCAAGGATACGAGTTTGTGGCAGAAGTTTATTTGCTAACTTTGTCTGGATGCGACATTATCCTAGGACTACCTTGGTTGGGATCATTGGGTACCATACGTTGGAATTTCCAACACCTAACCATGGATTTTGAGTTGAATGAACAGAAATACAGATTGGTGGGAAACAGTGAGCAATTGAAGGTTATCAAATCATCTGAGTTGAGTAGAATCATTGCGAGTGGAAGAGCTGTGCAGTGTGAATGCTGGATGGTACAGGTTAGGGATGAGAGGGCTCAAGATGGATCTCATCAAGGTTTACACCCTCTTGTCATGGACATACTGGAAGAGTTCCTGGATTTATTTGAAGAACCACATAGATTACCCCCAGTCCGGGTACATGATCACAGGATACCATTGCAAGAGGATTCCAAGATAGTCAATATAAGACCCTACAGGCATTCTGCAGTATAGAAGACGGTATTGGAAGAAATGGTCAGGGAGATGCTCTTGAGTGGAACTATTCAACACAGCCACAACCCATTTGCTTCACTAGTAGTTTTAGTGAAGAAAAAGACAACACGTGGCGCATGTGTGTTGACTTCTGCGAGTTGAATAGGCAGACGGTTAAGGATAGGTTTCCAATACCTATCATTGAGGATCTATTTGATGAGCTAAATGGATCTGCCTACTTCATCAAGCTCGAATTAAGATCGGGCTATCATCAAATAAGGATGTGCCTTGAGGATATCTACAAGACAGCTTTCAAGACACATGAAAGGCATTACGAGTTCTTGGTAATGCCCTTTGGCCTAAAAAATGCTCCATCTACTTTCCAAGGACTTATGAATCATATATTTAAGGCCTATCTACGGAAATTCGTCTTAGTCTTCTTTGACAATATTCTGATGTATAACCCAACACTTGAGGACCATGGACAACACTTACGAACTGTATTTGGTGTTCTTCGACGAGAATAGCTTTACCTTAAGAGGTCTAAGTGTGTCTTTAGAGCAACATAGATTGAATACTTAGGGCATATTGTAAGTAGGGCAGGAGTTGCTACTGACCCTAAGAAGATCGAGTCCATTGTTAAGTGGCTAGTTCCTAAGAATATAAGGCAATTAAGAGGCTTTTTGGGACTGACGAGCTATTATAGAAGGTTCATCAGTGGTTGTAGTGTTATTACAAGGCCCCTTACATTGTTGTTAAAAAAGGACAACTTCCATTGGGATCATACCTGCTTACAGGCTTTTGAAGCTCTCAAGGTAGCTATGGTAAGTTCCCCAGTTTTAAGCTTACCGGATTACACTAAGGGGTTTGTGGTAGAGATGGATGCCAATGGGGATGGAATTGGAGTTGTTTTGATGCAAGAACGTCACCCAATAGCCTTCCTAAGCAAGACCTTATCTCAAAGACAACAAGGGTTGTCCGTATATGAGAAGGAATTGCTAGCCTTAGTATATGCAGTGGAAAAATGGTGGCACTACTTGATAGGACAACACTTTGTGATCAAAACTAACCATCAAAGCTTGAAGCACTTGTTGGAGCAACGATTAGTTACTTCTAGTCAACATAAGTGGTAAACTAAGTTGCTAGGGATGGATTACGAGATAAAATACAAGAGTGGACAAACTAATGCTGCTGCCGATGCCCTATCCAAATTGGGTCATGCTGAGTTAAAAACCCTGAAGGTGACCATCACCACCCCTGAACTAATTCAAGAAATTAGAGACAGTTGGAAGTTGCCAGGAGGCTACTTGGATGTCTTGAACCAACTGGAAACTGGAAAGGTAAGTAAAAATTTCACTTGAATCACGGAATGTTGAGGAGGAAGGGTAAATGTGTGGTAGGACCTTTGATTCCATTGAGGAGGAGACTATTAGGAATGTATCATGATGGGGTACTTGGAGGACATTCAGGGGCCCATACTATTTACAAGAAGTTAGGTGCTATGTTCTATTGACCCAAGCTAGAGAAAGATGTGAGGTAATATGTGCGAGATTGTGAAATCTGCCAATGACACAAATTTGAAAATATTGCTACACCTGGATTACTACAACCATTACCAGTGCCTAACACTTGTTAGGCTGAAGTTACCATGGATTTCATAGAAGGTCTCCCTAAATCCCAAGGACGAGAGGTGATTATAGTAGTAGTAGATCGCCTAAGTAAGTATGCACATTTTTTGGCTTTGCCGCACCCATACACAGCTCCTTAGGTGGCCAGGTTATATTTGGAACAGAAATTCAAGCTGCATGGATTACCAGGAAGCTTGACTAGTGATCGAGATGCTATATTCATTAGTCATTTCTGGTAAGAATTCTTTAAGCTACAAGGGGTCAAATTGAATTTATCCACAGCCTACCATCCACAGATGGATGGACAAACAGAGAGGGTCAATAGGTGTATGGAAACCTATCTCAGATGTATAACCAGTGATAGTCCTAGGAAATGGGGTCAATATTTAGCAGTGGCTGAATGGTGGTATAACACTAATTACCATTCGAGTGCTAAAAAGACTCCTTTTGAGATCCTATATGGGTATCCTCCTCCACTACACCTTCTGTACATTCCAGGGGACTCGCATAATGCCACTGTGGACAGCATGTTGACTGAGAGGGAAGAAGCAATTAAGGTCCTAAAGTTTCATCTCCGGAGAGCCCATAATAGGATGAAACAACAAGCCGATAGGAAGAGGACTGACTGAGAGTTTAACATTGGAGATAGGGTTTTACTTAAGCTACAACCCTACCGGCAAGGAAGCTTAAAGAGAACCCTAAATCCTAAGCTAGCAGCTAAATATTACGAGCCCTACAAAATAGTAGACAAGATAGGGAAGGTGGCGTACCGATTAGAGCTGCCAACAGAAGTGGATATACATCACACCTTCCATGTTTCATAGTTGAAGCGCTACCACAACTCTGGAAATGACCATCTTCCCTCACTACCTGCAGTAAATGAAGAAAATGAGTTAGATTCAGTGCAAATATTAGACAGAAAGATGGTTAAAAGAGGGAATGTTGTGGAAACCATGGGACTCATCTTATGGCGAGACTGTCCTGCAGTAGATGCAACTTGGGAGTTCTTAGAGGATTTGAAGCTCAGATATCCCTATTCTCCCTTGTAGACAAGGGAATTTCGAGAGGAAGGGACTGTAACGGGGGAAATCGAATTAGGGTTTTCGGTTATGAAGTCAAGGGAGTAGAAAACAAAGGGGAAAGTAGTTGAGAGGAATAGTTGTCAGAGTTAGGGGAAAAGAAGTGAAGTGATGGGTTAAGTGGCACGCGTGTAGCTGGTTATAAAAGAGGGTTGCTGTTTAGTCGGTACACGAGTAATGGACCGAGGCCGGGTAGAGGATTTGCTAGGGAATGGGTGTATTGGGTAATGGGGGGCCAAGGCTCGTGGGCAAATTCTGCGGGCCTATGAGGAAGAAGTAGCCCATTCCATTAGCCTGTCCACAATCAATTGAAGCCTGCCCATAGAAGGAAGCTCGGGTTCCAGAAATTACCATAACAAATCACATGGGTTGTTAGAGATTTTTCAACAACCCTTATCTATAAAAAACGAATATTACATATATAGTTCATGTAAGAAAGGAGGATTATCATTGAAATGAAATAGTAAACATTTTCCTCTGAATTTTGGTTAATCAATTTGCATTCGAATTGTTATCCAATCTTCCCCGTTATAAATTAACCATCGTAAAACTCTCCTTTTTTTACTTATGGCTACATGTGGCAGCATGCTGATGTTCATGAAATAAAGAAATGGGTACAAAGAATTGGGCATAGAGAAAGTATTGTCCTAAGTAGCTTTTAGAATTTTCAAAATCAATGTGCTTATCAAGCTTTGGAGAAGGAATTTAACTGTAATATAGTTTTTGTTTCTGCTTATGTTAACCGGAGGTTTAAAGTTAGAAGTTATGTGGTTTTAATTTTTGGATATAAAGAGTAAAGAAATCACTTCGTGTTCTTTCACTTGCTGCCAATTTAGATTGGCCTTTACAACAACTAGACATCAAGAATGCATTCTTGTATGGGAATTTAGAAGAGGACGTGTTCATGAAAATTCCTCTAGGTTTTAAAGGCAAATATGGAAGTGGAAATGTGTGTTTTTTTAAAGAAGTCCTTGTACGGATTGAAGCAATCTTCATGCGTTTAGTTTGAATGCTTCAATCAAGTGATTAAAAGGTGTGGGTATATGCAAGGGCAAGCTGACCATACCTTGTTCTTCAAACATGTAAAAAGTGGTAAAATAGCTATTTGAATTGTTTGTGTTGATGATATGATACTAACCGGTGATGATCTTGAGGAACTAGAAGAACCTAAGAAGGTGTTAACCTAATAATTCAAAGTGAAGGATCTTAGCCAGCTACAATACTTTCTAGGAATGGAAATTGCAAGAAACAAAGAAGGGATTTTTGTCTCACAAAGGAAGTATGTAATGGATTTGCTAAAGGAAATAGGAATGTTGGGTTGTAAACCAACAGTAACACCAGTTGAACCAAAGGCTAAATACAAGAATAAACGCGAAGAGGATTTGGTGGACAAAGGAAGGTATCAATGACTTGTTAGGAAATTAATCTACTTGTCTCACACCTGTCCAGATATTGCATTTGTAGTAAGCTTGGTGAGCCAATATATGCATTTGCCTCTTAAAGAACATCTAGAGGTAGCATTTAGGATACTTCGGTACCTCAAGGGAACTTCGAGAAATGGTTTATTTTTTAAGAAAAATGGAGGGAAGAGTATAAAAGCGTTTACAGATGTGGATTAGGTAGATGAAATCGATGATCGAAGATCTATAATTGGGTATTGTACAAAAGTTTGGGGTAACCTAGTAACATGGAGGAGTAAGAAGCAAATGGTGGTAGCTTATAGCAATGCTGAAGCTGAATTTAGAGCCTTAGCTCAAGGAGTTTGCGAATTAATGTAGATCAAACGGTTGTTGGAAGAGTTGCACCTTAACAAGATAAGTATAATGAAGTTGTACAGCGACAATAAGTCAGCTATGAGTATTGCACATAATCCAATTCATCATGATAGAACCAAGTATATAGAGGTGGATAAAGATTTTATTAAAGAGAAGATTGATAATGGAACTATTTGTATTTTCTATGTACCAAGCAAGCAACAAGAAGTGTGGTGGGGGTTGTAATATATGTAAAATATTACCAGAAGTTGTTATATTAGGATAGCTGGTGATATATCTTATGGTTCCTTATTTTTAGGAGTTGATGAGTATAAGATAACCTCTAATTGTTATCCTTGTGATTTTATATATGATGTTGAGACTTAAATATGTGTATTATCTTCTTTAGAACTGAATAAGAAAAAAACCATATTTAGTTACTAAATTAGTATCCCTTAATTCATGGTGGTTTTTCCTCCATTCGGTAGGATTGTTACTAGATTTTGTGGCCTTCTTAAACGTATACCATTCCTATATATATGTACCTCATCTTATATAAATAATAAAAAGATAATTTCTCTTAAATCTTCATAGTATCAAAGACTCCTCTGTATGCCCAATTCTTCATGACAAAGTTCGGTATGGCCACAGAAAGATAAACCTCTTCATCATCGGAAGTCACCTCCATTCTGCCATCTATTGGAGGCCATCATGGATGATGAGAATCAACTAGCATCAAAAGTTAATGAGCCGATGTCCAATGATCTGCTACATGGTATTGGAGATCCAATGACATGAGCTAGAGCTAAGCGGATGAGTGAAGCCTTGCAAGGATTAGTCATGGATCTACAAGAGAAGGAACCAAGTTACACTAAAGGAAAATCGACTTTTATTAACTTGATTCAAGTTTCCACAGAGGAGTGTAAGGATATGGGAGCCTTAGGATAAATTATTTTTGAAAGGGAAATTGAACTAAAAAGGAAAGCCACTCGGTTTTATGACTTGTTTTATTTGTTTGGTTTTGTGCCTTATTATATTTACTTGTAAGATTTTCGGCCATTAGGAAGTCAAGGTCGGTTTTATGTGTAAGAGAATATAGCTACACGTGAAAGGGGAGAGGGTGGCACATCTTGAAACATCATCATTATTTAATACACAAATTTTCCTTAAGAGACTCTCTCTTGTTCTTTGAGAAAGAATTCGCTGATTTCTTCAATCTAAACGCTTGGGGAAATAACTGATAACTTAGGTTTCAATTAATAGGTATGGTTGGGGTCTAGTTTTGTCCTTATTTGTTCAAGACATTCCTTGGGAATCCGATTTCAAATATCGATCGCTGGGTTCTAGGTTTGATATACTTAGGGTTTGCATCATTTGGTATCAAAGCCGACATTTCTTGAATCAAGTAAAATCTATCCTTTTATTATTATTTTTATTCAATCCATAGTTCTTGTTCCATATCTTTAGAAATTTGTATATATATATATATATATATATATATATATATATATATATATATATATATAATTACGATTCGGTCGTAGAATTTGTTGTTAGCGACTGAACAGCAATTTGTTGTCTTAGCAAATTGAAATTGTGTATCACAATCCTGGTTGTTGCCAAGTGCCATCACATTCTTCAAATTGCCGAGTTATCAAGACAATTCCTTACCTTTGAATTACATAATCACATGATACATTACACTTTCCATTCCGTGTTCCGCATTATCTTGTCTTTCCAATTTTGAATTCGTATTACATTGTCAATTCCCATTACATGGTTGGTGCGATCTTGTTCTTTCCAATTTTGTACTAAGTGATATCTTCTTTGTTTGTGTTTCCAATTCTATAGTGAGTCTTACATCTCTATTGATTCGTGCTGTGTACCACTAATTGCCGTGATTTAGAACCAATTAGTTAGTCAATAGAATTGCCTTAGTAATTTACATTGAGGAGGTTTCAATCCAAGTTCATATCAAAGAATTATATGAGCGAGTTGTGAAAACATTATAATTGAGGGCAAAACACAAGTGAATTGTGAGAACATTATAATTGAGAGCCAAAACACGAGTGAATTGTGAGGGTTCTATTACCTGTGTTGTTACTAACCTTTTCTTTAATTGTAGAGATATGTCAGGACAAAGTCCACCTGGAGGAGAGAATGGAGGAGGGGAAAATAGGTTGAGGTTTGACGCATTAAAGAGAGAGATGAAGAGAATATTGAGTGGTGAACTAGAGCAAATCCATGAGAGGATGGATAAGATGGAATTGAGTAAGGAACCATCAAGTAACACTACTGTTGGGTGAGGCACGAATATACCCTTCAGCGAGGGAGGAGGGGGGGTTAAGGATTGAAGAGGGTGAAGAAACAGAGTTAGGAGAGTATAATTACATGAGGGAGAGAGGGAATTCCCATAGGCGAGATAGTAATATGGGAAGTATCAAAATGAAGATACCATCGTTTCGAGGAAAAAATGATCCAGGGTTGTACTTGGAATGGAGAGGAAAGTGGATGATGTATTTGAATTCCACAATTACACTAATGAAAAAAAAGTTAAATTAGCTGCAGTTGAATTTTTTGACTATGCTAGTGTATGGTGGGACCAGTTAGTACGTCATAGGCGTGGGTATGGTGAGAGGCCTATTAGTACCTGGGATGAGATGAAGACCATTATGCAGAAGAGGTTTATCCTTAGTCATTATCACAGGGATTTGCTTAGGAAGTTCCAAGGGTTGACACAAGGGTCCAAAAGCGTGGACTATTATAAAGAAATGGAGGTTGTTATGATTAGGGCCAGAGTGGAGGAGGATGATGAGGCTACAATGGCTAGGTTCATCAATGAGTTGAATCGGGAGATTGCTGACGTGGTGGATCTACATCACTATGTGGATATGGAGGAGTTGTTGCACAGGGCGATCAAGGTAAAGAAGAAGTTGAAGTATAAGGGAACTCCAAAATCTGGAATGACTTCTAACTCTTCATGGAAGTCCAATTAGAAGAAGAACCCTATAGACTCGAAACCAAAAGACAATGTGAAGGCTAAGAGCCCTGTCACTGCTTCTAAAGGTAAATATGACAGTAAACCATCTACTAAAACCCATGATATCAAATGTTTCAGGTGTCAGGGGTATGGACATATTGCATCTCAGTGTTTAAATCAAAGGGCTATAATCATTCACAATAATGGAGATGTAGAAAGTATTGGTTCTGAGGACGATGATACATCACCATTAGAGGATTACGATGATGTCGACTTCGAAGGACCCATGAGTGGAGAGTTATATGTTACTAGACGAGTCCTTAGCACTCAACCACAGGATTATGGTGAAGGGGTTCAACGTGAGCACATCTTTCATACTCAGTGCCACGTGCAGAAGAAGGTATGTAGCTTGATCATCGATAGTGGTAGCTGCACTAACATTGCTAGCACCTTGTTGGTTAATAAGATGAGGTTGAAGGCTGTAAAACATCCGAAACCATATTGATTGCAGTAGCTGAATAGTTTGGGGAAGTGAAAGTGACTAAGCAGGTTCTTATTTCCTTTTTTATTGGAAGTTATCATGATGAGGTGATGTGTGATGTAGCTCCCATGCAGGCTAGTCACCTATTACTGGGTCGACCATAGCACTTAACAACTTTTGAGAAACTTTTGGCTGAATGCCTTTTCATAATTCATGTTCAAGTGTATATATACATCAGGAGAATATCTTTTCCAAGCAACTATATCTTATAAACTAGGAAAACAAATCTTCCTCTACCAAAATATAAAATACAAAATATACATGCCATATTTACAAAATAAATCACGAAACAAATATCTCAATATTCACGACCGTGCCTTCTAGCCGTGTATCAGGTCGTGTATTTTTCTGGTAGCTACCTGACACAATACACGGCCGTGCCTTCTGACCGTATATCCGGCCGTATATGTTTCTGGGAGCTATCTGACACAATACACGACCGTGCCTTTTGACCGTGTATCCGGCCGTGTACGTTTCTGGGAGCTATTTGATACAATAAGCTGCTTAATTTCTGTCATTCTTGATTGATATCCCCCCTCAAATTGATGCTGATTGATCAAGAAGCATCAATTTGCTAACAAGAAACTAATGACGCTGCCGAGAAAGAGCCTTAGTAAATATATCAGCCGTTTGAAGAGCAGAAGAGAAATGAGGAAGAGAAATAACACCATTATCATAAGCTTCTCGAATAGAATGACGGTCCACTTCAATATGTTTCGTACGCTCATGAAAGACAGGATTAGCAGTAATCTGGATAGCACTAGTATTATCGACATAAAGAGAGGTAAACTCAAGTTGAGGAAAACCAATCTCAGCCAACAAACCTCGAAGCCAAATGATCTCAGAACAAGCAGATGACATATTCGAACTCAGTAGAAGACTTAGACACGCGATCTTGTTTCTTACTCTTCTAGGAAATTAAAGAGTTACCAATAAATATACACCAACCAGTAATAGATCGACGTGTATCAAAACAACCAGCCCAATCAGCATCACTATAGGTTGTTAAGTGAATAGGAGACTCCGCAAAAAAGAACAAACCACGATGAGAAGTCCCTTTTAAATACCTAACAATACGGTGAACTGCTACTAAATGAAGATGTGTAGGTGTCTGCATAAATTGACTAACTTGTTGCACAGCAAATGAAATATCAGGACGTGTAATAGTCAGATAATTGAGACTTCTAACAAGTTGTCGATATAGAGATGGATCGAATAGAAAGTCACCATCATTTCGTTGATATTTAACATTCACTCCAAAGGAGTATCAACAGGACGACCCTCTTGGAGACCAGCTAAAGCAATAAGTTCCTTAGTATATTTATGTTGATGAAAAAAAATACCAGCAGAAGAAGAGTGAACCTCAACACCTAAGAAAAAAGTTAAAGATCCCAAATCCTTCATATGAAAAGAACCTTGAAGACGCTCCTGTAATTGAGATATCAATTGAGTATCAGATCTTGTGATGACAATATCATCAACATAGACTAATAACAAAACAATTCCCTTGTCAGTCTTGCAAAGGAATAATGAAGAATCATACTGACTTTGAATAAAAGAGAAGCTAAGAAGAGTATTACGAAACTTTTCAAACCGGGCCCGTGGAGCCTGTTTCAAACTGTATAGAGACCGTTTGAGCTTACAAACATCATGTGACGATGTAGAAAACAATCCTAGAGGAGGAGTCATATAGATATCTTCCTTGAGGTCCCCATGCAAAAATGCATTCTTAACATCCATCCGTCGTAAGAACCATCCTTTAGATGCAGCAATAGATAGAACAAGTCGGACATTTGTCATCTTAGCCACAGGTGCAAAGGTTTCTTCATAATCAATTCCATATTCCTGTCGATTGCCAAGAGCTACCAACCTTGCCTTATATCTGTCAAGGGAACCATCAGATCGGAGCTTAAGAGAATAAACCCATTTACAACCAATAGGTTTAACATCAGTAGGACATGAAACAATATCCCAAGTGTGATTGTCTTAAAGTGCTTGAAGTTCCTCTTGCATGGCTTTTATCCAACAAGTCTGTTTAGTAGCCTGAGAATAAGAGGTAGGAATTATAGTATTAGTTACAATTGCAGAATAGCCATATCTATCTAGAGGACGAATGTGCCGAGTTGATCGTCGAAGAATCATTGGAGCATTTTCAAGAGCAGGGTCGGGAAGGACAAGTCCAGGCTTGAACCGTTTATCAAAAGAAGAATCATCAAAGTGAGGAAGTACAATAGTATCAGATGTCGAAAGATGTTGCTGAAAATAGTATTCATGTTCAAAGAAAATCACATCCCGAGAGATACGCCATCGATTATTAATCGAATCATAACACACAAAACCTTTATGATTAGGACTGTGACCCATAAAGGCACAACTTACGACGTTCATGGGCAGGTAAATGAATGAAACAAACACATCCGAAAGTATGTAGCATATGATAATTAGAATGTTTACCAAACATTCGTTGATAGGGAGAATCAAACTTCAATTGTTGAGATGGTAAGCAATTAATAAGATAAACTGTAGTAGACAAACTGGGCTGACAACTTATGACGTTCATGGGCAGGTAAATGAACGAAACAAACACATCCGAAAGTATGTAGCATATGATAATTAGGATGTTTACCAAACATTCGTTGATAGGGAGAATCAAACTTCAATTGTTGAGATGGTAAGCAATTAATCAGATAAACTGCAGTAGATAAAGCTTTGGTCCAAAACTTAGCTGGAACAGAAGATTCTAACAACAATGTGCGTACCACATCTAATAAATGTCGATTTTTTCGTTCGGCAACTCCATTTTGCTGAGGTGTATAAGGACATAAACGTTGTGAAACAATACCCTTGTTATGAAGAAATGCTTGAAACTCATGAGAAATATATTCACCACCATTATTAGACCGTAAGATTTTAATACAAGTGGAAAACTGAGTTTCAATAGATGTCACAAAGGTTTGAAACACAGTAAGCACGTCTGCTTTGGAATGTAAAAAATAAATCCATGTGAATCGACTGTAATCGTCAATAAATGTCACAAAATATTTATACTGAGCATGTGAAATAATCGGTGTAATTCCCCAAACATTACTATGAATAATGTCAAAACATTTATTGGCACGACTACCTAAAATAGGAAAAGGCAATGTCTTACTTTTGCCCAGTTTACAAGGAGAACAATCAACTAATAAATTCTTATCTATGGAACCGAGAACACCACTTTGCAACAAATGAGTCAAAACAGCATTATTTGGATGACCTAAGCGTCTATGCCAGATACCAGCCTTATTTTCAACAACTGAAGAAGCTAATGACAAAGTCTGAGGAACGGTAAATTATAATGGAAATAACCTGCCCACTTTAGGCCCCTTCACTATCACCTTCCTCGACACCTGATCCTACACAATACAGCCATCACGAGAAAAGTGGACATCACAGTTATTATCCACCATTTGACCAACAAAAAGTAAGTTAGTAGATAATTTAGGAGAAACCAAGACATGTCGAAAGGAGAAGCTAATATTACCAACTGTCGTAATTAGAATATTATTTCCATCAGTAACCTGAATGTGTTGAGTACCAGTATATGGACGTTGATTATGCAATAAATCAGATGTGCCAGTCATATGATTTGTGGCGCCGGAATCAACAAACCAAGGAACAGAATTAGTAGTCTTACCTTTCCCTTGAAGACCAAGGGCAGAGAAGGCAGAGAGAATCATCTGTTGGATCATATCTAGTGTGAGAATAGATTGATTATTGCCAGCAATTGTGGATGTCGAACCAAGATTGCGAGAGTCGGATACCGCAGCATGAAGAGCTTGTAGCCTTCTGTTTTGAGGCCTTGTAGGACACTCCTTAATAATATGTCCGTTTTGCTTGCAATAATTACATAACTTCTTACTACAATGACGGGCAATATGACCAAATTCTTTGCAGCTGCAGCACGGCATTGTTCCCTTCCCTCGGGTCTGAGCAGCATATGCAACATTAACTATTCTAAATGATCCACCAGTTGCACCAATAGCGGCTTGTGTCGCCAATCTTTGTTCCTCGCACAGCAATTCACCAAAACATACATCCAAACAAGGAACTAGATCTCTATTTAGCAACCCAGCCCGAGCAGTTTCAAATTCAGGCCTGAGCTTCATCAAAAATTGACCACGACGACTCACTTCATGAACAGCCTGAAGACTAGCCAAATTCTCCTTTGACACCTCAGCATAGATAATACTAGAATATTCACTCCATAAATTAAGAAAGCCAGAATAATATTGTTCAATTGAGATATTACCTTGACTATAATTACTCATATCAAGTTCCAATTGAAAACGTCTTGCAGTATTATCTTGATTGTAGACGTGCTTCAAGTATTCCCACATTTCTTTTGCTATGCCCAAGGATCGTAAATTGTTCACCATATGAACCTCAATAGATCCCAAAATCCAAGAAACAATTCGAGCATCCTTTGCCTCCCATTGACCACGATCTTTTGACTCTGTAGGAGCTGGAGAAGACCCATCAATATGACCCCAAAGCTCCTTCCCTTTCAAAAACATCTTAAACTGAAATTCCCATGCTACATAATTCTTTCATGTAAATCTAATAGCTAAGATTTCATGTGTTTTCTCAAAAGACATTCTAAATAGAATTGTCACTCACAACTTGATTATCAAGAAAATTGTTGATTGGAATTAATCAACCTAAAGCCAAAGAAAACCAAGAACAAACTAGCAATTCCAAGAATAAAAGAAAAAAGAAAACTATGGATTCAACACAATACTTAGTTGTGTGGCTTTGATACCATAACAACTTTTGAGAAACTTTTGGCCGAATGCCTTTTCATAATTCATGTTCAAGTATATATATACATCAGGAGAATATCTTTTCCAAGCAACTATATCTTACAAACTAGGAAAACAAATCTTCTTCTACCAAAATATAAAATACAAAATATACATGCTATATTTACAAAATAAATCATGAAAAAAATATCTCAATATTCACGGTCGTGTTACACAGTCGTGCCTTCTAGCCGTGTATCAGGCCATGTATGTTTCTGGTAGCTACTTGACACAATACACGGCCGTGCCTTCTGACCGTGTATCCGGCCGTGTATGTTTCTGGGAGCTATCTGACATAATACACGACTGTGCCTTCTGACCGTATATTCGGCCATGTACGTTTTTGGGAGCTATCTGATATAATAAGCTGCTTAATTTCTGTCATTCTTGATTGATAGCACTTTAATAGGAAGGTGATGTATGATGGGTACAAGAACCAATATTCTTTTGTTCTAAACAAAAGGAAGGTGATTCTAACTCCACAGAAACCATGGGAGGCTTGTGAGGATCAGGTTCAGATAGCAAAAGAGTTTAGAGAGAAACATGTGAGTGTATGAGAAAAGGGCGAGAAGAAAGAAAAGGGTGAGAGACAAACACTGGTGAATGATGAGGGAAAAGATTATGAAACACTAAGTATAGAGAAAATTGAAAGAAAAAGGGAAGTAAATAGTGCAATGTTAGTAAGGAAACAACTACTTGTACTTATGTACAAGGATGTGTATTTTACTACTACTGACCTTAACCCTTTATTGCCTAGTATGGTGGTGTCTCTTTGTTGGAATATGAAGATTTGTTTCCTGGAGAGGTACCAAAGGGTCTACCCTCACTACGAGGTATCAAACATCAAATTGATTTCTTGCCAGGTGTGTCTATTCCTAATTAGTCAGTTTACCAAACTAATTTTGAGGAGGCAAAAGAAATTCAGAGGTAGGTTGATGATTTGATAGAGAAAGGATTTGTGTGAGAAAGCCTTAGTCCATGTTCAGTTCTTATCATCCTGGTTCCCAAGAAAGATGGAACATAGCGAATGTATGTTGACTGCCGAGCAATCAACAAGATCACAGTTAAGTATAGACATCTTATCCTTAGATTAGATGATATGCTTGATGAATTGCATGGTGCTTATTTGTTTTCTAAAATTGATTTAAAGAATGGCTATTATCAAATTCGTATGAAAGAGGGGGATGAATGGAAAACGACTTTTAAAACTAAACATGGGTTATATGAGTGGATGGTAATGCCTTTTGGATTAACAAACGCACCTAGCACTTTATGAGGTTAATGAATCATGTTCTTCGTAATATTTTTGGGAACTTTGTTGTTATATACTTTAATGAAATTCCGATTTACAGTAGGACTTTAGATGATCATGTTCAACATTTGTAGCGTGTGTTCACTGTTTTGAGAGAGAACCAGTTATATGCTAATTTTAAGAAGTGCACCTTTTATATGGAAACTATGGTTTTTCTTGGATTCGTTGTAGGTGTAAATGGGATTGCTGTGGATGAAGAAAAGGTGAAGGTGATCCAAGAGTGGCCAACACTAAGGAATGCAAGTGAGGTCAGGAGCTTCTACGGATTGGCGAGTTTCTATAGGAGATTTGTGAGGGATTTTAGTTCCATAGCTGCTCCTCTAAATGACCTTGTTAAGAAGAATGCCGAATTCAAGTGGACTGAAGCACATGAGCAGGCTTTTCAAACCCTAAAAGGTAAGTTAACTAACACTCCTTTACTAGTTTTGCCTAATTTTGAGAATTTTTTTTAGATTGAATGTGATGCTTCCGAGAAAGGTATTGGTGGTGTGTTGATGCAAGAGTCTAAGCCAATCGCTTATTAGCGAAAAACTCAATGGTATTGCATTAAATTATCCAATGTATGAAAAGGAGTTGTATGCTTTAGTGAGAACCCTGCAAACGTGGCAACATTACTTATGGCCTAAGAAGTTCATCATTCATTTCAATCATAAGAGTCTAAAGCATCTGAAAACTTAGGGTAAGTTGAACAAGAGGCATGCCAAGTGGTTGGAATTTATTGAAACATTTCCATATGTGATTAAATATAAGCAAGGAAAGGAAAATGTGGTGGCTGATGCACTTTCTCAAAGGTATTCTCTTTTGACTTATCTGTATACTAAATTTCTTGGATTTGAATTCATTAAGGAATTATGTAAGAATGATGCTGATTTTGGTCAATTTTATGCCGCTTATGCTGAGTCTGAATATTTTGATTTTTATAGACATGATGGATATTTGTTTAAGCAAGATAGGTTGTGTGTACTTAAAGGTTCTGTACGTGAATTGTTGGTGAGGGAAACATATGGTGGCACTTTAATGGGGCATTTTAGTGTTAAAAAGACTTTAGATATTTTGCATGAACATTTCTATTGGCATAAGATGAAACATGATGTGTAAATTGTGTGTGATAAGTGCATTGCTTGTAGAAAGGCTAATTGTAGAGTAATGCCCTATAGGGAATACATTCCATTGCTTATGCCTAATTAACCCTGGACTAACATCTCTATGGACTTTATATTAGCGTTACCACAATCTCAAAGTGGCAAAGGTAGCATATTTGTTGTTGTTGATAGGTTTAGTAAGATGACTCATTTCATTGCCTGTTCTAAAACTAATGATGAAAGACATATTGCTGATTTGTTCTTTAGAGAGATCATGAGATTACATGGGTTGCCTAAATCTATTGTGAGTGATAGGGATGTAAAATTCTTGAGTCATTTTTGGCGTACTCTATGGAATAAGCTAGGCACTAAATTGTTGTTCTCTACTATTGCACGCCCTCAAACTGATGGTCAAACTGAAGTAGTCAATAGGACTCTTTTAACCTTGTTGCACGCCGTGATTCATAAGAATTTGAAACAATGGGAGACATGTTTGCCTTATGTAGAATTTGCATATAACAAGATGATGCATTCCACTACATCATATTCTTCATTTGAGGTTGTATATGGTTTTAACCCCTTGATTCCATTAGATATTTTGCCTTTGCCTATTAATGAATTTGTTGACCTTGATGGAAAGAAAAAGGCTGAATTTGTTAGGGAACTGCATGCTCAGGTTCAGACTAACATTGAGAAGAATTTGAAACAATGGGAGACATGTTTGCCTTATGCAGAATTTGCATATAACAGGACGTTGCATTCCAATACATCATATTCTCCATTTGAGGTTGTATATGGTTTTAACCCCTTGATTCCATTAGATATTTTGCCTTTGCCTATTAATGAATTTGTTGACCTTGATGGAAAGAAAAAGGCTAAATTTGTTAGGGAACTGCATGCTTAGGTTCAGACTAACATTGAGAAGAAAAACGAGCACTATGCTTGTCAAGCCAATAAGGGATGTGTAAAGACTATGTTTCATTCAGGAGACTAGGTGTGGGCACATTTGAGAAAGGAGAGATTTGCTGAGCAGTGGAAGTCTACTTTGCATCTCAGGGGAGATGGACCTTTCAAGTGGTGGAGCGCATCAATGATAACGCTTACAAGATTGACTTACCAAGTCACTATGGTAATGTAAGCGCAACTTTTCATGTTTTTGACCTTACTCTTTATGATGCAGGAGATTCGGGGATGAATCTTTTTGAGGAAAGAGGGAATGATGAGGATCAACTAGCATCAAAAGTTAATGAGCTGAAGTCCAATGATCTGCTACATGCTATTAGAGGTCTAATGACACAAGCTAGAGCTAAGCAGATAAGTGAAGCCTTGCAAGGATTAGTTAAGGATTTACAAGAGAAGGAACCAAGCTACACTAAAGGAGAATCAACTTTTATTAACTTGATTCAAGTTTCCATAGAGGAGTGCAATGATATGGGAGCCTTAGGATAAATTAGTTTTGAAAGGAAAATTGAATCGAAAAGGAAGGCCATTTGGTTTTATGACTTGTTTTATTTGTTTGATTTTGTGACTTATTATATTTACTAAGATTTTTAGCCATTAGGAAGTTAAGGCCGGTTTTCTACATTTGGAAGTTTAGGTTTTATGTGTAAGAGAATATAGCTACACATGAAAAGGGAGAGGGCGGCACATCTTGAAACATCATCATTATTGATTACATAAATTTTCCTTGAGAGACTCTCTCTTGTTTTTTGAGAAAGAACTCACCGATTTCTTCAATCTAAATGCTTGGGGAAATCACTGATAACTTAGGTTTCAATCAACAGGTGTGGTTGGAGTCTAGTTCCGTCATTACTTGTTTGAGACGTTCCTTAGGAATCCAATTTCAAATATCGATCGTCAGGTTCTAGGTTTGATATACCTAGGTTTTACATCAATGGAGGAACCAAAGCCATCCCTTTTCTCATCACTAGCCATAAATGCAACGAACAAAATTACCTTCAATGGTCACCGTCCGTAATGATGCTTATCTACGGAAAGGGTACAGATACTATCTCATTGGGGAAGTAAAAATCCTAGGGAAGGATGATCCCAATTTCAAAGGCTGGAAGGTTGAGAACCATATGGTTATGTCATGGCTGATTAATTCCATGAATGACATTGGAGAGAACTTTCTTCTCTATGGAACCATAGAGGAGATATGGGATGCTACAAGAGAAACGTATTCCAGCACAGAAAATACAGCAGAATTATTTGAGGTTGAAGCTAATTTGCATGATTTATGCTAAGGAGATCTCACCGTGACCCAATACATCAACAATCTGGCTCATCTTTAGCAGTAACTTGACATGTTCGAAGTTTATACTTGAAAGTGCACTGATGACTCATCTCTATATCAAAAGATTATAGAGCAAAAACGGTCTTTCAAATTTCTTCTTGGCCTCAATAAAAATCTTTATGAGGTTAGAGGTAGAGTTATGGGAATTAAGCCTCTCCCAAGTCCTCGAGAGGCATTTGCTAAAGTTAAATGTAAAGAAAGTAGGAGGAAGATCATGATGGGATCTCATACTCCTACATCTCCCCTTGAAGGATCTGCTTTGGCAGCCCATGGTTTCCTTAACAATGGCAGTAGCTACAATCATTAAAGAAAGGGGAAGCTATGGTGTGATCACTACTGCAAACTAAGACATTTTAGAGAAACCTGCTAGAAAATCCATGGAAAACCTATGGATTGGAAGCCCTCATGATTTGCAAATAACCGAGAAAGCTGAGGCAATGCTGTTACCATCTCTAATGATGATCCCAAACTTGGAGAAACAAGTCCCTTTACAAGGGACCAACTTGAGATGCTACAAAAATTGTTTCAACAGAACTAATTAGCATAGACAAGTATTCCTACCGCTGGAGCCAACTTATTGGCACATAAAGGTAAAATTTATAATGCCTTTGTTGTCAATAAGTAGCAAGCAAATCCTTAGATCATTGACTTAGGAGCGTTGGATCATATGATAGGTGCTATCAATTTATTTCATGAGTATAGTCCATATAAGGAAGACTACACAGTGAGAATTGCAAATGGATCACTCACCAAGGTTAAGGGATTGGGCTTTGTCCCTATTTATAAGGACCTAACTCTAAATTCTGTTCTTCATGTTCGTAAGCTGGACTATAGGTTTCCATTAGTAAATTAACTCATGATCTTAATTGTGTGACTAAATTTTTTCCAAACCTATGTGAATTTCAGGATTTGGATTTGGGGAAGATGATTGGTAGTGCTAAGATGCATTCTGGACTCTATTTCCTTAAAGGCTAAGCTCTACTTAGAAGATCAACCCAAAATGCAAGTTTTATGAGTTAGTTAAATATTAGTAAAGATAGTGAGGTCATGTAATGGCATTTTCGCCTTGGTCATCCGAATTTTATGTATCTTGAAAAACTTTTTCCTTCATTGTTTATCAATAAAAATCTAAAATCTTTTATTTGTGAAATTTGCCAACTAGCCAAACATACTCGTTCTAATTATCGTAGCATTTCATATAAGCTATCCCATCCTTTTGCTATGATTCATAGTGATGTGTGGGGGCCTTCAAGAACAAAAAATGTCACGAGAACAAGGTGGTTTGTATCATTTGTTGATGATCATACCTGGTTAACTTAGATATTTTTTATTAAAGAAAAATCTGAAGTGGTTTAAATATTCCAAAATTTCCATACAATGGTATAAACATAATTTCAAACCAAGATTCAAGCCCTCAAAATAGACAATGCCAAAGAAAATTTTGAGTCTACACTAAGGTCATACCTTCTTAACCAAGGCAAATTTCATCTTAGTTCGTGTATTGATACACCCCAACAAAATGGAGTTGCAGAGAGAAAGAATAGATATTTATTGGAAGTAGTAAGATCCCTTATGTTCTCTACACATGTTCCAAAACATTTTTGGGGAGATGCAGTCCTTACAATGGCATATCTCATTGATAGAATGCCTTCTAAAATCCTCAAATTCCGAACCCCATGTCAAATACTCCTAAATAAATTCCCAAACACCAAAACACTCACATCTTTGGATCTAAAGTTATTTGGCTGCACCGTGTTTGTCCATGTAAGTCAACACTACTAAAGCAAACTAGATCTTAAATATATTAAGTGTGTGTTTCTTGGGTATTCATCTCATCAAAATGGGCATAAGTGTTGCTCTCCCATCACTAAAAAGGCATATAGCTCCATGGACATTACCTTCTTCGAACATCAAGCATAGTATCCAAAATCCTCAACTCAAGGAGAAAACATGGGTGAATATCAGTTTTGGAATCATAGTCAAATTAGTTAAACTGACCTTTGCTTTCCAACCTCAACCCCATAAAATGTTCAAAGTCTGGAACCTAAAAATCATTCCCAAAGTCACTTTGAGACTTACCCTCCTAAAAATCCATCATCACATCAAATTGAAATTCCTAAGAGTCACACCCCTATTATGTCGAAGTTTCTACAAATCATAACCAAAGAGCTACGTGTCTATTATAAGAAAGCAAGGCCTAGAAGGAAAATAGTGGACTCAATTCCTCTCGTCCTTGACCATGACTCTAAACCGGCGCCAAACTCCCTTCAAATTCAATTAGGTAAGGAAAATTTTAGTTTGAGTTTTGAGGAAATTGTTGCTGCAAGTGAAGATTTTGATATGCCAATTGCTTTAAGGAAGGGTATTAGATCATGCACTAACCACCTATCTGCAAATTTGTTTCATATGAAGGCCTGTCATCATAATATAAGGCCTTTGTCACCTCTCTTGATACCTCATTCCATAAAAGAAGCTCTTGAGAGTCCTGGATGGAGGAAAGTCGTGCATGAAGAAATTAATGCATTGGAAAAGAATGATACATGGGTGATCACTGATCTTCCTAAAGAAAAGAAACTTGTTGGCTGTAAATGGATTTTTACTGTTAAACACAAAGTTGATGAAAGTATTGAAAGATTAAAAGCTCGCCCCGTTGCTAAGGGATTCACTCAATCATATGGGATAGACTACTAGGAAACGTTTGCTCCAGTAAACAAACTCAATATTATCCATATTCTTCTATCACTTGAAACTAACAAAGATTGACCATTACACTAATTAGACATAAAAATGCATTCCTAAATGGTGATCTTGAAGAAGAAGTCTATATGGAGATCCCATCAGGGTTGGAAACTGCATTAAACTACAACGAGGTATGCAAACTTAGAAAATCTTTGTATGGTTTAAAACAATTCCCTCATGCTTGGTTTGGTAAGTTTATATACTCAATTGTAAGGCAAGGGTGCACTTAATGCCAGGCAGATCATACCATGTTTGTAAAATTTTCCCATGAAAAGAAGGTTGTTATATTAATTGTGTATGTTGACAACATAATTCTAATAGGGGACTATAAAGATGAACTGGTAAAGATGAAGAAGGTATTGGCTAGGGAATTTGAGATCAAGGATCTTGGACCTCTTAAATATTTCCTAGGAAGGGAGGTGGCATGGTCAAGGAAGGGCATGTTTATCTCACAACGCAAATATGTTCTAGACTTATTGAAAGAAATAGGTATACTAGGGTGCAAACTAACAAACACTCCTATGGACTCCACCAAGAAGATAGGAACTAAAGAAAACTCTGGACCACTAGACAAGGGAAGATATTAGAGACCCATTGGTTGTCTTATCTACCTTTCACACGTTCGCCTTGACATTAGATTCCTTGTGAGTGTTGTGAGCCAGTTTATGAACAATCTAATCGAGGAGCACATGGAAGCTGTAAACAGGATTTTAAGATATCTAAAAAGGACTTTGGGTAAGGGACTGTTGTACAAGAAAAATGACAAGAGAACCACTAAAGTATTTTTAGATGCGGGTTGGGTTGGTGATATAACAAATAGATGTTCCACATTAGGTTATGTGTGGGGAAACCTCATAACTTGGAGAAGTAAGAAGCAACCCGTGGTCTTAAGGAGCCGTGTCGAGGCTTAATTCAGGGCACTAGCATTAGGCATTTATGAAGGAATATGGATACAAAGGCTACTTCAAGAACTAGGAGTCACTCACTAGAATCTTATCATGATATACTGTGATAATTAAGCTACTATTAGCATTGCTAAGAATTTAGTTCGTCATGATTGAGCCAAACACATCGAGATTGATTGACACTTCATCTCGGAGAAGATCAAAGACTCAATTGTGAAACTTGTGTACACACCTACTAAGTTTCAAATAGCAGATATTCTCACCAAAGCCCTTCTAAGAACTAACTTCGAAGAACTAAGTCAAAAGCTGGGCATAGGCAATATTTACAACCCAGCTTGAGGGGGAGTGTGGAAATTCTTGCAAGATTTAGATTAGGATTTCCTATTTAATTTATTTATTTATTTAGTTATTTAGTTTCCTAGTTTAGGTATAACAATAAAAGGATTTTATCAGATCCTATAAATTAGTATCCCTTAATATGTGGAGGTTTTTCCTTCATTAGGTAAGATTGTTATAAGATTTTGTGGCCTTCTTAAACATAGACCATTCCTATATATATGTACCTCATTTTATATGAATAATAAGGAGATAATTTCTCTCTATTCTTCAAGATTCAATAGAGAGTAGTGGTAGATTAGGACTTAAAATAGTATGGGAACCTACTATTACTGATAATCTTTTGCTTTTTGATGATAATGGCAAGTTGGTTAAGAGTGAAAAAAACTCAGTGCAAACTCTAAAAAGAATGAAACTTACCTCTGAGTAGTTTTCACAAATGGATGGAAATCAAAATATCAAGGAATCAGAAGACTTAGCAATATTTCGTCCATGTGCTTAGAGGAACAGGTCAAGATCAAATCATGATGGTACTTGGTCAAGTTTAATCGATACAACTCATAATAGAGATGGCCATGGATCATCTTTACTTGCACATGTGGGTTTTGGGGATTTAAATTTTTTAATGTTGAAAACTAAGAATCTTAAGAAACAAAATCTTCAAGTGGTTTGTAGAGCAGAGTCTGCCAATAGCAAGGCTGATAGTGAAAGTGAGTAGGCCTTAGAATGTACTATTGGCCTTCTTCATGGTGCTTTGCTTGAGGGTAATTTGGATAATGTGGTAAAGAATTCTAAAGATGGTGGTAACGATAAATCTCTGCTAACTAACACTTATGAAATTATTCATGTAGCTACTGAGTGTCATGATGTTTAAAAAAAGTTAGATGCATTTTTTGTTGGTAGTGACCATATACCTTCTACAACTGCTATGAAGGTTGATGAAGAAACAATTCATGATAAGCTGAATGATTTAGCTAGTCTTGAAAGCAATACTAATGAAGGTCAAGGTGGTATTATTGTGTTAGGTGGAAGGGGTTTAGAATGAGAGTCTTCATGCAATTGCATGGGTATAGTAGGAGATGGAAATAATGATACCAATGCTTTGCAATACTGTCTAAGATTTTTATTCTAGTGCATTTACTGTTAGCTAAACTTTGAAAGCTAAAGAGAGTCAAAAGCTAGCTAATAGTGAGTGAGAAAAACAGAATGAAAATCAAATTGATAGCAGCAGCAATTTTCTTAAAAGTGAACATGCTCCTAATAATACCTATTATAGACAAAATGCTACTATAACTCATTATTACAAGAAATTTCTTAGTAGATGTGACTTGTAGATGGAAGAAAAGAATGTTAAGAACATAATTGTGGAGCGGAGTGAGTAAGCTTTCTTTGAAACTAAAGAAGATGTTTTTGACACTAAGTGCAACTATAGTTGGGAAAACAATTGCCCTAACAAGCTTATGGGCACTATTGATCTTTCAGTACTTAAAGTTTGAAGAAGTAATTTACTTGGAGAGAATGATTCTAGTCCTCCAAATGCTCTAAATTTTCTCACAAATGACTTGAAATTGGAAACTAAGGAACATGAAGAAACTATTCTGAAAGAGGCATGGGATATTGAGGTATACTATTCATGGCATATTACTGTGACCTTTGATGTCTTTGATTTAAAATGACCGTCTCTATGATATTTCATATAAATGGAAAAGTGCAAAAGGGTCCTATTTATTCTATCCGCTGATAGGTTTTTGAGTGTGGGACCGCCAGTCTTACATGTTTATAGTAGGAAGAGGCTTAGGGAGGTTAGTTGGGAGGCTATTTCTTAAGTGTTGCTATTTGTTTATCTTGTTAGTGTAAGTGTGTGCATTGTGTGTGAGGTGTATTGGGCTAGTGCAGGGTGTGCATACGTGTGTTATGTGTGTAGTGTGTTAGGTTGTGTAGGGGTGTTATGTGGTGTGGTGTGCCTATTATGTTTGATTGTGTGTCAGTTTTGTTGAGGGTGTTATAGGGTTTGTATTAGCATTTGTGGTTTACATAGATTAACGTTTGTTGGCCAATGTGGAAGCTATGTGCTATATGTTGAGTGGTTGAAGTGGAAGCTTCTAGAATATTCTATGGAAATATCTGTCCTTGTGGCTATATGAGAGGTACTTCTAGCTAGTTATGGGAGTTATCAGTCTTTCCAGAAAAAGAAAAGAAACAAAATCAAGGCCAGTTCAGATCTAGCTCAAGTAACTTACTTTTCATCTTCTGAACCTAATCCCACATAGTTCAGCTTCCATTTTCTGATTTGTGGTTCCTAACAATTGGTGTCGTTTGTGGGAAATCATAATGCGTATGGAGACTTGAGTTGAAGAATTAGAGAAGAATGTAGCTGAGATGCATAAGGAATTAATAGACGTTCAACATCATCTAGCTTCTTTAAATAGAGATCACTAGGATTGGAATGAGAATTTGTCCACAATGTGAGGTGATGTGTCTATAATTCAAGGTACTATGTTGAATATGCGGAAGATGTTGACTTATGGGTCTCAAGTAGGAATGGTAGAGAAAATCCTGGTGAAGTTCCATTAAATTTGATGTCAAAAGGCAAACAACATGTGAATAGTGATGGAGAACCTTTTTCTGATCTAAATGGAATAAGTAATGAAGTGGAAAGAGGCAAAACAGATGAAGAATATCATATGAATGCTTCTAGAGTAGCTTTTCCTTTGTTTGATGGAATTGATCTTACTAATAGGATCCTTATGGCTGAACAATACTCCAAGGTGCAATGAACAAAGGAGAAGCGTAAAGTTGATTTAGCTGCCACGTGTATGAGAGGATGATGTGTATATTGGTTAAGGATGTTGCGATGACGAATGTGAAATCTTGATTGGATGACAATGAAAGCCGAGTTGTTTTTATTCATTGCTCTTGTATAAATATTAGAGCAAATAGATCTTTTATGGCAACCTTTGTCTATGTTTTAAACTCAACTATGTAAAGGAAACAATTTGGTTGGAGAGTATTGCAACAGCATTGGTGGATCAACCATGGATCATCTTAGGTGATTTTAATGTGACTATAAGCATATTGGAAAATCTAAGTGGTCATAGGAGGATCAACCAAGGAATCTTAGATTTTAGAAGATTTGTTGACATGATAGAAGTGGATGATTTATGTTTTGTTGGAAATTTCTACTCATGGTCAAACAAATAGGGTGAAAATCTAATATTAAAGAAGCTTGATAGGGTCCTAGTGAATATGGAATGGTTGAATAGATTCCTGCAAGTAGAAGCTAGATTTTTGGCTCCACTACTATCTAACCACGTAGTGTGTATGGTTTATGGGAAATTTTCTATTGTGAGGAGGAAATCACCATTTAAATTCTTTGAATTTTGGAGAGAAGGGGAGGAATTTGAGTTTGGTGTCAAAAGCTTTAACAACAAAGACGTAAGGGTAAAAACTCTACCAAGTGTTCAAAAAGCTTAAAATCCGTAAGGTTAAGTTGAAAAGCATGAATAGAAAGGAGTTGTCTAATATATCTAATAGAGTGAGCCAAGCTAAACAAAGATTGAGTACAATCTAAAACTCAATAGGGTAAGGAGACTTGACAATGATTAAGGAAGAAAGAGAAGCTTTCCAAAAATATTACATCCTAAGGAATATAGAGGAATCTTTCTTTAAACAAAAGTCTATAATCAAATGGCTATCTCTTGGAGATAGGAACACTTCTTCTTTTTTTTTTCTATAAAGCCATGTTTCAAAGACATGATAGGAGTGGGATTCGATCTCTGGAAATGGAAGATGGTTCTGTTGCAGTTGAGGGTGAGGCTTTAAAGGAGGAAGTGGTGTCTTATTTTTCTAACCTATTTAGAGAGCCTAATGGGGTACAAAATGAAATAGAAGTGGAAAATGCAGTAACTTGGAAGGTAAATGACCAATAAGTGGAATTCCTAAATTCACTTTTTTTTTAAACAGAAATTAAGGAAGCTTTTTTCAACCAATCAAACAGTAAGGCTATTAGGCCGAATGGATACTCTATAAAATTTTTCAAAGTAGCATGGCCAATAATTGGGAAAGATATCATGAAAACCATTATGGATTTCCTTGACTTAAGATCACTCCTTAAACAGGTGAATAGTAGCATTATTACTTTGGTGCTAAAAAACCCAAATGCATTAAAATTGGTGGATTTCCGACCCATATCTTGTTGCAATGTCATCTACAAAGCCATATCTAAGGTGCTTGTAGTCTAGATTAAAAACGATCCTAAGCTCTTTAGTTGGTAGGGAGTAATCTGCCTTTATACCATATTAAAAAATCACTAACAATATTTTTATTGCATAAGAAATGGTTCATGGGTATCACAGGAATCGTAGGTCTCCTAGATACCATGAAAGATTATGATACACTAAATTGAGATTTCCTTAAAAAAAAAAAAAAAAGCTTTTGTGTATGAGATTTCCTCCTCACTTTACAAAGCTTCTAGTAAAATGTTTCACAATCCTAAGATTCTCTATTAATTTAAATGGGAACTTGTTGGTTTCATCTCCAGCAATAAGGGACTAAAACAGGGAGATCCAATTTCATCTTATTTATTTATGATTGCAATGGAGATTTTATGAGGATTATTCTAGAAGATAGCAAGAAGCCTAGATTTTTCTTACCATTAGAGATGCACGAGTGAGAGAATTACCCATCTTTGCTTAGCAGATGATCTCATGGTTTTTTGTAAAGGAGATATTAGATCCATCATGATGATTAAAGAAGTGTAGTTAGAATTTCAAACTATATCGAGACTTAAAACCAATCTAGCCAAAAGTAAATTTTTCTTCTCAAATATAAATTCGATTATGAAGGAAGCTACACTTTAGGCTTTTGGATTTCAAAAAGGGAAATTGCCAATACACTACTTAGGGATTCCTCTCATTTCAACCAAATTAAAAAGGGAGGACTATGATTTGCTAGTATAAAAAAAAAAAAAAAAAAGCATCACAATTAGAAGCTTGCATAAGCAAATTTCTCTCATATACAGGGAGAATCCAACTTCTAAAGTTGATTATCTTTGCAATACAAGTGTTTTAGACTTCAATCTTTATGCTATCAAAGGAAGTCATAAGGAAAATAGAACAATTGATGAAGAATTTCCTTTAAAGTGGAAGACCTAACATTGTAACTAAAGCTCAAATAAGGGAAAAAGGTTTGCACTCCTTTGGTTGAGGGGGGTTTAGGAATGTTGCAACTCGAATTATGGAATAAAGTAGCTCAGCTCAAGCACTATGGCAATTATGCAACAATAGTGTTAGAGGCATCTAGGTGGATTGGATACACACTATTTTCCTTAAGGGAAGGATTTTTTGGGAGATTAAAACCCCTTCGGCATGCTCTTGGACTTGGGAAAAAAACTCTTAAAATTAAGGGATCAAGCAAGACCATTAGTTGAATGGAGAGTGGGCAATGGATTATCAATATCTCTTTGGTTCGACTTTTGGCTACCACAATGGCCATAGGATAAAATAGTGAATGCAAGGGAAATAGCTTCCTCGGGTCTTCCCTAACATGCTAGAGTTTGTAGCCTGATTGAGAATGAAGGATGGGCTTTACCTCAAGGATAGTTTTGGAACAATTTCAATATCCCTCCAAATGTATGCCCGAACCAAGTTGTAGAAGCCAAACTTATATGGAGACCATCTCCAAATGGTATCTTCCCTATCAAGAGTGCATATTCAATACTTAAGCTTATTGGTAATACTATGCCTTAGACCAAATTAGTATGAAACAACAAATCTGTATTAAGACATAACTTTATCTTATGGCTTATCTTATGGCTTGCAATTAATGGCAAATTATACACTCCTGATAAATTGAACTAGTGGGGAGTTACAACTTAAATAACATGTTTCTTGCGCAACAATGATGGGAAAATTTCTGGCACCGTCGACATTTTCAGAACCCGATTTGGATGATGATCCAAATCACTCATATTTTACTTTATGTCTTTTATTCTAATAAATATTTGAGAAATAATCTTATAAGTACAATGATAATTCTCCATGGGATGCCAATATGTCTTACAATAGTTGATGGACATAGAACATTTTTAGAGCGACAATCAAAGACCCCCTGCAATTGTTTTCCATTCTGAGGCATTGGTTCATGAAGACTTAAGGTACTTTGTAATTGTTTTATGAACTATTTTTGGTTATATTTGGTTTTGAGACACTTTCATTTCCTTGTAATTTTCATTTAGGACTAGCCACCTTAAAAGTGGCAAACTTGTAATTTTGACTATTTTCTAACCCTAGGAGTAGGAAATATAAATACTTGCTTATAATAGGGTTTGAGGGAGGCCATTTTGCGGATTAGACATCAACACTTCACGTGTGGAATTAGGGTTTATCCTAGTTCAAAATTCTCTTATCAATTTCAACCCAAGAATTGGAATTGTGGCGAGTGCGACAAAGGGGAATTGTGAGTCATATCGATTTCATCTTTGTTGTTTTTCATTTCTTCTCTAGTGAGTAATATCTAGGGTGGATTTGAAGCTTTCTTGGAATTATTTGTGAGTGTAATTCATGAACAATTGTCTTGTTAAGATTGATTGTTCTTTTAGTACTTGAAATATATCTCAATTTAGTGTTGGCGTGAATTGGAATTGGAGGAAGAGTGGAAATCACGATTTTTGTTGCTTCCATTTTGATCTAATTTTCACGTGGATCTCATTCCATTTGTTGTCACTTGGTGAAGATTACAAATAGGGATTGCAATTACATCATTTAATCTTCATTTTTCCATCAAATCTCAAAGGGTTTCACGTGATTTGTCATCCACATTGGACCGGTTTTGTGATTGAATTGTGAGTTGTTTTCTTGAGTCATTTGATTATGCTTGAACTTTGTTTTGAGCACATCAAACAAGAGCATAGAAAACCATCAACATTTATTCTTCTAATGCTTCTTTTCATCAGTAGTATGGAAAGAAGTAATGTTAAGGTTGGGATGGCTAACACCCCATACTTTGTGGTAGTAGGTATTAGATGTTTTATCAAATGTCCCATCAAACTAGCAGATGGAAGAATGGAAATTAGCATTAGCGGCTGCAGTCTATTGTATCTAGCATGCAAAGAACTCAACTCATCTAGGGCAAAGAACCCCTAGTACAAATAGCTTAGCTAGACTTATTTTGAATTATATTTATGTATTCAAATAAGAGATAATAGTGAAAGCAACATACAACACATAGATTAAAATAAATTAAGGGTCATTATACCTAACAAAAGGTTATAAATAGTGAGCAATGCCTAATAATCACTTTACAGATGTAAATCTCTTTTTTGGTGGAATGAAATTATTGAATTAACAAAAAAAAAAAAAAGCTGAGCTGTTGCGACGTTATGGAGGTTAGTGGGCATCTAATCCATTCAAATCTCTATTACAGCTACGACAAACCACATCAGTAAGCAAATTCATTGAAGAATTTGAATATCTCATTTTGCAAGCTCTAATCATAGTTGATATGCAAGAGTTGGGCTATTTTTTGAGAGGTTTACATGAAGAGATCCAATTTGTAATACTTTTTCTCCTATGATGCTTGAAAAAGCTATGGAGATAGCACTCAAGATTGAAAAGGAGTTTGAATGTGGAATTTTCCTCGCTCCAAATTATAGTAATAGAGTTGAATTTAGAAATTATGATATTAGGACATATTATCAAATGTTTGGGAGGCAATCTTATATTAGCCCTTTGTACCCTAACTTTTCATCCACTACTTTGTTGCAATCACCAATAGCTACATCTGGTAGTGGAAGAAGGCCTACGGACAAATTTCCTACTTTACTTTTGTATGAAATCAAGGAAATTTGGGAAGTAATAACTTTGCGATTGTAGCTAGTACTTCATCATAGTTAATCACCTCCCAGGACAATAGAAACCCCTTGTTAAGTCCACACATGGGCAAAGACAACTTCCTTATTAAGAGTACTTAGAGAAAAGGGCAAGAGGGTTATGTTTCAAATGTGTAAGGTGTATGTTTGGAACTTTCTTTATTGGCCATAAAAGGTTTTGATGGACCTCAAGCAATGAAGTTAAGAGGAATGGTAGATAGTGGAGCTAGTCACAATTTCATCTCGAAATCCTTAGTTGAGCAATTGAAATTACATGTTGACTCTTGGTGATGGCCATAGTGTTTCATCATGTAGCTTATGTAAAGAAATGAAGTTATATATTGACAATATTGGCATTACGATTGACTGTATTGTTTTAGAGTTTAGTGTTATCATCTTTGGAGTTGCTTAGTTAAGAACTTTGGGTGAAATAAAAATAAATTGGTTAAAAATAATTGTTATGAAATAAGAATGTAAATATTATAAATAAATTACATTATTTTTTTTCTTTTTTTAAAATTATTTTATTTCCTTATTTATAGTTTAGGTCATATATATATATATATATATATATATAATATATATATATATATATATATAAACTTGTATATTATTTGAATTAATACAAAAAAAATAATTCTCCAATTTACATGGTATTAAAACAAAATCTTAAGGATTTATATATATATATATATATTCCTGACGTTCATTGGTTGCCTAGTGAGCAACCTAGAAGATTCGTTGTCGTCCAGCAGTTAAAATATCTGGCTTTCACCGAAGAGACCCAGGAATTATTTTCCACCATCCCCAGGAGGAGGTGTTGTGTGTTGTTTGTGCCACCGTAGAGACGGAAGACAAGGTGACGAGTTGTCCTCTAGCGAAGGAAAGGTGTTGTTGGTCTGGTTGTATTCGGCTAAGGTTTGACCATCTTTGAGTGGTTGTGGTCCGCTAAGTTCGTAAGGTGTTGCTGGTCTGGTCGTAGTCATCGACCTTCGATTTGTTCTCCAGTGAAGGGTTACGGTCGTGTGCGTTGTTGTTAAGGTTTCACAAAGACTGCAGCAAGTCTTCCTTTAGAGCTACGGTAAGGCATGGTGGCTGCGATATGAATTAGGGTTGGAAAGGCGTTGGCCTCTTCTCCTCCTTTTCTAATTCCAAAACCTCAGTGGTGAGATATTCCAGAATGGCAAAGAAGTATACCGGAGCGTCGGTACCAACATGTTGAGCATAATGACCTTTCTTCAAGTAACGTCCGATCCTACCGATGGGAAACTGGAGACCGACCATGATGGAGTGAGTGACGGGCTTCTCTTTGGGGCTGCTACCTTTCCTTCCTCTTGCACCTTTCTTGAGCTTTCCTTTGGTATCCATATGAGACTGTGGGATGCGAAGATTTGGGATTTTTCTCGAGAATTCAATGGAAAATTGAAAGCTGGGGATTTCTTGAAACAGAACCAGAAGACGCCGAGTGTAAAGGATTTTAAGAAATTTGCCTTGTTTTTTAGAGGTACCTTGCGGTGATAGTTCTCCTTTTGTAAGTTTAGGTTTTTTTTTTTTTTTTGGGTCTTTCCCAGTTTGCTTGTTTTGCACAATTCTACCTTTGTTGGATCTCTCTTTTGTAATTATTTGAATTTGATTTGGGCATACATGGGTGATGAGCAAAAGACGGTAGTAATGGCTGATGTTATTCCAGTGATGTCTCAAATCACATAACACAGATTAAATGGTTTGAATTATTCAGATTGGTGTGAAACTATCAAAATATACTTATGGAGTATTTCTAAAGATAATCATCTTACTAATGATCCTCTAACTGATGGTACTTGTAAGGAATGGTTGAAAGGAATGGTTGAAAGATGATGCTAAATTGTTTCTACAAATCAAGAATTGCATTGATATTGAGGTGATTAGTTTGATTAATCATATGAGTATGTCAAAGAATTAATAGAATATTTAAAATTCCTATATTCTAGAAAGGGAAATCTCTCTCATATGTATGAAGTGTGTAAAGAAGATGATTATCTTTAGAAATGACCGCAATCATACTTTATGAAATTTAAAAAGATATATGAGGAATTGAATGTTTTGTTACCATTTAGTATTAATATAAAAATACAGCAATTACAATAGGAGAAGATGGCAATTATGAGTTTCTTAGCAAGACTTAGTCCTCAATTTGATATTGCTAAGTCTAATATTCTATCTAGTATTGATATTTCTTCCTTACATGAGGTTTTCACTAGAGTTATTTGAATAAAGGCAAATACTTTTGTCATCTCTTTTGTTTCAGCTTCTAGTGCTCTAGTTAGTCGCAATAATAGACTGGGAATTTCAAAATCCTCTCTTCAGAATTATAACAAAGGGAGTAGTCGAAGTCAAAATTTAGGAGAAATCGAATGCTATTATTATCATGAGCATGGTCACACTAAGGGTACCTATCGAAAACTAAACAAAACTTAAAAGCCTTACTTAACTCATATTGCAGCTACTTCTACTCTACATTATCCATCATCAAAACAAACAGTTAATGTATTGACAGATGAATTTGCTAAATTCCTTTAGTATCAGAAAACATTGAAAACTTCAACTCATCCTGTCACTACACTCGTTGAGCTAAGTAATCAAAATAAGTGCTTAGTTTCCTCCCCCTTGCAATGGGTCATTGACTTAGGTGCTACTGATTATATGATAGGTGATCTTAGTCTTTTTAACATTTTTACACCATACCTCTTCTTCCTTGTCACTTTAGCTGATGGTTCTATATTATCAGTTTTGGGGTCTAGCAGTGTTCAGCTTCATTCCTTTATCTATCATTCGTTTTGACTATACTCAATTTCTCCTTCAATTTAATTTCTATAAACAAAATCACATATGCTCTAAATTGTTATCTCATTTTTTTTCATGATTATTATCTATTTCAAGGTCTTTCGATGAAAAAAATTATTAGTAAAGGACGTGTGTTAGGAGGTCTCTATGTTTTGGATGCTCTAGCGAATGTCTCTATTAAGAGAGAAAAATAGAGAGAGGAGAGACATAAGATTCTTATTATTATTATTTAATATTGTACTATACAAGTATATTTATATGTATACAAAAAAGATGGTAATTTATAGATTAAGCTATGTGGGACAAATGTACATATACACCCCCTTAAGTTGGAGCATATAAATTATATGCACCAAACTTATTAAAAATATACCAAATACGAGAATCCCTAATAGATTTAATCAAAATATCAACCAATTGATCATATAAGTTGATATGGATAGCGATAATACAACCAGAGATAATCTTTTTTCTAATGAAATAACAGTCAATCTCTATATGTTTAGTTCTCTTATGAAAGATTGCATTAGAGGATATATGTAATGCAACTTTGGTTACTACAAATTAGTTTCATTTGTGATATTTCACAAAATTTAACTCCTAAAGTAACCATTTCAACCAAATAAGCACACAAGTTGCTAAGGTCGTGGCACAATATTCAGCTTCTACACTTGATCTAGCCATAACATCTTGCTTCTTACTTTTCCATAATATTAGGTTACCTCCAATCAGCACATAATTAGCCGAAGTAGATTGTCTATCAAATGGAAAACTTACCCAATTAGCATCACAATATCCAATTACTCAAGAATAACCCTGGTCTTCATATAGTAGGCCTTTACCTGGAGCATTTTTAATATATCTAAGAATCCTGACAGTTGCATTTCAATGACTGTTACAGGGTGATTGGAGAAACTAGAGAACAACACTAACTGCAAAGGATATATCGGGTTAAGTGATAGTAAGATAACTAAGTCTGCCAACCAACCAATGGTATCTACTAAGGTCTGCAATAACTCCCCCTATCCTGGTAACAATTTTACAATAAGATCCATTGGAGAATCTATAGCCTTACAATTAAGCATCTTGGTGATGAGATCCATGATGAGAGCCAAGCCGGAAGAAGAAATGTGGATCCTCTTAAAGTGCCGCCTGGATCGATCACAAGAAATCAAGCGAAACGACTCAAGGAAGCACTTAACGGGTTGATAAAGGATGTCCATGAAGCCAGAAAGGATTGGAGCAATCATGAAGTTGGAACGGATTGGAACAACCATGGGAAGACCCTTGCTCTTATACAAGTCACACCGGACACGGGTTGAAGAGGGCGTGTATTTTCAAGACACGGCCGTGTAGGAATCTCAAGATTGCACAGAATTATACACGGCTAGACACACGGCTAAAAGGCACGGCCGTATAAGGAGACAAGAATTGGCACAGAATCATACACGGCCAAAGTACACGGCCGTGTATCCCCTACCGGCCAACATGTTCTGTTTTGTTATTTTTACGCACTTATTGAAGTGACGTCATTTTGGGTTTATATTTTCACGAATTGTAACCCTAGTATAAAAGCTCCTAGGGTTTAAAACAACAAACAACTTACATCCTAGAACATTAAACATATTTGAGAGGCTCCTCTCTTGGTTCTTCAAGAACTAAATCGAACTTATCGGATTAATTTTCCGTGGCGTTCATCCCGACTTATCAATTGGTCTTTCATCCCGATTGTGGCATCTTCATTTTATACCAAGGTTCTTGTCTCGCTTATAGACAACGGGTCGCGGTTTCCACTTTAGGTGTTTGGGCATCTTAGGCAACGAATTCCGAACGTATTGGTAATGGGTTTCGTCACTGGTTAGCGTGGTTCGTATCAGTTTGGTATCAGAGCTTAGGTTTGTCAAAACATCAAGTTCGGTTGAGGAAGGTAACATCAAAACCCTAACTCCAATCATTCATATCCATTGTTAGCATTCAATTTCGTAGTATTCATTGTCTATTGATAGTATAGTATCTACTAGTCACTAGTCGATTGTTACAAAAAAAAAAGAGTAAAAATCATGACAAAAAAAAAAGAAGAGAAAAGAAAAGAAAGACAAGAGAAACGTGATCAAAGGCAAAAACAGAGACAAAAAAAAATTCGGATAGAAAAATAGAGGAAAATTTACGAACCCTAGAGTTGTTTTGAATTCTACGGAAGGGGATTGGTGTAGTTCGGGTTAGTTCCAAGAGAATTGAGAAGAGGAAGTTGGCGAGTTGATATCATCGTTGTTTATGAGAATACACGAGTGACTGTGTGATATCATCATTTGAGCGAAACACGTAAGGGAGTGTATCGTGAAGTTTAATTATATATATATTTGTGTTAGTACTAATCTTTTCTGCAGGAACTATGTTGAGGCAACATTCTCCGGAAGGTGAGAGGGGAAGGTTTGATGCTAGGTTAGTGATTGAGGCGTTGAGGGGAGAAATGAAGAGGATGTTCCAAGATGAAATGGAACAAATTCATGAGACGGTAGAGCAAAGACTAAAGCAATCCACAAATGTATTCCAAGGGCGTAAGAGGGAGAGTCGTTCTAGGAGAGTGCCGAGGGGTGGAGATGAAATGTCGGATGATGATTTTGATGAGCCTTCTGTCGGGAGTTATAGAGGATATAGTGGTCGAAATAGAGGAACTAGGGATTGGGAAGATAGAGGAGATAGGAATAGAGAGGATGATCAATTGAGTAACATAAAAATGAAGATTCCTTTTTTCCAAGGGAAGAATGATCCCGAGGCGTATTTAAAGTGGGAGAAGAAGGTAAAGATGGTATTTGATTGTCATAACTATAGTGGGAGAAAGAAAGTAAAACTTGCTGCTATTGAGTTTTCGGATTATGCTATAGTATGGTGGGATCAATTAATGTTGAATAGAAGGAGGAGTGGTGAATCACCTATTGAGTCTTGGGAAGAGATGAAAAGAGTGATGAAGAAGCGGTTTGTGCCTGCGTATTACTATCGTAAATTGCACAACAAGTTGCAAACTCTGAGGCAGGGAAGTCGAAGTGTAGATGAGTATTTCAAGGAGATAAAAGTCACTATGATTAGGGCGAATGTAGAGGAGGATAGAGAGGCTACAATGGCTAGGTTTCTTGCGGGGTTGAATAGAGAAATCCAAAATGTAGTTGAATTGCAGTATTATGTAGAATTGGAGGATATAGTTCACATGGCTATAAAGGTTGAGAACCAGCACAAGAGGAGAGGTAGTAGTAATGCACGGTTTTAACAGGGTAATGGTTCATCCACTTGGAAGACTAATCAATGGAAGAAGGAAGAAAAGCCTTTACCCACCAAACCAAAAGGGGAGCTGAGGCAAGCGGGTTCTACTCCTGGTAACCAAGGTAACCCTAATTCTTCTACTTCTAGAAATCGTGACATTAGATGTTTTAAATGCCAAGGTAGAGGTCATATTGCTAGTTAATGTCCAAATAGGCGTGTTATGATTTTGCGTGATGATGGTGAGTATGAGACTGAGGGGGATAGTGAAGAAGATGATATGCCTCCATTAGAGGATGCTAGTGATGATGAAGAGCCTGCAATGGGTAGGCTAGTGGCAGTAGTGAAGCGAGCTTTAAATGTGCAGGTGAAGGAAGAAGAAGAGGTGCAAAGAGAGAATATATTTCATACTAGATGTTATCTGAGAGATCACATTTGTAGTTTGATCATTGATGGAGGGAGTTACACCAATGTAGTGAGTAATTTTATTGTTGAGAGGCTGGGGCTCAAAACTGTTAGACACCCTAGTCCATATAAATTGCAGTGGTTGAATGATAGTGGTGAGACTAAGGTGAGTAAGCAAGCCTTGATTGGTTTTCGCATTGGTAGGTATGAGGATGAGGTGTTATGCGATGTAGTGCTAATGCAAGCATGTCATGTGTTGTTGGGGAGGCCATGGCAATTTGATAGGAAGGTTGTTCATGATGGCTTTTCTAACAAGTATACGCTTGTTCACCAAGGGAAAAGCTTTAATCTTAAACCGTTAACACCTAAACAGGTGTATGAGGACCAGTTGCAGCTACAACAGTCTTTTGCAAAACATAAGGTGAGTGAAAAGCAGAGGGAGAGTGAGAGAGCAAAAGACAATGAGAAAGAAAAGGAATACAAGAGTCAATATCAAAAGGAAAAAGAGAGGAAGGCTGGAAAGAGTGTGAGAGACCAAGTTGAAGGGGGATCAACTTTGGTGGTGAGCAAAAAGGAGAGTGCAACCTTGCAAAAGGAGAGTTGTGTGGCAAGAGCGAGTGTAGTGAGGAGAGCGTTAGTGATGAAGCAACCTATGTTGTTGCTGGTTTTTAAAGAAACATGTTTGAGTACTAACGAATTATCTAACTCTTTACCTAGTGTGGTTGTATCTCTTGTGCAGGACTTTGAAGATGTCTTCCCAGAGGAGATTCCAAAGGGATTACCACCTATTCGTGGTATTGAGCACCAGATTGACCTTGTACCCAGAGCATCGATTCCAAACAAGCCAGCTTATAGGAGCAATCCGGAGGAGACAAAGGAACTCCAAAAGCAGGTCGATGAATTAATGGAGAAGGGGTACGTGAGAGAAAGCATGAGTCCATGTGCAATGCCTGTGATTTTGGTGCCTAAGAAGGATGGGACATGGAGAATGTGTGTTGACTGCCGCGCCATCAACAACATTACGGTAAAGTATCGTCATCCCATTCCTCGCTTAGATGACATGTTAGATGAGTTACATGGGTCTAGTGTCTTTTCTAAAATTGATCTGAAAAGTGGATATCACCAAATTAGAATGAAAGAAAGTAATGAATGGAAAACCGCATTTAAGACAAAATATGGATTATATGAGTGGTTAGTAATGCCTTTCGGTTTAACTAATGCACCTAGTACTTTTATGAGACTTATGAACCATGTTTTGAGGACCTTTATTGGAAAATTTGTGGTTGTCTATTTTGATGATATCCTCATTTATAGCAAAAGTTTGGAAGATCATATGTCTCACTTGAGGGATGTTTTAGAAGTGCTTCGAAAGGAACAATTATATGCTAACCTCAAGAAGTGCACTTTTTGCACAGACAAACTTGTGTTTCTTGGTTTTGTTGTTAGTGCACAGGGAATACAGGTTGATGAGGAAAAGGTTCGTACAATCCAAGAATGGCCTAGTTTAACCAATGTAAGTAATGTGCGGAGTTTCCATGGACTAGCGAGTTTTTATAGGAGATTTGTGAAAGATTTCGGCACCATTACAGCACCACTTACTGAGGTAATTAAGAAGAACATGGGGTTCAAATGGGGAGAGCAACAAGAGAAGGCCTTTCAGATGCTTAAAAATAAGCTGACTCAGGCACCATTACTTGCTTTACCTAACTTTGCTAAAACATTTGAAATTGAGTGTGATGCTTCAGGATTAGGTATTGGAGCAATGCTTATGCAGGAGCGAAGACCGATTGCATTCTTTAGCGAGAAGCTAAGTGGGGCAACCTTGAACTACCCTACTTACGACAAGGAGTTATATGCATTGATTCGAGCCCTTGAGACATGGCAACACTACCTTTGGCCAAAAGAGTTCATGATCCACACTGATCATGAATCCTTGAAGTACTTGAAAGGGCAACACAAGCTGAACAAAAGGCATGCTCGTTGGGTGAAGTTCATCGAAACATTTCCATATGTTATCCACTACAAGCAAGGTAAAGAGAATGTCGTTGCTGATGCACTTTCTAGAAGGTATACTCTTATCTCTACTCTTAATTCTAGACTTCTTGGTTTTGAGTACATTAAGGAGTTATATGCTGCTGATCGAGATTTTTGTGAGGAGTATGTGCAATGTGAGAAGAGTAGGCATGGAAAATTTTATAAACATGAAGGATTCTTGTTTAGGGAGCGTAAACTATGTATTCTACTTTGTTCTTTAAGAGAATTACTCGTGAGGGAGTCTCATGGAGGAGGTTTAATGGGACACTTTGGAGTAGCTAAAACCTTAGGGGTATTACAGGAACACTTCTATTGGCCTCACATGAAAAGAGATGTTGAGAGGATTTGCGAGCGATGTGTCACGTGTAAGCAAGCGAAATCTAGAGTCCAACCTCAAGGGCTTTACACCCCACTTCCCATTCCTCATGAGCCTTGGGTAGATATATCTATGGATTTTGTGTTAGGTTTACCCAGGTCTAGACATAGGCGAGATTCTATTTTTGTAGTTGTTGATAGATTCTCTAAAATGGCACATTTTATTCCTTGTCACAAAACGGATGATGCTTGTAATATTGTTAATTTATTCTTTAGGGAAGTTGTGAGATTGCATGGTATGCCTAGAACAATTGTATCGGATAGAGATGCTAAGTTCTTGAGCTACTTTTGGAAGACCTTGTGGGCTAAGTTAGGAACTAATTTATTGTTTTCTACTACTTGTCATCCACAGACTGACGATCAAACTAAGGTAGTGAATCGAACTTTATCTACTTTGTTGAGGGTTGTAATTAAAAAGAATATTAAAAGTTAGGAGGATTGTTTGCTGCATGTTGAATTTGCTTATAACCGTATAGTGCATTCTGCTACTAAATTTACTCCTTTTGAGATTATGTATGGTTTTAATCCACTAACTCCTTTAGATTTATCACCTTTGCCTATTTCTGAGTATGTTAATCTAGATGGCAAGAAGAAAGCCGAATTTGTTAAACAGATCCATGAGAAGGCAAGGCTGAACATTGAGTGACTAACAGAGCAGTATGTGAAACAAGCCAATAAGGGTCGTCGACAAGCTGTCTTTGAACCTGGAGATTGGGTTTGGGTTCACATGAGCAAAGAGAGTTTTCCCGTGCAGTGTCGATCTAAACTACTTCCTAGAGGTGATGGACCGTTTCAAGTTCTTGAGCGCATCAACGATAATGCATACAAGATAGATTTTCCTGGTGAGTATCAAGTAAGTGCCACATTTAATGTTACTAATCCGAGTCCTTTTGATGTAGGTGATGATTTGAGGACAAATCCTTTTCAAGAGGAGGGGAATGATGAGATCCATGATGAGAGCCAAGCCGGAAGAAGAAATGTGGATCCTCTTGAAGTGCCGCCAGGACCGGTCACAAGAAGTTAAGCGAAACGACTCAAGGAAGCACTTAACGGATTGATAAAGGATATCCATGAAGCCGGAAAGGATTGGAGCAATCATGAAGTTGGAACGGATTGGAACAACCACGGGAAGACCCTTGCTCTTATACAAGTCACACCGGACACGGGTTGAAGAGGGCGTGTATTTTCAAGGTACAGCCGTGTAGGAATCTCAAGATTGCACAGAATCATACACGACCAGACACACGGCTAAAAGGCACGGCCGTGTAAGGAGACAAGAATTGGCACAGAATCATACACGGCCGTGTATCCCCTACCGGCTAACATGTTCTGTTTTGTTATTTTTACGCACTTATTGAAGTGACGTTGTTTTGGGTTTGTATTTTCACGAATTGTAACCCTAGTATAAAAGCTCCTAGGGTTTAGAACAACAAACAACTTACATCTTAGAACATTAAACATATTTGAGAGGCTCCTCTCTTGGTTCTTCAAGAACTAAATCGAACTTATCGGATTAATTTTCCGTGGCGTTCATCCCGATTGTGGCGTCTTCATTTTATACCAAGGTTCTTGTCTCGCTTATAGACAACGGGTCGCGGTTTCCACTTTAGGTGTTTAGGCGTCTTAGGCAACGAATTCCGAACGTATTAGTAATGGGTTTCATCACGGGTTGGTGTAGTTCGTATCACTTGGTTTCTTCCAGAAGATCTAAAGCATATTTTCTTCGGAAAAGAACTATACCAGAATTGGATTTAGCCACTTTAATACCAGCGAAGTATCTTAACAAGCTAAGGTCTTTGG
The DNA here is from genome assembly GCA_037954665.1 of Laguncularia racemosa. Taxonomy (NCBI): domain Eukaryota; kingdom Viridiplantae; phylum Streptophyta; class Magnoliopsida; order Myrtales; family Combretaceae; genus Laguncularia; species Laguncularia racemosa. The sequence continues at coordinate 412,134 of JBBMOL010000232.1, forward strand.
TATGAAAATACTTGCAAAGATGTGCTTTTAAGTTAGTAATAACATCCTGATTGTTACTAGTTATGACAATATCATCTACATAGACAATTAAGTAAATACATCCTCCCTTAGATGTGTGCTTATAAAACATTGAATGATCAGATGAACTATAAGCCATATCAAACTCCATAACCAATGTATTGAACCGACCAAACTAAGCACGTGGAGATTATTTCAATCCATTAAGTGAGCAATAGAGTTTACATACTAGATTAGACTTTCCTTGAGTAACAAAGCTTAGTGGTTGCTCCATATAAATCTCCTCCCAGAGTTCACCATGAAGAAAGGCATTTTTTATATTCAACTAGTATAAAAGCTAGTGTTTCGTAGCTGCAACGGATAGAAATAAGTGAATAGATGACATCTTAGCAACAGGAGAAAAAGTATCAAGATAGTCTAAACTGTATACCTAAGTATAACCTTGTGCAACCGATCGAGCCCTAAGTCGGTCAACATGACCATTAAGACTAACTTTTATAGCATAAACCCATTGACACCCAACTAGAGATTTTCAAGGAGTTAAAGGGACTAAGTCTCAAGTACCATTAGCATGTAAAGCAATGATCTCCTCTACCATTGCCTGTGTCCACCCTAGATTTGAAAGTGCCTCACTCACATTTTTAGGAATAGAAACAGAAGATAAAGATGAAATAACAATGCAATAGGATGGAAACAATCGATAATAGCTAAGAAAATTATATATAGGTTGGGGAATAAGAGTAGAACGATTACTTTTTCAAAAGGTGATTGGAAGGTTGCTTTAAAGAGGTGCTCAGTTGTAGAGGCACTAGAGTAGAAGGTGAGTCGGTAGGAGCATTTGAAGGAGGTAGTGAATCTAAGGAGGGTGGGTTTTAAGAGCATCGATGGTGTACTTGCAATGGGAGATGCTAGACACGATCCCCCTAAAAGACCACTTCTCTCTAAAACCACGCCACCCATCCCCCTAAAAGACCACTTCTTTTAGGCTACAAACACACACACCCCCTACTAACCCCATCCACCTCATCAGATGCAGGACACAATGGAAGAAGATTCCAACTAACTCCATGAAACGTTCGGCAAGACCCCTTCTGGTCGTCAAAGCACCTTGGGCGACCATTTTCCTCCACACCTCCTAGGAATACTGGATGATAGCCCATTCGCCACAACCCCAAAGACAGTATATCGTAGGAACCCAAATAAAGAAAAGTAGGGACACCTTTTTACCTTTTAGGAAAAGGCAAAGTTGACCCACCTAAAAGTAGAAGTTTAGAGCCTTGTGCTCCTGACATAGCAGATGACCTAGCTGCAAAAATAACAAATATCCCTGTCAACACTAGCTATCCAGCCACCCCTTTTGCCAACTCCAAGCTAAAGGCAATTCCTCATTTGGAGATTCCACATTAGAAGCTACAAATCAACCCTTAGACTAAATAGAATGGCAAAACCACCAAGAAAAGCAACCTTCGCCCCATCCCACACTGGCTAAATCATATGCCAATGCTTGCCACCACCAAGCTTCCCCTCCGACCCCAAACTTTAAGCTCCATTTCATCCTACTGGCAATAAATAATGGCGTCTAGATTCTAAAGATGGTTGAAGACGAGGGAGCTAACTACTGGAAATCTACCCTCGTAGGATATTTTATAAGGCACAAAATCCCCTTCTCCCTAGTCCAAGCAATGACATTTAGGCTTTGGAAAGACCATGGCCTCTTAAACATCTTAGCAAACCCGGAAGGCTTCTTTTATTTCTGGTTTGATAAGGACAAAGACATCACTCTGGTGCTAGAAAAGGTCTGGTTCTTTTCTAAGCGTTACCTAATCCTTCAATGGTGGAAGAGGGGCATGTCGATAGACAAACCTCAGCCTACCCATGTTCCGGTTTGGGCCACATTTAGTTGTATGCCATGTGAGCTCCTTAATGTTGAGGGGATAAGCCATATAGCAAGCGAAGTGGGATCGCCTGTAAAGGTTGATACCCTTATAGCTTCCAGACAACATGCTAACGTGTGAACCCTAGGTATGTTAAATCTAGAACCCAACGTACGCTATTTGAATCAAATGCCCTGAGAATTGTCTCGAACAAGTAGCACATAACTAGACCCCAATCACACATGTTGACTGAAACCTAAGTTATAAATTAAGGATTTCCTATAGCAATTTGGTTAAGAAATTTCTAAAGGAGAGTTCTTTTGCAAATAACAAAAGAGGGCTTTTCGTGTTTCACGAAAATGTGTTGTAAATTCTATTCAATCATGTGTTATCTTTGGCTTGCCCTTACACGGCTTTATATAGTGTATACATGTATCAATATAAAAACCTAATTTTCCTAATCTACTTGTTTTCTTATCCTCATGTGAACCGAAACAAGTAACTATATATTCTAAATTACAGACCAAAATAAATACTAAAAATATATATATAATAACAAACCCCCAAATTCCCTTTCCTATTTCGGTTCAACATATAACATTTCTTATTCTAGAATTTCAAATCCTTGCTTTCTTCCATGGAAACGTGAATTACATTAATAGGTGTCGGTTCTCCCTTTATGTAATTTGATTCCTTAGCTTGTAGGTCCATGACTAGTCCTTGTAGGGCATCATTCATTATCTTTACTCTAGCTCAAGTCATTGGTCTTATAATTCCTTGCAATGGATCTTGAGTTCTTTGTTCTATCTTCTTAGGTGTTAGATGATCCTCATTACGCGCCAACCAAGCCCGCATCCTAGTTATGATTGATGGAAGAGAGGAGCTAATCTCACAAATCGAAGTAGAGAAATTTGATGGCTCTTTGGCCAAAATCCAAGTTAACTACCAATGGCTTCCCCCCCTTCACTGCAGCAAGTGCAAGGTATTCGACCATTCCTACCCTCATACAACAAGGCCCATCCCACACACTATAGCTGGCACTTCCAAACCAGTAGGAGACTAGTGGGTATAAGTCAATCACGCAGGTAAAGGCAAACAAAAGGGATCCATGGATAATCGAGGCACAAACTCCCCTTTTAAGGTTCGAATAGACAATAGTGAGGAGGTCCAAATCCCTTAAAGCTTGCTCACCTCATGCCTAGAATGTTCCAAAGTCGGGTGAGCGAAAAACCAAATCTAACTAAGAGTGTAGCAATGGAAAACTTCACCTCTCCAAACCTCAACCATACAGCGAATGAAGGAAGTTAGTCCACAAGAGCTATAGATATGGAAGACGAGAACAATAACCCCATGGTTGCCCCCAATTAGGATCAAACCTCTTTTATTATCCTTGAATCCCCTAGCCATGAGGAGCATTCTCGCAAGTCCCCAACGCTTAACCTATCACCAGTAAAGTCGAGCAACATTGTAGAAAGCGAGGACAACGAAAATGACAACACTCCACTCTATAAACTCCTCGGTCAGGTGACAAGAACTCCAAACAGTAACCCCAAGAGTAATAAAAGCTTCGGCTCTTCAAGGTGGTAGAAAAGGGAACAAAGGAAACAGCATTGCACCTTCACCTATGTGCAAACAGGCCCACCTTGTCACACTCATGAACATTGCAGCATAAAACATTAGACGGTTTAACGACCCACTTAAAGCAACAAAGATTAGGAAGGAGTGTGGCAATAATAAGATGTCCCTTATAGGGATTTTTGAAACCAAAGTCAACCCCACTAATGAAACCTCAATTAAAAATTAACTAGGCCCACAATGGAAAGTAGCCATTAACCAAGCAACTCCCAAACGTATATGGATAGCATGGCTCGTGAGAGAATGGGACATCCGAATTGTAAAGGAAATTGCACAACTCATACATTGTACAACAACCTATCGTAGCACCAATACTCTATAATTCACTACATTCATCTATAGTGCAAACAATGATGGAGAAAGAAAGTCATTATGGAGGGACTTAAAGGAACTAGCCCTTGCCTTAATTACATATCCATGGTTGGTACTTGGTGACTTCAACATAACCAAGTGCCCTTAAGAGAAGTAGGGAGGATGAGCTCGAATGATAACAACAATCGCGGAATTCCAAACATGCCTAACTATTGTTGTGTTAGAGGACCTATGATACACGGTGACTTTTTCACTTGGACTAATTGCCAAGAACATAACCTTATCTTGAGAAAGCTTGACCATGTCCTAACCAATCACCATTAAATGCAAACATTCTCGAGAGTCCAAGTCAAGTTCCTGCCTCCCCTCCTCTCGGACAACTCACTCTCCATCACATCCTTAGACACCATACCAAGGATAAGGAGGTCACCATTCAAGTTCTTCAACTTTTGGATCCAGCATGTGAGATTTAAAGACATCATCACCAATATATGGAGCAAGGAGGTTACCGGATCAAAGATGTTTCAAGTAGTAAGTAGCTCAAATTGTTCAAGGATGAACCAAGACACCTCAACCGAAACGAGTTCTTCCACTTATCCAACTGTATACAATTGGCCAAGAACTCCCACCACTAGACACAATCTACCATCTATGGTTTTGGTGACACGTCCCAAATGGAAGCCGAGAGGATAGCTTTTGCAAAATAATACCTACTAAGAAGTGCCGAAGAATACTTCTTCAAGCAAAAGTCAAGAACAAACTGGCTAAAACTTGGAGGTAAGAACACCTCCTTCTTCTACAAAGCTATAAGGAACCATCATAACAGAAGTGTCTTATATTGCATTAAACGAGAAGATGCTAGTGAAGTTGTAGGCGAAATGGAGGTCAGAGAACTAGCCGTCATGTATTTCCAATAGCTCTATAGTAAAACACATCCTCCAATCAACCCTGAGGAGATCTACAATCTAATGACCTAGAGGTTGACAGATCAGCAGAAGGAGGAATTGTAGGTGCCCTTCTCGGATGAAGAAATTAAGTGGGGCTTCTTCTTCCAAGCTAATGAAAAAGTTCTCGGCGCGGATGGGTACGTAACTAGATTCTTCAAGGAAACATAGGAGATAATTGGAAAAGACCACTCCACCTGCATCAAAGAATTCCTTAGCTTAGGGTACCTACTTAAGGAAATAAACTCTACCATTATCACATTGGTCCCGAAGATACCCAACCCTTCTAGCTTAGGAGAATGCAGACCCATCGCATGCTGCAACATTTTCTACAAAGCTATATCCAAGGTACTTGCTGCACGACTTAAAAAGGTCTTACCCTCTTTGATCGGGAGGGAACAAGCCACCTTCATTCCAGGGTGCAAAATCACCGACAACATATTCATAGCTCAAGAATTGATGGTCGGCTACTAATCACAAAAGGGGCTCCCCGATGCACCCTAAAAGTAGATCTCTAGAAGCCCTACGATTCTATAAGATGGGACTTCATTCTCGAGGTGCTTAAAGCCATGTAGGTTCCCCCACACTTCTACACCCTCATAGAACAATGTATCTCTACAACAAAGTTCTTCATCAACATCAATGGAGAATTAGCGGGCTATTTCTCAAGAAAACGAGGCCTAAGGTAGGGTAACCCAATCTCCTCATACTTATTCGTCATGGGCATGGAAATCTTATCCACCCTACTACGAAGGCTCACTTTCAACCCTGCATTCTCTCCCCATTTGACATGTAAACCCAAGTGCCTAACCCACATTTGTTTTGTAGATGACCTCCTAATCTTCGCAAAAGGCAATGTCGAGTCCATCTCTTTAATGAAGGATGTCCTCCAACACTTCCAAGTGCTCTTAGGCCTTGTAGCCAACAGCTCCAAAAGTTCCATCCTCTTCTCCAATGTTCCCACTATGATCAAGTAGAATATCTTGCAGGTAACCTAATTCTATGAAGGCAGACTCCCAGTGCGGTACCTAGGAGTCCCACTCCTCTCCACAAAACTAAAAAAAAAAGAGGATTGCAATTCCTAGTGGAAAGAATCCTAGCTCGTATCACCTCATGGATGTCTAAGTACCTATCCTATGTAGGCCGACTATAGCTAGTCAAATCCATCCTCTTTTCCATGTAGGTTTTGTGGAGCTCCATCTTTCTTCTCCCTAAGACTATAATAGCAAAGATAGAACAACACCTCAGGAACTTCTTGTGGAGTGGAAATCCACACATAAACTCAAAAGCTAAAGTCAAATGGGAGGATGTATGTAAGTTGACCAAATGTGGCGACCTAAGGATCCCCAACCTCCATATATGGAACAAGGCCATATAAATCAAACACATTTGGCACCTATGCAAAAGTGGAACTCAAAGCCTATGGCTCAATTGGGTGCATTCTACACTATTGAAGGGTAAAAGCTTTTGGTCATCACAAGATCTAACCACATGTTCTTGGACCTAGAAGAAGCTTTTGAAGCTACAAGCCCTAGTTTGTAGCAAAATCTAATGGCAACTAAGGGATGACTTATCCATCTCCATTTAGACAAACTTCTGGCTACCAATAAGACCTTTGGAAAGTTTGTTTAGCGTACAACAAATCGGAAGCTCAGGTCTCTCGATGATGGCCAAGCTTTGCTCACTAGTGGAAAATAATGCATGGTGACTACCAAATAATTCGTTTTGGTCGGACATCCACATCCAACCGAATAACTCAAGTCTTGATCAACTTTAATGGATCCACACCACATCAGGGGAGTACAAGATCAGGAGTGGATGTACCTTCCTTAAACTAGTAGGAGTAACTGTTCCTTAGCATAAAATCATTTGGAACAAATCTACCTTACCTAGGCACTCCTTCATATTATGGTTGGCCTAGTTGGGGAAACTATCTACCCCCGATAAAATGGTCGCATAGGGAGTTGCCACTTCCCTAACATGCTTCCTCTACCAACAAGGATCAGAGGACCACTCACATTTATTCTTTAACTGTAGATTCACATCCTAAGTATGGGGACAGGTATGTGACACCATACAATGCTCTTCTTCATTCAAAGACTTGTAAGGAGCCACAACCACACTAATAGTAACAGGTCAATCAGCCACCCTCCCCCATCATACATGGAGAGCAAGTATCGTAGCTACAATTTACTACATATGGAGGACCTGCAACAAAGTCCAACTTGAGTGTTGCCTTCCTAGTACTACTCGTTTAGCCAACTAGATCAGATCTTATGTTATTAGGATGTAATCTGGTAGAGTGTTCATTATATCAATACCCATGAATTTGTTCTTTTAGAGATGTAACTCCAACCGTCATTTGACAGATGTAAAATGTTCATTTGGATCAATAAATTATGAATTATCCAAAAAAAAATATAACCAAGTATATCAAGAATAGTCATCAATAAATGTTACAAAATATTGAAAACCTAAAATAAAAATGACATGATTAGGGCCTCAAATATCTGAATGAACTACAAAAAAGGAGATGTAGCCTGATTATTAACTCTCTTAAGAAATGAAGTTTTATATTGTTTTCCAAGTTGACACGACTCACACTCTAAAGTAGATAAATGCAAGAAGTAAGGAACCATCTTCTAAAATTTGGCAAAACTGGGATGGCCTAACTAATTGTGGAGAAGAGTTAGAGAGACTATAACAGAACATGTAATAGAAGAAGTTGGTGACTTATTGATGTAGTAAAGCCTTTGCGACTCACATTTTGTACCAATCATCTGTCTTGTGTTGAGGTACTGGAAAATAACAAAATGAGGGTCAAATTTAATAGAACAGTTTAGTGCAAAAGTGATTTTACCAATAGAGACAAGATTAAAAGAACAATGAAGAATATAAAGAACATGTTCCAATAGTAAAGATGATAAAGGTTGAGCACTACCCATTGCTTTGGCAACTGTATGTGAACCATTTGCTACAGTTACTGATGGTAATGAGTTAGATTCAAAAAAATGAGAAAACGGTTGAGGGTTACTTTAAATATGTTCAAAATCACTAGAATTAACCACCCACGGGCCTAAAGAAGAAGACTGAGTGAGACACGCAACAGAGTTACCAATATGAGCAAAGGAAGCAATAGAGGATAATGACTGCTTTGAAGTTTGACATTGAACATAATTTTTAAGATCAGCTCCTATGAGTAGAAGAGAGTCCTAATGCTGTTCTTCAAATGGTGCAAAATTAGTATTTTGAATGATATTAGCACGTAGAGGATGTCCAACTTGTGGCATTTGTCTTTAGTATGTCCCCACCGATGACAATAGGTACATCTAGGATGATGTCTCCTATTACCTCCACGATCTCCACCTTATTCTTCTGTTGGATTTATTCGAGCTTTAGGAGCCACATGAGAAGCTAAAGCTGAATTGTCCATAGGAGGAAAACCATGTAAAGATGCATAAGGGATGGATGAGGCGCAAAGAAGGTAGGAGAAAACTTCATCCATAGATGATACAATAAGACTAGCTAATATCTGATCACAAATTGGAGCAAGATCTGGACCTAGAGTAGCAAGAATGCAAACCATAAAGAATTTGTCTCTTTGAGCTAAATCATCCTTAAGAGATTGACCGGGAGGAAGGAGAGGGTTATACTTAGCCTTAATAGATACCCATCTCCTAAAAAAATCAGTAATAGGCATACCCGACTATCTCAAGTTAAGCAGATTAGAAATTACTAAATACAAACGTTATATATCATTAGTATAAAGAGTCTTTTCTTGAATCCACACATCATAGCATGTGCGATAATGATTATAAATTGGATGAAGGGAGGAATCAATGGATTGCCACAGAAAAATCAATAGTAAAGCATCAACTCTTATTCAATTATCTATATTTTCCTTATGCATATCTTCTACTTTAGTGGTCAAGTGGTCCTATACACCTTAACCCATACATCATAACTCCACTACTGTAGACCAAGATAAATAATTTGAACCGCCCATCAATTTTTTTACTACAATGGTAAGGGATGGAGATAATAAGCTTGAAAAAGGACTACTTTTTTATGAGGAACTATCATAAGCCATATTAGATTAAAGGGACACCTCAAAAAAGAATGAAAAAAGATGAAAAGAACAAGCATATAGCAATTGCCGATGGTGGTTGATGGCAAACAATGGTGGTCGGCGACGAAAGAAGGCGAATAAAGGTGGAAGAGGATGGTGTTGTTGTTCCACGCCTCAATAAAGCAAAAAACTAATGTAGAACATTAGAGAAACCATCGAAAATTTTAAATAACAAGAACATAGTGGAAAGCGGTGGGGTGTAGCAGCATGTGGAGAAGCTTCCTATGGCAAGATTTTTGGGATATGATACCGAGGAAGAGTGGAACACGGTGATATGATCGGATTTCATATTTGACACTAGAAAGACATGCAACAAGCTTGACTCTGCCAAAATTAAGGTTTGTGTTTGGGCAATTTAGGGTTATGGTTTATGTTTAGGATTTAGATGATCTAAGGTTTCTCATCTCTTAGCTCTAATACCATGTTAAGAGAGAAAAATAGAGAGAAGAGAAATCATTATCTTATTATTATTTAATATTATACTATATAAGTGTATTTATACATATACAAAAAGGTGGTATTTTATAGACTAAGCTATGTGGGACAAATGTACATATACCACTTAACAGTCTCCTAGCTCATTGCTTACTCAAGTGTCTTTACACGTTTTGAAGTTCATTGCCAATTAGGCCATCCTTCTCTCTTTGCCTTGAAGAAATTGTGTCATCAGTTTTAGAGTGTGTAATATTTATATTGTAAGTCATGTTAGTCTGCTAAACACTATCATCGATCTTATGTTCTCCGTGTCAATAAAAAAGCTAGTGCTCCTTTTAAGTTATTACATTAAGATGTTTGGGGTACATGTCCAGTTACGTCCAAAATTGGAGCTCGTTATTTTGTTACTTTTGTTGATGATTTTTCTCAAATGACTTGACTTTATATAATGAAAAATCATTATGAGTTATTTTCTCATTTTACTGCCTTTTCTGTTGAAATTCAAACTCAATTTAACACTTCGGTGTGAAATTTGAGAAGTGACAATGCTAAAGAATATTTATCTGATGTATTTAATAATTATATGACCAAACATGGCATTATTCATTAATCTTCATGTGTTTATACACCACCTCAAAATGGTGTGTATGAAATAAAAAAATAGACATCTTCTTGAGATAGCTAGAGCACTATTATTTCAAACACATGTTCTTAAACACTTTTAGGCTGAAGTTGTGTCCACAACATAACCATATGCCATCATTGGTTTTTAAAGGTGAGGTTCCTTATAGCATTTATTTTCCTACAAAATCCTTATTTTCCATTGAGCTTCGTGTATTTGGCAATACATGTTTTATTTGAGATGTTTGCCTTCATCTCACCAAACTTAATCCAAGGTCTCTGGAATGTGTTTTCTTAGGTTATTCCTATTTATAGAAAGGTTATTTGTGTTATTGTTCTAGTCTTAATAAATTTCTTGTATCTGCTAATGTTACCTTTATAGAACGTTGTCCTTTCTTTCCTGCTTCATTTGAGTCTCCTAATAGTAAGGGGAAGAATGATGATTTATTAGTTTACTACATTACCTATCAGTATGTTGAATCTACACCGTTATCTCGACCACCAATTTTTCATGTGTATACCAGACGTCATAATCCTCCTATCACATGCCCAACTCCAATCTCTTGTTCAGCATCTGATTTAATAGGTAGTGGTTTTAATCTCCCAATTGCTCTTCGCAAAGCTAAGTGACAATGCACTTACTCTATTTCATCATTTGTGTCATATAATTACTTATCATTTGCTTCATGTTTGTTTGTTGCCTCTCCTGATACTATATCCATTCCCAAAAATATTCATAAGGCTTTATCTCATCCTGGTTGGCGTATAGCAATGACAGAGGAGATGAATATTTTAAATGCTAATGGTACTTGGGATTTGGTTAGTTTACTGACAGAAAATAGGGTTATTGGATGCAAATGAGTATTTGCGGTTAAAGTCAATCCTGATGGATCCATTGCTCAACTTAAAGCCTGTCCCGTTGCTAAGGGTTATGCTTAAACCTATGGTGTAGATTATTTTGATACCTTCTCTTTTGTGGCTAAATTAATATTTGTTCATGTCTATGGCAGCTACTAATGATTGGCCATTGTATTAGCTAGATATAAAGAATGCCTTCTTAGATGGTGATCTATAGGAAGAAGTCTATTGATAGGAACCATATACCTACAGGATCTATTACCAGGGCAAGAGCTAAAAGGTTACAAAATTTGGTGATGAGGGTCCTCTTTGAACAATCAGACCTCAAGAATATTTGTTTAGTATCTTCTTTTCTATTACATATTTTTTGTGCATTCCCGCAGGTACATTTGTCGGTTTTTACAGGATAGTGGATAAATTCGCTAAAACTCAATTTGTGAGTTATTCATGGACCTACATAAATCAAAGAAGAACCAGTCCCCAATATGTTCTATTGAAGTGAAGAACCGGACATTTGAAGACTTATTTGTAATTGTCCTTTGTTGCTAAAAACCGGTCACTTATAGGTTTTACTTGTAATTTTCTTTTTTGTTGATTTTACCCTAATTAGAGCAAGTATAAATACTTGCTAAGTAGGTTTAGAAGGGAGCTTTTTGGACATCATTTTTCAGACTTTGTTGCCATGAGAGACATCCTCTTACATGCATACACTCTTATCAATTTCTTTGTGAAATTATAGCGAGTTGGCTTAAGGAGTATTGTGAGTTATATCAATTTCTTGAGTTGCTTCCAATTATTACTAGTGTGTCATATCTAGTTTGTAATTGGTTGTTTCATTGTTCTTTTCACGCTCAATTAGGGTTCATAAGGATTAGGGGTTCACGTCAATTATGGACTTAATCAATTGATTCTTCAATTGACTTTATGTAATTGCAATACATCAATTAAGGCACATCATAAACTCATCACGCCATTAGGGAATTTTACTTATTACCTGTTCATGCCATTTAATTGGATTTGAATCAATTGCATGTATGTTCTTGTTGATTGGTATTGAGACCACTTAGGCACATCATCTATATGGAGCAACCACTTAATTTTGTAGCTCAGGGGGAGAATGGGAAAGTTTGTCATTTTCGAAAATCACTATATGGTTTGAAGTAGAGTCCTCAAGCTTGGTTTAGCAAATTTAGTAAAGCAATTGAAGGGTTTGGAATAACCAATAGTAAATTTGATCATTCGGTGTTTTATAAACTCTTTTTGTCTGGCATTATCCTTCTTGTTGTGTATGTGGATGATATCATTATTATTGGTAGTGATGATGTAGGAATATGTTCTTTGAAAACCTTTCTTCAAAGTTAATTCCATACTAAGGATTTGGGATCTTTAAAGTATTTTTTAGGAGTTGAGATGATGAGGAGCAAGAAAGGTATTTTCCTATCATAACGGAAATATGCACTTGACTAGTTAACGAATACATGAAAGTTAGGTGCAAAACCACGTAGCATTCCATTGCTACCTAATTTATAACTCACCAAAAACAGAGAGTTAGTAGATGATCTTCAAAGGTATAGAAGATTAGTAAGAAAGTTGAACTATCTTATAGTAACTCATCTTGATATTGTATATTTTGTTAGTGTTGTGAGTTAGTTTATGTCTTCTTCAACAATTTATCATTGGGTTGCACTGGAACATATTTTGTGTTATTTGAAGAATGCTTCTGGATGAAGTATAGTGTATAAGAATCATGGTCACTCTAATATAAAGTATTTTTCATATGCTAACTAGGCAGGGCCTAAAATAGATAGGAAATCCATTATTAGCTATTGTGTTTTCTTTCATAGAAATCTAATTTCATGGAAGAGTAAGAAACAAGATGTTGTGTTTAGATCAAGCGTGGAATCAAGATATAGAGCTATGACTCAATCTACTTGTAAAGCGTTATGGATATATTAATTACTAACTAAGGTTAGGCTTAAGGTTTCAATGCATGCAAAGTTGTGGTGTGATAACCAAGCTGCACTTTACATTGGATTTAATCCTATGTTTCATGAGAAAACTAAACACATTAAGATTTATTGTCACTTTATTCAAGAGAAGATACAATAGAATTTGACCTCTACGGGATATGTGAAGATTGGGGATCAATTAGGAGATCTCTTTACAAAGGCTCTACATGGATCTTGAGTTAATTATCTTTATGGCAAGCTGGGCATGACCAACATCTATGTTCCAGCTTGAGAGGAAGTGTTGTGAAATAGGGATGTAAATATTCGAAATAAGTTGTATTATTTCTTTTCTTTTATAAAATTATTCCCTTTTCTCATTTATAGTTTAGGTCATGTATATATAAACTTATATATTATGTGAATTAATATAGAAAAATAATTCTCCAATTTACAACAACAATGAAAATACCTTCTCCTTTGGGTGAATGGTTGTTGGTAGGAGATCCTACTCTTTCTAAATTAGCTATGCCTTTCAAATCTTTGAACAAATTAAGTGAAGTTGAGTTGTGCAGTATGCTATAGTTGTTGGATTCTGGTGAATGTGATAAAAGCAATAGTATTGATTCTAGAATTGAAGCTTTATTAGCTAATTTTGTGGATATATTTGAAGAAAAATCTGGTCTATCACCTTTGCACCCAAGTGATCATCATATATCTTTGAAACCGAGTTGTGGTCCTATAAATGTTCAACCTTACAAATATGCTTTTACACAAAAAAAATGAAATTGAGAAAATGGTTCAAGATATGCTAACTGTTGGTATCATAAAGACTAGCACTACTCCATTTTCAAGTCCGGTTATCTTAATAATGAAGAAAGATGGTACATAGCGATTTTGTGTTAATTATTGGGCTTTAAATGAAGCAACTATTTTACATAAATATCCTATTCCTGTCATTGGAGAGTTACTTGATAAATTACATGGAGCATTTCTAAGATTGATTTGTAGGTGAGGCATCATCAAATAAGGGTTTTTCTTGATGATATTTAGAAAACAGCCTTTAGAACTCACTAAAGACTGAATTTCTTGTAATGCCCTTTGGTCTCATTAATGCTTTGGCTACATTTAAAGTTGTTATGAATGATTTGTTTTGATCATATCTTAGGCGTTTTGCACTTGTTTTCTTTGATGATATCCTAATCTATAGTGCTGACATGGACTCACATCTAAAACATTTGAAGGAGGTGTTGCAATTGTTGAGGCAAAACCATTTTTCAGCTAATAAGAAAAAAATGTACATTTGGCTAATGAGTTTTGGAGTACTTTGGGCACATTATCTTTACAGATGGAGTATCTACCGATCCAAGAAAAGTTAAATCTGTTCTTAAATGGCCCCTTCCATCTTCTTTGAACAATGTCCATGGTTCTCAATTTATTTTATTACTGCTGGAAGTTTATCAAAGATTATGGAAAAATAGCCAAGTCGTTGACAGACTTGTTAAAAGAAGATAGCTTTGTTTGGTTTGATGCAGTTACTATTACTTTCAATCAATTAAAAGCTGCCTTTGTCGGACTTTTCTCAACCTTTTGTAGAGTGTGATGCTTCAGTAAAGCTTTAGCAGAAAAATTCTTTGCGAAGTCCACATATGAGAAAGAATTGATCGCTCTTGTGTTAGCCATTAATCATTGGAGGCTTTATCTTTTAGGGCAAAAATTTGTTGTTAAGATAAATCAATGTAGTTTGAAGTATCTTTTGAAGTAGCATGTGGCTGCTCCTGATTAGCAAAATTGGTTACATAAATTGTTGGGATGTGATTTTAAGGTGCAATACAAGTGTCTGGTTAAGAGAATAAGGCTGCAGATGCTTTATCAAGAGTGTTTGATGACTTGAAGTATGCTACCATGTCTAGTCTAATTCGAACAGATTTAATTGAGATTAAGGAAGCTATTATAATGGACCCATTACTCTCTTCTATAGTAGCTTTATTGGTTAAAGGGAAAGATGTTAGACATAGATATCATTTTGCTTAATGATATGTTATTCTACAACATTCATTTGGTTATTTTGTCTCGTCTAAGTAGGTTACTATTTTCTTGCATGATTTCCATTAAGACTTATAGACGAGTGGTAGCAGATGTCTATTGGATTGAGCAGAAAAAAGATGTGTAGAATTTTATGGCTTCTTATGCTATTTTCTAGTGACAAAAGTATCACACTTTGTCTCTTCTTTCTCCTTTACCTATACCTACAACTATATGGGAAAACATTTCCATGGATTTTGTTTTCGAACTTCCTAAATCCAAAGGCTATGATGTTATGTTGGTCGTTGTTGATAGGTTCTCCAAAAATGGTCATTTTTTTGGTAACAAAACATCTGTATACAATAAAAAGTGTTGCCGAGCTATTTGTTAAAGAGGTGGTTTGCCTACATGGGATGCCCAAGGCCATTATTAGTGATCAGGATCCTACTTTTATTAGTACATTTTGGTGAGAAATGTTTCAATTAGAAGGAACTCAACTCCATATCAACATCTTTTATAATTAAAAAACGGATGGGTGGATGAAAGTCCTTAATCATTTTTTGGAATGCTTCTTAAGGTGCTTTTCCTGTGATCAACCCAAACATTGGGCTACTTGGCTTCCTTGGGTAGAATTTCACTACAACATTTCTTATCATACATCCACTAAAATGACTCCATTTAAGATAGTGTATGGGTAGTCTCCTCTTGTCATTTCTTTCTTAATTGATCAAGAAATTGCTAATGCGTCATTGAAAGCTGCTTTACATACCTAGAATTATGTTTTACAATAGTTACAGAAGAATTTAGCACATGCTTAAGCATTAACTTGTCAATATGCTAACAAACACTAGCACAAAATAGACAGTTGTAGCTCAAAGTAGTGCAAAATTTGAGTTTCGTGCTATAGCATAGGAAATTTGTGAAGTCATTTGGCTGCAAAGGTTGATGAAAGAGTTACATATACCTTCTAGTTTTGCTACGTCTGTATAGGTTAAAATTTCATCAAAACAGAGAGAAGAAGGAGCAATAAATCTGGAATATATTCCAATTCGTAAGCAAGAGGCTGACATTCTAATGAAATTCTTAGCCATGAAAATTTTTGAGCAAATTTTGTACAAGTTAGGAATGATCAATATCTATTCCTTAGCTTGGAGGAGTGTTAGTAAATTTAGTATTAAAGTTGGTAATTGAATTAATATTGTAGGTTGGTAGAATTAATGTTATGGGGTAGTTAGAGTTAGTATAGTAATAATTATTATTTACCAACCTTGTTAGAATTATCTATAAATAGTTTTTCTTATGTATAGAAAGGTGACATTTGAGGATTGCACGAGGATAAACAATAGTAAGGCCCTCACCTAACACCACCCAAAAATTAGGGAAGAAAAAAACAGAAGAAAAAGTGTTGGAAAGTCAAAGTTTTTTTTTTTTTTGTATATTAGTTATAGGAAATCATTTGTTTTTCGGTTATTCTATTTTTAGTATGTGGCATTTATGAGCTCTTAATTGTATAAGTAATCTTGACTATTTAGGCTCAAATTAGTATAGGATTCTAGAAATTTTCATTTATTTCATTTTCCCTTTCTTTTATCTAATTATTATTTTTGTCCATAGGAAACACTTAGGTTTATTTGCATTTATTTGTTTCCTTTATAATCTTGGAATCAAGCCTATAAAAGGTTTTCTTCTTGTACATTTAAAAATAAGAAATATAATATTCTTCTTCATGTTTTTTTATGGTATTAGAGCAGGAATTACTTTGATTCTGAAAACCCTAAGTCTATCTTGCTCATTTGTCTAAACTCCCACCATGTCTAAAGCTATCCCTAAAACCCAAAACTTCACAAACAGACCACATGACTCTCACCCAGTTCAAATCACTACGATACGGTTGAATGGAGAGAATTTTCTTAGTTGGTCTCAGTCTATACGCATGTACATCTATAGTAGAGGAAAAATTGGCTGCCAGACAGGAGAGAAGGAGCCAACCCCTAAGGATCCAGCCTACTCTACATGGTATGCTGAAAATTCCATGGTTATGACATGGTTGGTAAATTCCATGGAGGAGGACATTGGGGCAAACTACATGTGTTATTCTATTGCTAAGGAACTTTGAGATAATGCCACCTAAATGTACTCAGATTTAGGTAATCGATCTCAGGTTTTTGAACTCTCATTAAAACTTGGTGATATTTGTCAAGGTAATGATTTTGTTACCAAATATTTTAATTCTTTAAAAAGAATATGGCAAGATTTAGATCTATTTAACGATCAAGAATAGGAGTGTTTTGATGATGCATGTTGTTATAAAGCAATTGTTGATGCGAATAGAGTTTTCAAATTTCTTGCTAGCCTTAATGTGGAATTCCATGAGTTTAGAGGTAGAATCATTGGGAAAAACCCTCTACCTTCGATCAATGAGGTTTTTTCCAAGGTCCATCATGAAGAAACCCGTAGAAGTGTAATATTTGGGAAAAATACCGTCTTAGCTAGCCCAACCGAAGGCTTTGCATTCAATGTTGTTGAAGCCTATATCAGCAAATGGAATGGTCCAAACCTGTAGAGGAATGAAGAAAAACCTTGGGTATGGTATGACCATTGTAACAAACCATGCCACACTAAGGAAACTTGCTAACATCTTTACGGTAAACCAATAGATTAGAAGCCAAGGAACAAATGACAACAATCCTTAGCAAATATAGTTGCTAAACAACCTAACTCGTTTAGCAAGGAGCAAATTGATCAACTCCTAAAACTACTTAACTCTAATCTGGCTACTGGTACTCCTAATTGTTCTATGGTTCATGCGGGTAGAAAATCAAACCTGTGGATCATTGATTATGGATCTTTTGATCATATGACAAATTTATCCCATTTATTTCATTCATATAAACCTTATTCTGGTCATGAAAAAGTTCGTATTGGTGATGGTAATTTCTTTTCCATTGCTGGACGAGGAAATATTAATTTGACTAAGAGTATATGTCTTAAATCTGTACTCCATATCCTAAGACTCAAATGTAACCTTCTATTAATCAGCAAACTTTCAAAAGATTCTAACTGTTGTGTTATTCTCTATGATTCATCTTATGTTTTTCAAGACCAGAACTCGGGGATGATGATTGGGAGAGCTAAAGAGATAGGCGGACTTTACTACTTTGATAAGACTATTCTTAATAATAAAAAGGCTCGAGCATATAAAAGTATGAATTTGAACCCTACTTTAGATAAAATAATGGAATGGCATCTTAGACTTGGTTACCTTAGTTTTTCTTATTTGAGACATTTATTTCCTGATATTTTTAAGGGTGTTGATTGCTCTTTACTTCAATGTGAAACTTGTTGTTTATCAAAAAGTCATCGAATAAATTTTGCACCTAAGCCATACTATCCATCAAAACCTTTTTTTATGATTCACAGTGATGTTTGGGGGCCTTCAAAAATAAAAACATTATCTAGAAAAAAAAAAGGATTCCATAACGTTTATTGATGATCACACCTAAATTTATTAGGTTTATCTTATAAGTAGGAAATCAAAAGTTGGAAAAGTCTTCCAGGATTTTTTCAATATGATTGAAACTCAATTTGAAACAAAAATTTACATCCTAAGATCAGGCAATGGAACCGAATATTTTAATGAATGTTTAGGGGATTTTTTAAAGAATAAGGGTATAATTCACCAATCTACTTGTCATAATGCACCATAATAAAATGGGATTGCTGAAAGAAAAAATAGACATTTGCTTGAAGTTGCTAGGGCCATCATGTTTTCAATGAATGTTCCCAAATATTTATGGGGGGGGGGGGGAGTTGTTTTAATAGCATCATACTTGATAAACAAAATGCCTACTCTAGTTTTAAAATTCATGACTCCTTTAAACAAGTTAAAAGAAAACTTTCCAATCCTTCGAATGTCGTCAGACATCCCTTTGAAGATTTTTAGATGCACATGTTTTGTTCACATTCTAACTAATTTTCGGTCAAAATTAGATCCTAAATTTGAAAAATGCTTTTTTATTGGATATGCTCCTAATAAAAAGGAATACAAGTGTTTGAATCCTGTCTCAAAGAAAACCTACATAAGTATGGATGTGATCTTCATGAAAAAAATACCATTTTTTTAACAAAAACCAACTTCATGTGGAGTATAGCCTAGATGAAGATGATTTTTGGCAAGTATCTCAACCATTGCCTAAAATGAATTTAAATGCTTTTATTGAACAAGAATAAGAAAAATAGGAAAATGAGGGTGATCCTAGTCGACAGATACCCGAATTGACTTTACCTAATACGAAGGGAGAAATATTGCAAAAATCTGTAATTGAGCCTCTGGTTTATTCTAGGAAAAGGTTTCATAAAAGGAAGACTATTCAAATTAACCCTTTAGCTCCCTCCCAACCTCAAGAACCGAGTGATAGTCTCTAGGAAACACAGGTAATTCCTAACCTTGACTTAGATCTTCCTATAACTATCAGAAAAGGAGTTTGTTCCTGTACAACAAAACATCTCATTGCAAAATATTTGTCTTATCAAAAAATCTCACATAAGCACAAAGCTTTTATGTCAAAAATCTCTAACTTTTCTAAACCTAGAACAATACAGAAAGCACTCAGTAGTTTGGCTTGGAACTTAGCGGTCAAGGAGGAGATATATGCTCTTTTGAAAAATGGGACTTGGGAAGTTGTTGATTTGCCAAAGGACAAAACCACTGTTAGATGGAAGTGAGTTTTTTCTATAAAATGCAAGGCTGATGGAAACGTAGAAAGATACAAAGCACGACTTGTGACAAAGGGGTTCACTCAGACTTTCAGAGTTAACTATCAAGAGGTGTTTGCCCTAGTAACCAAGATAAATTCGATTTGTGTCCTTCTTTCCATAGTAGCAAATCATAATTGGCCTTTGTATCAACTTGATGTAATTTGAATGGTGAATTGGAAGAAGAAGTGTTTATGGATCTCTCACCAGGCTTTGAGAAGAGATTTGGTAAGAACAAGGTTTACAGATTGAAGAAATCCTTGTATGGACTCAAGTAATCTCTTTAGGCTTGGTTTGAAAGGCTCGAGAAGGTCATAAAAGTATATAGATATTCCTAGAGTCAAGCTGATCATACCTTGTCGTATAAACATTCAAAGATAGAGAAATTGGCTATACTCATTGTCAATGTCGATGATATTATTCTTACAGGTAATGATATTAAGGAAATTGAGGCATTAAAAAGAAACATTGCCACAAATTTTGAGATCAAAGATTTGGGGCCAGTGAAATACTTCCTTGGTATTGAGTTTGCTAGATCAAAGGAAGGGATATTTATCAATCAACGAAAATATGTACTTGACCTACTCAATGAGATTGGTATGCTTGGATGCAAGGTAGTTTAGACCCCAATAAGAAACTATAAATAACTGATATAGCTAATGGTGTTGATAGAGAACAATATCAGAGAGTTGTGGGAAGATTAATCTACCTCTCATACACTCGCCTTGATATCACCTTCGTCGTTAGTGTGGTTAGCCAATTTATGCACTCTCCAACCTCTGACCACTTAGATGTTGTCTATCGAATTCTCAAGTACCTAAAAGGGGCTCCTAGAAGAGGACTACTATTTAAAAATCATAGGCACCTACAGATAGAGGCATTTACAGATGCAGATTGGGCTGGGAGTGTAATGGACAAACGATCTACTTCAGGATATTGCAACTTTATAGGAGGAAACTTAAATTTGGAGAAGCAAGAAGCAAAGTGTTGTAGCGAGAATTAATGTAGAAGGTGAGTTTAAATTTGTAGCTCATGGAATTTGTAAAGTCCTGTGGATTAGGAAAATTCTTGAAGAATTGAAGATTTCAACTCTACTACCGATTACAATGTACTACGATAATAAATCAACAATTGTCATTGCTTACAACCCAGTTCTTCATGATCAAACAAAACATGTGGAGGGAGATAGACAAGCACTTCATCAAAGAAAAAAATTGATAGAGGGGAGATCTGTATGGTCTATTCTCCTTCTAGTAACCAAATAGTAGATATCTTAACTAAAGGCCTTCACAAGAAACAATTCGACTGTTTGATCTTCAAGCTAGCATTAAAAGATATTTTCATGCCAACTCAAGGGGGAATGTTGTAAAGTCAATTTTTTTATTTTTTTTGTATATTAGCTATAGGAAATCATTTATTTTTTTGTTATTCTATTTTTAGTAAGTGACATTTATAGGCTCTTAATTGTACAAGTAACCTTGGTTATTTAGGCTCAAATTAGAATAGAATTCTAGAAATCTTAATTTATTTCAGTTTCTCTTTCTTTTATGTAATTATTATTTTTGTCCATAGAAAACACCTAGGTTTATTTGCATTTATTTGTTTCCTTTTGTAGTCTTGGAATCAAGCCTATAAACAGTTGTCTTCTTGTACATTTAAAAATAAGAAATACAATATTCTTCTTCATGTTTTTTAAAAAGAAAGTTCTATATCTCTAATTTGATCCTTAAACCATATATTGATGTAATTTTGTCTATTTAATGACTCGTTGCTTGAACTATTTACTCCCCCCAACCCTAAAGTGAAAAGTTTGAGTAACAAGGTTAAAAGTAAGAAACGAAGCATATTGAATTGATGAGTAGTTTGTTTTCAAGTTTCTTCTCTTTGATGTTGAACCTAACTACTTAAAATGTTGTACAATTGTTCTGATACCATATGTTGTAACTTAAGTATTTGATGTCATAAGTCTATCATAATGAGACTAATTTTATATGTTATGCATTCATGGAGTGAATTACATGTAAGATCCCAAGTTATGACATACAAGAATAGTTATTAAAATCATGATTCTACCTATATAATTTTACAAGTTTACGATTTTATAAGGTATTTTCAAGTTGACTTAAGTATAATTTTTTTTTATATAGACTTGTAGTAAAATCACGTGCCTACACATAAAATCGGTAGAATTTTATATTTTAATCAAGTTTATCTATTCTATATATTTTAATCAAATGAATTAAAAACTGAAAAATACAACTTAATTTTCACAAGATATGAATATTATTAGTTCTTTAAAAGAATTGGAATTCTAATATAAAGATAATATTGATGGTGGTATCAATAATGATGTTAGTATTGATGATAAATATCGCAACGATGATAATGATGATGAAGAGAGAGTTGGCGATAATAAAAGGTTTGATGATTTTTTTTAGAATTATATTTTATTATTATAATTTATGTTGTAATTTATTTCATATTGGTATTGTTATTTATATTATAGTTTTGGATATTAACTTAATAATTTATGTTAATTTATTTATATTATAAATATATAATTTTATTATAAATTATAACTAAAATTTATATTAAGTTTTTTTATTCTATCTTATATTTTATGTTTTTTTCTATTATAATAAACATATTTATAGCTTTTAAAAGTTATTTTACATAATTTGTAAAAATTTATATTTCTATGTTTTAATTTTATAGACCCTCTAACGATTCTAAAGGTGAGTTTGACAATACAAGACCACAACTACAAGACAGGAATTGATGCGCTTTGCTCAAGCGAAACCACGGAAATTCTGCTAACTACTCTGACCAGCCAGTACCTTAGTCTTGGATTTTTTATTTGGAAGTGATCACTATTGAGTTAATCTACTTCGTGGAAGTTCGGGTTATCACAATGCACTGCAATTTTTCTTGCCTCTACTTGTTATTGTGCTCATTTATTTCAGATACTGGCAGTGCCACTGCAAGAGTTGAAGCTAGTAAGTTTTAGTAAAAATACTAAGCTTGCTATTCAGGAATATGCAGCGCAATTCTTGAGAGCAAACAGCTCTCATGTTCCTTCCCTCTCAACTGAGGCACCCAGGGCTCCGGAAGGGTCCCTGCTCATCCCTTTATAATTGTTCAATTCTATCAGAAGAATTATTATATGGGTTCATGTACTGATTTAGAATGAAAAGCACCACTTTTTCCCGGCAATGCAAATTATTTTATTCATAACCCGAAAGAAATACACATCATAGCCCTATCGAAAGGGTAGAGCTCTTATCTAACAAAATGAGGCCTCTACAAATATCATCTAAGATGTAAATTACACGTAAAGAATTGCACTCGGCTTTCTCTCGCTTTTTTGGCTAGATAATCGGCAGCCTGTTTGCTCCCTGTGTTGTTTATCTTTTGCTTAAAGTCTGGCATTTAGAGAACAATGAAGATCCTGTGATAATAATTTGTTGATTAGGAGGGAGCATACACTTCATCCTCGTTTAGGTCTTTACCTCAACATAACTATGCAGCTATCTCTGCCGTTGTTGACTAGGTGCTTTAGGTTGGCCGGAAAATCTCTTTTACCCAGTTCCCGTGGTGTGATGGTGAATTACTGGAAGTCTATTGAATCGTATGTGACAGAACGTGGGGTAAGCTCTTTTTAAAGACTTCCCATGGATATTGTTTCTCGATTTTTTTGGATCTGTATGCACATAGGACTTCGTGCGGACTGTGCAACTTTATGATAGACAACAGTATTTATGGTCATATAGTGTTTCCAACCATGTAAGAACTCAGGCATCGTTAACAAGCAATCTGGTTTCTTGAAAACAACTGATGTTTCTTTTTAACCTGTAACCGATGGCTCCAACAGGTGGTAGTTCTCATCTTAACTTTTGTACTGCACTGCAACTTTTTCAGAAAATAGGGAGTATGCTGGAAGAAGTTGATACATTCATCTTAAATGATGTAGCAGGTAATTTGTGAATTGCTTTATATGGATTCTTTTTGCTGAAAAGTTTCTCTTTTTTAATTTGGTTAACTTATCTAGAGTACTCATGCCATAAGAATGCAGATGGTGAAGATGAAGGGGAAACAAGTGCATTATGTCTGCTGGGGACCTTTAAATTCTCCCTGAATAAACGGAAAGAATTGAAGTCATTCAATGGAGGATCATATGAAACAGGAGATGATTTGCCTTTTAGGTGAAATGCGGTTGAGAGTCAACACTCTGTATTGATTAAAAGATCATCAAGTTTAAACGTTGGTTCAATTCCAACAAAAAGAACATGCACTTCTCGTAGGCAAAGGTTTTTAGTTCCCCTGTGCTGGGGCTACTGTTGGGGTTCTGACTCAAGCTAAAACTGGTGCTTCCAGTGGAGATGCTAACTCTCTTCAGGATGATCAGAGTACCCTGAATGGTGGAACACTGGTTCAGAAAAGTCTAGAGTTTGAGTCAGCTGGGAACTTTGAAAAGTGCGTGCCCTATGGCTTTGCAGATATAATAAAATCTAGAAAGAAAATATAAGCATATTATGCAGTTAGAAGCTCGAACTTTTGGAGAAATTCATGTAACTTCTTTAGTTTTCTTTTTACTCTTCATTCTCAGCTTACTTGCTTCTTGGCTGGGATACTAAACGCGAGCAGGGTTGGTAGCTGGATCGCACTCATTTCATTGAGCAGGTGGGTCTTATCTACTTAGTAAAGAATAGGCCATCTATAAATTGTGGATTACAACGTTAATGTACTAAGTTGACACAAATGCAGCACAATAACGTTAGTTTGCATCTTAGTAGGAAAATGCTAGATTTTTATCTACTCCTGTACATATCATGTGTACAAAATTAGTTTCTGTCAGTAGTGTATCTTTTTTTAATTGAAGTGTATGAAACAACAATTTTGGATCTCCTCATTATGCCAAGTGGAAACTTTATGTAAGAAACACCGAGTAGGTTGTGGTTTAATTCTATGTTTCCGCATCGTAAATGTTCTTCACATGCAATTTATGGCAATCTTCTAGAGAATTTTTTACATTTATAACTTAAGTAGGTTTTTCAAACTTCTCTTGTTGCTTAACATAGATATATTTGAAGGAAGATTGTTCTTGTAATTTGAATGTAACCCATGCATGCGCATATCAGCTTCAACTTTTAGATGAGATGATTGTGATATTGATTCTATTGCAATAATGAAGCTCAAAGTCGTGTTTAATCTTTCCTTTGTCATTCATTCCTCTGTTGATTAGTTCTGCGATGGATCTTGATCCTTATGTCAGCAATATCTGAGCTCACACATGAAGTGGAGTGTAAAATAAAGATGTAAAATCACAAGTTTTTCTACTACCTTAGACTTTTATAATCAATTCAAATACTTGTGATGCCCCTCTTTTTTCTTTTCAACTTTCTTTTATGATGCTGGTAAGAGTAGTCTACTAACTATGATGGCGTGCATGGAATGTCTATCGATATTTATCATTAGAAGGAAATTCAAGATATGGTTGATTGACTATTTTGCCTTTCTCAAAGCAAAGAAAGAACAAAATTGTAAACCATTTGATGCAGCATGGTTGGCACATTTTCCATGCCAAGATAAAGAGAATCATTACATTTGGAGCTTTCTTTTAGTTTTGGCTTCTGGTAGTTGATGGAGTTCTATGTGGGAAACAAAGGGATAGTGCTGGGGCTGATAGTACTGAAGATTCTGGATCATCTCAGTCTTATCCATCTACTCTGCCCGGAGTCCCCTAGGTATTTCTCTCTCTCTCTCTCCCACTCTCCCCACCAACCCTCTCCCCCTTTTCCCTTCTTTGACAATTAGATGAGTATTTTTCATGCCTGCGCCATATGAGAAAGTTATGCCTGTGCTCCTTCAAGAAAGAGCCAGGCAGCTTTTTTAGTGATTGCAAGGGCCTATGATAGTGGAAAAGCTGAAAGAACATTTTGAGAAGATAATCAAGATAGGGGAAAAAGCAGCAGCACCATCAAAGGATTCAGTTATATTTCAATGAAGCAGTGGCTGTTCTCTATCTATATATCTTTATCTTCTGGTTGAGATCACTCGGCTCAAATCAACATTATCAAGAAAAGCTGTTTTTTATTTTTTCTAGCTCATCTCATCTTTGCTGGAGTCTAAACTCTGGGGTTTATAATGTGAAGTATTCTGACACAGTTGCTAGTTTGTAATTGTAATATTGTCAGTGGCAATAATCTTACTAAGATTGATTTGAAATTTGGCAAGATATGTTGGTGTAATCAATGGTCAGACGTACCATCAACCTATAACATAACTCATTGCTCCTGCATGCTAAATGGAAAGATGTAGATACACATTCACACATTATTTTTTCTTTGATAAGATGTATGATATTGTAGATGGAATACTTGGATAGGAAATAATATTCTATGGACGTTATATGGGATGGGTATTTACTGGATCTCATTCTTGGTTAAGCCAAAACTTTTCTCTCCCTATGGACCAATGAGCAGAGATGGTGGTTGGGCTATGACTTTAAAGCAAAGTATCGACTAATAATTATCTCTCAAATGTACATAAGGATAGCCTTTTATAGGCTTCATTACAAGCATTAACAAAAGAAATAAATACATGTTAGGTAAGTAATTAAAACTAGGAGCTAATTAAGGATGTATTTGAAATAAATGAAAAGATTCTAGAAGATCAATTTGCAATAAATGAGATCAACTTTCAATACTCCCTCTTAAGTTGGAGCATAGATATTTATCATGCCCAACTTGCTACTAAACTGCTCAAAGCTAGGATAGGTAAATCCTTTAGCTAGTATATCAGCCACTTGTTCTATTGATGGTGGATAAGGCATGCATATAGTTCCAGTTTCAAGCTTTTCTTCAATGAAGTGTCGATTAATCTCAATATGTTTGCTTCAATCATGTTGTACAAGATTATTAGCAATACTTATGGCAACTACACTATCACAATATAGCCATAGGTTCGTAGGCATGCTTAATGATCTTCTCAATTCTTCAAGAATCTTCTTCAACCGTAATATTTCACATACTCCATTTGCTATAGTACAAAATTATGCTTTAGCACTACTTGCTACAATATTTTGCTTTTTACTCCTCTATGTAACAAGATTTCCCTAAACATATGAACAATAACCAGATGAAGATTGCCTATCCACTGTAGAACCTGCTTAATCAACATCAGTGAAAACTTAAATGTTTCTAGATTTAGAGTTCTTGAATCACAATCTTTTCCTTGGAGTTTTTTTTTTTAGATATCTCGGCATTCTATGCATAGCATCGAGATGTTCTTGAAATGGATAGTGCCTAAATCGATTAACAATACTTACTAAGTATGTGATATTAGGATGAAGAATTTAGGAGGAAAGAATTGCTTTATTGTTCTTCTCTTCTTTTTACATAAGAAAATAGGATTTATATATAATTACAAGATCTCTATATTAGGAAGAATAATAAAACTCCTAATCTAAATATAATTCTTATAGCTAGCATAATAATCTTATTCACACATAAGTCAACATTTTCCCTCAAGTTGGAGTATAGCTATCACACATGACTAACTTGCAAACTAAAGTATGATAGGTCTTATGACACAACCCTTTAGTGAATACATCAACCAATTGCCTATCAGATGTCACGTGATATAAGCTCAACATACCATTAATCACTTTCTCTTTGATGAAGTGTCGATCAATCTCTGTATGCTTGCTTCAATCATGTTGAACCAAATTCTGTACTATACTAATAGCAGCTTTATTGTTTCGGTATAAGGATAGTCCTTCTTTACTTGACAAATTTCATTCTTCTAATATCTTCTACAACCACAAAAGCTTATAAACCTCCTGAGCCATAGCTTTATATTCTGCTTCAACACTTAATCGAGCAACTACACGTTGTTTCTTGCTCCTCCATGTTACTAAGTTACCTCCTATAAGTGTACAATAACTAGTGGTGGACCTTCTGTCACCTAGAGATGCAGCCCATTCTACATCTATAAAGCATTCTATTTGAAGATAAGTGGAGCATTGGACCTTATGACTATGGATTATCAAAAAATAATTTGTATTATCATACTGCTGGTTTTAATTCACAAATACAAACAAACCATCCAAGATCACATATGTCTAATTCCTCGTTTGTAGCTTTGAAGCCAAGAGGAATTGATGGTGGAGGTATGCTTGCAAAACAAGGGAACAATGGAGGAACTACTTCTGGTTCGACTATGTCAAACAGTAGGGATAGTTCAGTAGCAGGTACTAATGCAAATAAATTGGTCAGAAACTTTGGGAAAGGACCAAGGCAAATGACATATCATGAATATTTGAACAAACGCAATAATGGATTGTGCTTCCATTGTGACCAACCTTTTAGTGCAGGTTACAAATGTCCAAATAAGTCTTTGCATGTTTTGTTGCTTGAAGAGGAAGTGGAAATTCTAGAGGATGAGTGGATTGATCTCGAAAATGCAGATAATCAACCAATATGTCATGGCAACTAGCAACAAAATAATTCTGGTATGGAGCTTTCTTTATTAGCTTTACATGGTCTTAATGGACCTAAAACTTTGAAATTTAAAGGTGTTATTTTGGAAACTTTTGTGTCAATACTTGTTGATAGTGGTGCAAGCCACAATTTTGCATCAACTAGACTTGTGTTGTCCTTGTTGTTGAATGTGGAAAATACTTTGACATTTTCTATGAAATTGGGTGATGGTCATAAGGTGATATCTAGTCAAGTGTGTCGCAATTTGAAGTTGCTTGTTGATTATTATGAGATTTCTGTTGACTTCTGTGCGTTGGATATTGGTGGTGTGGGTGTGATATTAGGTGTTGTGTGGTTGCAAACATTAGGGGAGATTAAAGTGGATTGGGGAACTATGACTATGAAGATTCCTTGTAAAGGTAATAAATTGGTGCTGAAGGGGGATCCTACTATGCATAAATCGAGCTTAACATACAAAAATATATGGAAGTTGAAGGATTTAGAGTTGTGTAACTTGCTGTGGGAGGTTGAATCTTTGTGTATTGGGGCTGATATTGATGAGTTACATCCTTAAATAGCTCAATTGCTTGAGGAGTTTGTTGATGTATTTGAAGAAAAGAAGACTCTAACCCCTTCTAGATGTTCTGTCATAAAATTCCATTGAAAGAAGGTGTAGGCCTGGTGAATGCGAGACCTTATAAATATGCCAAAGTCCAGAAAGATGAAATTGAGAGGTTAGTTAAGAAGATGCTAAGTGCAGGGATTATTAGGGCTAGTTCAAGCCCTTTCTGTAGTCCAATGATATTAGTAAAGAAGAAAGATGGATTCTGGCATTTTTGTAATGATTATAGGGCCCTAAATGATGCCACTGTGCCTAATAAATATCTGATTCTAGTTATTGATGAGTTGCT
Source organism: Laguncularia racemosa (assembly GCA_037954665.1). Taxonomy (NCBI): domain Eukaryota; kingdom Viridiplantae; phylum Streptophyta; class Magnoliopsida; order Myrtales; family Combretaceae; genus Laguncularia; species Laguncularia racemosa. Next base: position 441,077 of record JBBMOL010000232.1, read on the forward strand.
TGATGAATTAAATGAAGCAATTGCTTACTCCAAAATTGATTTACATTCGAGTTATCACTAAATTTGGGTATTTCCTGAAGATATCCCTAAAACTACTTTCAGGACACATTAAAGGCATTATGAATTTATTGTCATGCTATTTGGTTTGACAAATGGTCCAGTGACATTTCAGGCAACAATGAATGACTTGTTTCGTTCATATTTGCACAAATTTGTTTTGGTATTCTTTGATGATATATAGCGCAAACATGGATTTACATATGAAGCATCTTCGAGTGGTCTTGTAGTTATTGCAACATTTGTTCTCTGTCAACAAAAAGAAATGTAGTTTTAAGAAGAGATCTTTGGAGTATTTGGGAAGAGCTATGGAAAGATTGCAAGGCCTCTCACCAATTTATTGAAGAAAGATACATTTGCATGGAGTGAAGAAACTATGGTGGCATTTCATGAACTACAACAAGATCTTGTGCAAGCACCTGTGCTTGTGATGCCTAATTTTAGCCAACCATTTACCATTGAGTGTGATACTTTGGGTGTAGGTTTAGGAGCTATTTTGATGCAAAGCCAACACCCTATTGCCTATTTTAGTAAGGCATTATTGGACTGTACTTTGATAAGGTCTACATATGAAAAGGAGTTGATGGCCTAAGTACTGGCCATTAACCATTGGTATCCATATTTGTTAGGACATCGATTTGTGGTGAAAATGGACCAAGAGTCTCAAGCATCTACTAACTCAAAGAATTACAACACCTAATCAGCATTGGTTGGCAAAATTATCAGGGTATGAATTTGATATACAATATGAGAGTGGATGTGAGAATAGAGCTGCTGATGCTCTTTCAAGATAGTATGAGGAGATGGATTTACAGGGTATATCGGGTCCTATTTGGACTGATTTGGAGGCTATTCACAAGCATGTACTCAAAGATGATGATCTTTCCACTAAAGGAAAGGAAAGAGGCTGGTTTGGGTTTTCATTTGGTGAATGACACTCCATTACAAAAATAGACTTGTTATTCCTGCTGGTTCTTCTTGGGTTCACATGTTTTTACATGAGTTTCACTCTTCTGTTACAGGAGGACATGCAGGATATGTTAAAACTTATAGGCGTTTGGCTTCTCACTTGTATTGGATTGGTATAAAGTGTGATGTGGCTCTTGTGCAATATGTCAGCGCGATAAGACTCAAAATTTATCACCAGCAAATCTCTTGAGTCCTCTTCCTATTCTCAAGGTGATTTGGGAAGATATTTCTATGGAATTCATCACTCATTTGCCTCCATCTAAAGGATATGAGGTAATTCTTGTTGTTATTGATCGTTTTTCTAAATATGCGCATTTTTTGCTTCTTAAACATCCTTATGAGACAAAGAAAGTAGCTGGTGTGTCTATGAAAGAAGTGATGAGGCTTCACAGTCTTCCTCGTACAATTGTTAGTGATAGAGATCCTTTGTTTATAAGTAACTTTTGGAAAGAATTATTTATGTTGCAAGGGAGTTGCCTACATTTTAGTATGGCATATCATCCCAAGACCAATGGACAAATGAAAATTTTAAATAGGAGTTAGGAATTTTTTCTCTCTTTTTTTTTTTTTTTTTTTTGTGTTGGAGTGTCCTAATACTTGGGCTACTTGGGTTGGATGGGTAGAATTCTCTTACAACACATCATTTCATTCATCGGCAGGTATAACTCCCTGTGAGATTGTATATGGGAGACCTCATCCTTCCTTGCCTATATATTTGTCTAATGAAGTTTCCAACCCAGCTTTGAAAGATGCATTTATTCCCGTGATAACATGTTGATCAAGCTGAGAGCTAATTGGAGAAGGCACAACTAAGGAACTGTATTCAAGCCAATAAACATAGAAGAGATGTGGAATATAAGGTTGGGGATTGGGTTTTCTTGAGATTAAGGCCTACACTTCAAGCCAATATGGGCATAAAAACTTCATCTAAACTTGAGCCGAGGTTTAATGGGCCATTTCAAATAGTTGGCCATATAGGTAAGGTAGCTTATAAATTGAAGTTGCCAGCTGGAACTAAGATACATCTAGTTTTTCATGTCACTTATCAAGTGATCTCATGGCTCTTTTCCTTTATTACAAGACTTGCCAAGTGAATTATCTTCCAAGGAGGACTTTGCTGTCAGGTATCCTTTGAAGGTGTTGGGTAGGAGATATGAGGTGTGGAATGGGATGGATGTTCCTCAAGTGTTGATACAACAGGTGCATGTACCAATCAAGGAGGCTACTTGGGAAGACATTCATGAGACTTCAGTTTCCTGGTTTTGTCCTTGAGGACAAGGACATTGCTCATTGGGGGAGTATCAATACAACCCTGAATGTTCATCAACCTATGTTGAAGGTTTATAAGAGGCAATATCAAATAGTAGCCGTAGGTTATGTGTTCTATAGTTGTTTTATGTTTAGTGGCCGGTTTGCATGAAGGGTAGTCTTGTAATTGTGTGAGTTGTATAAAAGGTAGAATAGTAATTGCACTAGGGAAAATAAAAAGAGTGGTAGGTAAGAAAAAGGGGGTCTGGTGGAGGAACATATTATGGTGCAAAAAGAAAAATGGAGAACAAAAAATGAACGCAAAGAAAAAAGGAAGGAAAGGGGGTTTTTTTTGGGTGGGGGTGGGGGGGTGGGGTCGGGTCTGGCAGCGGGTGCAGGTTGGGAATTGGTGTCTCAAACTCTAATTGAGAGCTACCCTAATGGTGATTCTAGCTCCTCAATTGTGAAAATTGGCATCTTTCTAATAAAGTACATTTCTTATTTCACTACTTTTTCTAGCATGTGTATTCAGCGGTGGAAACACTTGGGATCTCAAGCTTTTCTTGATCTTTGATGTTGTTTGGGTTGAAAACTCCCCTTAGTGTGCCGGTTATCGGGGTTAACAATATTTAGGAGAATAATGTGATTGTTATATAAGGATAGCCCTAGGTTTGATTACGAGCATTAACAAAAGAAATAAATACATGTTAGGTAAGCAATTAAAACTAGGAGCTAATTAAGGACAGAATTAAAATTTGAAATAAATGAAAAGATTATAGAAGATCAATATGTAATAAATGCGGTCAAACTTTCAACACAAAGCTTGTTTAGTTTTCCTTCTAAGTTTTGCGGTGTAATAAAGTTTCTCTTTTATTGATGAACAACAATAATGAGGAGCAGACGCAAATACCCGCCAACCAATCCGCGATGTTGCCCAGTCCCAAGTCTTTCCAAATCACCTCAATGGAGAGGTTCTCACGTAGGTATGATGCTTCATGTTACTAATGTTGTAAATTTATTGCAGGAGCAATAATGAGGAGCAGAAGCAAACCTTAATGTAATTTATTGCTTTAATGATGACTCACCACATTTTCTGGCATCTTATTTTCTATCCATAATTATGCAAGATCTGACACTTGATAGAACAGCACCAATATTCTGCTTTCTGTAATATGTTGTCTTTTCTTTTCTTCTCTAATCGCGGGCCCCTGGATTTCTGTCAAACAACTTCATCTAGTCCTGATGTTTCCTCCTTTGGATATCAAGGTTCTCATTCCAATAGTTTAGTTCTGCCAAATCAGGGCTGTGTAGCTCCAATGATTGCTTCCTCTGCATCCAACTCATCATCACATGGATCATCTGGTATGTCATTTGGCCTGAACTTGCCATCACCAAATGTTCCCATACCACTTTCAGGTATTGGCTGCTGCCTAAACCAGATACTATTTGCTGCTGATGCAAATAAACTTAAAGTTTATTGGCTGGCTAATTTTGCTTCTATGCTTGGATCTCGAGATGGGAGGTTTTGCTGCAATTACCCCATCTTTAACAACTGATAAGCAGCAGCGGTTGCAACAGTGTAATCAGATGATTGCTGGTATAAACATTCAACCATCCAAATTTCTTTTCCTGCTTCTCTTTGTGGGACTGATCAAGCATCTGGGTTATGGCTGGGGTGAATGGTCCAAATGTTATGAAAAAGAATCGATATAATGAATAGAAGCCAACCTATGTCTAGAACTGGGTTTCAGGGAATGGCCTCGTCATCAGTGCCAAATTCTAGCAGCATGGTGGGGATGGCAAACCTTGTTGTTATGCATTCTGGAGCTAGTTCTGCTCAAGCAAACTCAGTATTGAGACCTCGTGAGGCTTTGCAAAAGATCAAGGTCAGATAAGAATTCTCTTCTAGCTGGAATGTTCTGTGCCAAGTATATTCCTGCCCCTATATTGTTTTGGCTGGGAACTTCCATATCAGTTAAGTCTTGTAACTTCCTTGTTGATCTACCAAGCTACATTAAAAATGCCCAGATTATCTTATCATCACTCCTTGATGGCGGCAACAAGCCGAGTCTCTGTGAAAAGCCAAACTTTTCAAGGGAGTGGAAGGGGCAACATGTTGGTTCAGCAGAGCCTGTCTTCCGATCCTTCCTATTTAAATGGTTTGATGGCTCCTCAAAGCCAAGGAATGGAAGAAGTGGATCAGATTATGCAGGTAAAGAAGGGCCAGGGCTTGTACCTGGTGACTAGTGTAAATTCACTTCATTCATGTAAGACTCTGGTTAATGCTCGCTGTCCAAATCGCTCCCAGGTGCCACTGAAGCTACCTCCAGGTCAAGAACCAGAGACGTTAAAGCAAATGCAGCATATTCATTTACAATCTGAGATGACCACTCAATCCTAGGTTGTACCCATTCCGCCTGGGCACACCTTACCAACTTCAAACCAAGCTGTTCCATCTGTATTAATGCCTCCAAATCACCAGCAGTGTCAGCTACCTCAACCATCACAATCAAGAATGCTATGTCAAACTCTTGTCCTATCCTCAGACAGTGTTTCAACAGAATCATCAAATGAATACTAAATCTTTAGTGAAGGATCAAACTGATCAAGCCCAAAGTTACCAGAAGCATGTGAATGTCGCTTCTCAAGTAAGTGTATGCAATCCAATGCCTCAGGCATGCATTGATTCACCATCAGCAATTTATGGTTCTGCTAGTGGTGATCCAGCCAATCGGGTTGTTCCCACTGGAAGCTCACTCGTTAATTCAAGTAGGAATGAGTCAATTATGCCAGTAAGTGAAGATTTATGCACAAGCCATGTAACTGGTAGCCCTGCTCCTCAAACTCATAATGTTGTTAACAGTGCACTACTGCAGCAACTACCAGCAAAACAATCTACTGGACCAGCACACTCATTACAACACTCTCACCCAAGCCAGCATTTATACAGAAAAGTGAGCAGAAGAGTTAAGCCAAAGACTAACTGCCACTGTAGCAGCATTTGCAGGCAGCGCAAGTTGATTTATCCACTGGACCAAAAATTTCTAATGTGGAATGAAGCCATAGACAAAGGGGAGCTTTCTTCTGTCAGGTATTCTCCTGAGACAGGAATCTGCATGCTTCTGTAATAGCTACGTGCCGGTAATATTCTTTCCCTTGTTCTTGTCAGTAATACTGCCCAAATGCTTTTATGGTGACCCTCTCTCTTATGCATATGAATATGAACCTGAGCACATATATACAAAGCAATGCATGATCTCCAAAATTGACTACAGCAATCTAATGCTTGGATTGAGGATCTCTCTGGGATGTAGATTCTTTCCACTTATGTGACAGCATTATATTCTTCAGTGACAAGGCTTAATTCATAATTCATATTCCATGCAGGTGAAAGCTGGTTGCTTTTTTTGGATATTGCAGGATTGAGTTGCATGGATTCCGCCAAGATCTGTTAAAGGTCTAGTGAAAGGATTATAATACAAGTCATCATTCTTTTCCTCATCAAATCATGCAAATTGTCGCGAAGTTTAGGCCTTTGGGAAGTGAGAGATGGGTATAGAGTTCTCTCTTGTATATGGAGGTCGCATATCTCCTGATTCCTGTAGTCTTCTTATCCTGTGTTTTTTTTTAACAATCTGAAGCACTGAGTAGTACTTTTCATTTCACTCAAAAGTTTAAACAACCAAAAGTTCTACAGGAAATAGAACCAACAAAGTTACAACAGCCAAAAACCCTACTAAATCACATGTAAAAAATAAAGATCGAACCCACACCACTGACTACATCATCATCCAAATAGAGTATTTCCCAAAATGCTACAAAACACACACCCCCATTACAAGTTTAAGCTTTCTTTGGAGACTTGGTGGCTTTCGATGGAGATTTTGGCTCTTTTGCAGCTTTTTTCCTACTTTGGAAGAACAGGGTTGATGTTTGGAAGGACATCTCCATGAGCGATTGCAACCCCAGCTAACAATTTTCCAAGCTCCTCATTGTTCCGAACAGCCAGTAGAACATGTCTTGGTATAATCCTGTTCTTCTTGTTGTCTCTTGCTACATTTCCAGCTAATTCCATGACCTCAGCAGCAAGATATTCAAGAGCGGCGGCAAGGTAGACTGGAGCACCGGTGCCAACACGTTGAGCATAACAACCTTTCTTCAATTAACGTCCGATCCTACCGACGGGAAACTGAAGACCAGCCTTGATGGAGCGAGAGATGGGCTTCTTATTGGGGCTGCCGCCTTTCCTTCCTCCAGTGCCTTTCTAGGGCTTCTCTGGATTGTGACTTTGTGGGATGGGAAGATTTGGGATTTCTTGAGAATCAAATGGAAAATTGAAAGCTGGGGATCGCTTGAGACGACAATCTACAATCCTTTTTCTTCTCAGTCAGGGTATTCTATGGTTTTCTTTTGCCAAGGCCTCTCATTTTGGCAATATAGGGTCGGCCTTATCTAATTAACCTTTCTTATCAAGTGGGTAGGAATCACTGATATTAGAAAAGTAGTTCTTAGTTTGTGAATATGATCTGTTGTCCATACTAGTAGATTATGTTGAAGCGATCTCTTACCACCATGTGTACTGAGATCATTGCTCTCTTCAATTTCTTTCCAGAACTGTTTCTAGAATTGGAGTTTGATTAGTCATTAACTGGTGCATCCATCCCGACTCTTTTATACTAGTTGGTAAAATGTTTTAGAAGGGTTATCTAAATGGCCAAATGAGTAGATACAGTCTTATAGCTCTGGCAAGTTTATGGTTAGCGTTTTCGGCAATTGATGGAGTTTCAGTGTGTCACAAACAATTTAAATGACTTAACCCTTTGAAATCCCTCCCACCTTTGTGCATCAATAAAGATTCAGTATGTTTTGATGTTGTATAGTGAATCTTCATGCATAGGGAAGATTACTCTGCTGACTTTTGTCTTTTCTTTGAACCTCACCTTTAAACTGGGGTTTCATATGTAAAAGACGGTTGATACCTAATTGGCGTGATGTTGTTCCCTGGGGATTGTGGATAGGCAAATCAGGGTGGGATCTGGGAAAGAGCTTTGATATTCTTCTTTGAGATTAACCGACTAATCCCATGTAAACAGGATTTTCAAGAATTAATAAAATGGTGGGGCATGAGCATGGAGCATCTCCGGATGAACAGACTAAATATCTCTGGAAAGCATAAGACAAAAACTTGGGTGTGCACGTTCCTTCTTACTAGGCTGCATCAGCTACTCAAACATTCAATAAATATGATTAAGAAGCATCAAAACCGGTCTTACTGTGAAATCATGAGAAATAGTCAAATTCCACTCGAGTCGACGACCCAAGAAATGGGAAATTTTCCGTCCTTGAAAATTTGTCAGCAATGTGTATGTAGAAGCTAAGGAGCATACAAGTCTTTAATTTAATAGCTATGATATAATAAAGAAAGCGTGATGAAGAATTGAATTTCAGTCCTTAATTTATATATATATATATCCCTGATTCTCTAGCTAAAGATAAGATCCGGCTAGATTCTACATTCGAATCCGCATTCCAAATATTTATAATTCGGGATCTCGTATGGAGCTAAGCATAAAATCATTAAAAAAGAAAAGGTTTAAGACGCACTACTCTATTCTGAGTTGGACAACCAAAATAATCTTTTTTATCTTTTTGTCTTCACAATGTGACTGACAGAATGTTTCCCTAAAAAAACAGAAAGGGTAGGGATTTAAGTCTCTAGCTCATGAAGTGGTAATATTGGATTAAGGATAGGACAACTAAAAATTTATCGGAAAGACCCGAAGGCCCGAACCAAAAGTATATGAATGGGATTGGTTTAAGAGAAGGCACCAGAACCAGAACTTCCATTTTTATCTTTATCTTTCTTGGCATGCAACATACACATCTTACTAACTTTACAACACTAGCTACCAACTACAATACAATCTCGTACTTACACATCTTCTATGATATATATGAGTCCCATAAAAAGCTCGAATTGCAGAGTGAATTTCCAATATTAATACAAATAATTAAACAGTGAAATAATAACTCCCGTATGGTATGGTATGACCCATTAACCTAAACTCCTGGGATGGAAAACATATGACTAAACATTGAAAAAAAATATGTACGTAGGAGTTAAATAAAAACTAGCAAACTCTTTATTACCACAAACTACATCTACTCACTACACAAGGGTTACTAAACCAAACCCCATCCCCAAAATAAATAAATTAAGGGAAAAAAACCATTACAGCATGATTAATTATCCACTAACAAAGATGAAATGTGTTAAAAGTAATAAATTGAAAAAAAAAAAAAAAAGAAACAAAAATCCTTAGGAATTACTGAATTTCATCTTCTCGTCTTGTTAGAGGCAAAAGCCCTAGCAATGGTATCCATAATCTTCCTTTGACCTTCAATCATCATCTCCACTCTCTTATTCTCCATCTCCATTCTACACCTCTCTGTCTCTCTCGTCATCTCCATTTTCACTTTCTCTATCCCCACATATCTCTCTGCAAAACCCCTTATTTCTGCTGCTATTTCCGATACCACTTTCCTCCTATTCCTCCGACTACTACTACTCCTTATTCCCTCCTCCTCCTCCTCCTCTTCCTCCTCCTCCTCCTCCTCCTCCTCTATCCCTCCTCTCTTCTTCTCGATTCCCGAATAACCCGAGCCCCTTCCCCCTCCTCCACCCTCAATACTGTACCTCCGGTCCCCTGGAAACCTATTCACCATAGCCGGTCTTCTAAGTATATAATTAATGCTCCGAGACCGGCTGTAGTTATCCTCGTCCTCCTCATCCTCCCCCTCATCATCCTCGTCATTCATATTATTACTGTTATTATTTATCATATCCTCGTCACCATCATCATCTTCATCGACTTTTACAACCCTTTGCCCATAACCGTCATCAGATTTTGCCCCGTAAGGAACCACGGAGACGGGTCGAGCCGATATCGGCATTGGCCCACGCTCGAGGCGGTCCATTAGGTCAAAGTAGTGCCAAGTACACACACCACCTTCGGCGACGCGCTGCCTTTCGTTGCGGTAACGCTTACGGAGCTTCTCGATCTTGTGGCGGCACTGGGTGGCGGACTTAGAAGGGTAGTGGTGGTCGTAGCCGCAGCGTACCGCGACAGTGACGGCGACTTCTTCCCATTGGGAGGCTTTGAGTTGACCCCTTTTGAGGGAGTACCATTTCTCTTGGTAGGCTTGGATCAGGTGGATGGTCTCTTGGTGGGTCCATGGGATGGGTTGGGGTTTCTTAACGGTGGTTAGGGTTGATAGGTTTGCGGTATGTGGCGGTGGGGATATGGCGTTTAAGGGTTTTGGTGGAGGGAGTGGTGGTGGCGGTGGTGATGGGGTTTTGTTGGTTGGGGTTGGAGCGGCCATTTGGTAGTGGGTTTTTCGATTGTTTGATTCTTGATCTTCTCTACTTTAGGGTTAGGGTTTGGGAGGGGGGAGGGGTGGTGATATGTAAATTATATATACATATATAAATAGGAAGGGGAGGAGGTGGTGGGCGGTGGTGGTGGGTGGAGTTGTGCATTAGGTGGGGAATAGGGAGTGTGCCAAGTAGGATATTTTAGGCTGTGTGTTGGTGTGGGTAGGGCTGGGTTTTACGGGTCGGATCCGGATATGGAATTGTGGTTTTTTTGTGTGTGTGTAAATTATATTTACATAGTTGCAGTGGAAACGCATATAGGTTCAGACTTCAGTGCACCTATTTATTTCTCATAAAACGCTAAATGAAGCTTTGAGTTTTTTTTAGCATTCAAGAATCCCAAGAAGGTATAACTTTTTTTTTTAAATAAAATAAAGTAAAAAGAAAAATTATTCATCCCTTATTTTGTTGCAAAAGGAATATGAGTTCAATTTAGTTATTGCTCTTAGGTCACCAAGGTACTTTCTTCTTCAAATTCTTCTACGTCATTGGAAAGAAAATGCTTTCAGGTCACGTATTTTTTTTTATTTTTTTTACAGTTTTAACTAAAGCCCAATCTCCAACCTAAAATTAATTCATCCCCCTCGTTCTATCTTTTTGTATGCATTTTGAATTCGGGCACATGGTTCAAGACGTAGATGGCTACAAGGAACATTCGGAACAACGTTAAAACCTACTTTATAATAGGAATTAGAAAGCAGACCAACTACCGTTGTTGATTTGCTCTCTTGAGAGCAACTTTTAACCCTAAATTCTTAGCACAGGATTGCCAGGCATCCAGATTCCGGGTAAAAGACCTCGCAGAGGATCTTAATCATTAAAACCAAGCTCATTGATGAAGAAGCAATCCTTAATCGTTAATCCAACTTTTTAAAAAAAAAAAAAAATTATTCTTCTATCTAGTCTTACTTTGTCAAACCTTTCCACGTCCCTTTCCCTCTTTGTCCATGCTTTTGCAATGGTTTAAATTCTTTCTTCTTTTTTCTTGTAGATCTCCTAAATGATAATAAAATGTAAACTTTTAAGAACTCCTAAAAATTTAAGGATGAAATAAAGAGCTTTAAAATCTACTTTTCACTAGCAGTAGCAACTACTAAGGATTTCATTTGAATATGACATATCCAGGCTACAGCAGGATATCCGACACATGAAACGATGTGTTCATTTAGGTTTAATAAACAAAGATCATTTTTCTTTGCAATTTTCCTTACATGGATTGGATAATATTACCAATCAATATCAGTTCACCGCCACGACATAGCTCACACCCCCACCTATCCCTATCACTTGCAAGTCACCAATTACTGCAATCATATCTAAATACCATAAAAATGTGTCCTATAAATATAGAATTTGACTACATAATATACCCACATTTGCACTAATAATCATAGCTGCTGTGGTGTAGAAGCATATGTCCTCTACAACCAGAGTTTAGTAATAATCAAGCTTTAAAGATTGACCAAGTGATTCCATCATCTACACACTAAAAACAGCAGAAATGATCTTCACAATATGAAGTCCTTGCATTCCCTATACCGCTTCTCAAGAGAAACAGTATATACAGTCATATGCTCAAGAGAGCTGGATATGAAATTTGACGTGCCTAGGCACCCATTGCTTCCACCCATAAACCTACATGAGATGCCTCAGCAGTTTACGGTTTTAAGGAAGAAACGTGGCTAGGCCTCACTTGAACAGCCATCAACCAACTACTGCGACTTTCAGCTGCGATATACAGACTAGACATAATAGCCCGGAAATATTTACACAAATGTTGACAGAAAGGCATGCCATTAAGATCCGACCTGAGATTTTTCGCAATCCAACACTGCAGGGGCCCTTCAGCATAAAAATTGGATTAATAAAAAATCGAAGGAAAAGTTGCATCTCCACTATGTACAGGTTTTAGTCACTCTCGTAGCTTTTCCAAGTCATGCTTTTGCAGCGTCTTTTCCCCAAGGTCACCTACATTTGAAATGACTTCAGTTTCAAAAGTATAGACATGGCTAAAGTTCGGATTACGCCTTTACGGAAGTAAAAGAGCAAAGAACTAAATACAGTTCTCAATAATTATTGTTGAAAAGGTAGCCAATACAATTTGCAAGAATACCGTTGTCCCTCATCATATCCAATCACTGAAATGACATCATTAATTCAAACATGGCAGAAATAATGAAATGGAAAAATCTCAACAAAAGACCCCTTAATCCTGTAGAACTCTCAGCTTCCCTAGGTCTTGTGGCCCATTGTTCATCAAGAGAACTGCCACTCATAGGTTTACTGTGATCGAAAAAGTACCATTCCTAATGATACTCAAAAGATTCTTCCAAGAGGTAAAGAGCTTCAAATTATGTCTCATGAAAATTTGATGCTGTCCATCATAACCAGTGACATGCAATCAAGCTCTAGTCACACTGACACTCCTATATTACATCCCCTTTGATGCACTTTGTCCAAACCACTCTAAAATTTTTCAAGGGAAATAAAGATGGATGGTGATAAAAAGCTGTGTTGCAGTAATTTAATTGCAGTATATGAGACTTAAATGCAAATGAAGAAATTAAAACATGCTTATGGAATGATATCATAGCATACCTTAGAAGATACAGTAGGCAAGGAAGCATGCCACAAAGGCTCGTGTAGTTGTTGCATCTCACGAAACTCCTGCAGCACGTCCTCTGGCGATTTCAATTTGCATTTCCACTTCCTTCTGCTATCCCCAGATAATTTTAGTTGATCCTTTCCTTCTTGTACTAACTGTAACATTTCTCTAAGCCATTCCACTTCCATGTCAAGCTTCAATTTTTTTGAGTTGACATCAAATAAGGAATTGCTTCCAGAACTAGTTGGCTCTATTCTTCCACCGTCTAAATTGCTCCTAGATCTGTTGTGCTCAATTTCTTCCTTGCCTCTTCTTGTAAAATCCTCAGTTATATCAGAACTCAAACTTTCAGATGAATCAGGTAGGAGTTCTAAGTATGCATTTGGAGCAAAAGAACTGACCATTGCACTTGTATCTTTCTCTTTAGTTTTCATGTTCCTTCGTTCAATATTGTCATCAACCACATATACATCATGAACAGGTAATTTATCATGAACTGAGTCATGGAGATCACTATCTTTACTACCAAGTTTGCTGAACTTCCCTGCATTTTCTCCCTCACAGGAAAAACATTTACTACTACTGATACAAGGCTGGTCCATCATCACTCCTTGGCATTGGAGAACTAGAGACTGATGAATCTCAGAAGCTATATCAGGTATCTGCATCATTGAAAATGAAGTGGAAGGATCTGTAGACTCATTTAGACGTGTCATTTCTCCTTCTTGAGCAAGAGGACAACTCAGTTGTGAATCTAACAACCTTTCATTTCCAACAGAAGTAGCACCTTTTGCTATCTTATTGGCAAGAAGTGTTCCAGTATTTTCAGCAACTGATGCTGATATTGGTAAACCTAAACCCCCATCAGGGTGAAATGATGAAGATCTCGCTACTCGCTTACCTCCAATATCCTGAAATTGGTTTGCCATAGTTACATCTACTGAGGGAAGCATCTGTTTATAGGCTTTCACTTCATTCTCCAAAAAATAATATTCTCTCTCCTTTCTTATAAGAATCTCCTTAAGTAAATTCATCTCTTCTTCATCATAGGCAAGCTGTTCCTCTGTCATCCTCTGATCCTGCCTAACTTCCATCTCTAATGCTGCCTTCTCCTTTTGTATGCGTAATATCATGGCAATGGCTTCATCAGCAGCAGTAGCTGCAGCTGCTCTCTCTTTTTCCAATTCCACATAAAGGGCAGCACAAGTTGCCTTTTCTCTTTCAAGATCTTGCTCAAGTGTTTTGACTCTATCTGCTTCATTTTTATCAAAATTCATCTTTTCATTGGTATCTGAATTTTCAACAGACGATGGACCCATGCACAAACTATTGCTCCCATCAAATGATCCACTTAATTCAATGCTATCCCAGGTTCTCACATCCACCATACTCTCGGTAGTGACCTTTCCATCATCTATACAAGGGGAAAGAGCATGACAAGAATCAGCATGCTATACTCATAGTGCAGTGAAAATTCAGATATAGGTTTCCAATAGAAACAATTTTATAAAAAGTGTCTCAACAATTAAAACCTTTCCATTCCATATTTCAACTGCACCAAGAGTCTTTTACAAATGTGTGTTTGCTTGTGTGTGTATTTATATGTATGCACATATTTATGTATTCATGTAGCCTATATGTAGGAAAAAGAGTGCATCAAGAATCCAGGACTATATATCTAAATTATAGAAATATGTAGAACTGTTGCCTATTACAAATGTCCAAGCATCTGATCAATTAAACTTACTGCCCTTTGAGGAGCCATAAATATATGCTGACCTGAAGCATACTTACAATTAATTTTTTCTTCAAAGTAGGACTCTCGTTGACTTTAGATTTACTAAAAATCTTAGGGTGACAGCTGCAGAATAAACCAATTTCAAACACTTGAAAATACATGTAGCCACATCATAAAGTATTTACACAAGGCATGAACTAAATAGATAAAGCCACACAAGCAACCGTTACTTACATTGAAAACCACCTTCTATCCCACTCAGAGCATCAAGGGTTTCAACTATTTCACTTCTCACTTTATGGTTAAGATCATATGGAGAGGAACTAACACCGGAAACTGTTGACCTTAAACTATTAGATGATGGAGAAGACATAAATTTTGCATACTTAAGAGCACCTCTTCTTCTTCTTCTAACTCCAGACTTTGGCTTCTGATTCCCATATCCCTTTTCCTTTACATTAACCCCACCTTCTCTATCACCCAAAGCCCGAGCCACCAAAGATGAGCTGGAACAAACTTCTCTATCCAACCCATGAAACCCTTCTTCAGATTTCCTATTCTCAACTGGATCAACGACCAAATTCCCTCCTTGTTCTTCAAAACCCGTAGAACTAAAAGCAAGCCTACTCCTAACTAGCTTATGAACAGAATCTATCTTTCTTAAGGGAATTTCAACGAGTAGCTTGGAGAAACAGGGATTGCTACCGTTTCCATAACCCAATGGACTACAACATGGACATGGTAAATATAATCCAAAAACACTAGCAAATCTCACACCAAAATATACAGCAGTTGACATACAAAGAAGGGAATAAGCTATAATCAGATCAAAAAAGGCACTTAATAAACCAAACGAAGTCCAGGAACTACGAATTGCATGTACAGCCATGACTTCCTTGACATGAAACTCAAACTCAGAAACCCAAGAAGTGGAAAAAGGTTCGGTTTTTAGACATGGAGGTGAAAACCCAAGAGATAGCTACAAAAAAAAAAAAATTAAATGGAACGATCTTAATAATGATATTTCGGTTAATTCCGTGTGATCATATCGTAATCAAACTTAGTACATAAGGGATAAAAACAAAAGGGGGGGGTGGGGGGTTGAGCGAATGAAGCCGAAAGTAAATTGGCTGAGCTGTTTCGTGGGGTCCAACGTTGTAGTTTTCTGAAAGTTGAAGGAATTAAATGATGAAGCGCTAGGCAGATGGTTTTCATTTATCTGGTTTTGAAGTGTGTTTGTTTGTGTATGGGTGGGAATTACGGGAATATTTCTATTTAAATGAATTTTTAAAATATTGTATTTAATAATAGGTTATTTATTTCTATAGTTGTGTCCGTGATCAATCTTAAAAATGTAGTCCTTATATTATGATATAAATTAAATGAATGTTTTTATTTAAATGAATTTTAAAATTTTGAGTATTTAATAATAGGTTATTTATTTTATTTACATAGTTGCATGTTCATAAAATCCTTAATTAATCTTTAAAAAAAAAGTGTGGATTTTTTATTTTCAGCCTTATATTATGATATAAATTGAATAGAGATCCAAACAATACACACACACACAAGAAATAGTGATTTTGGATATTGTGGGTAGAGTCTATAAGGAGGAAAACATCTTAGTACATTTTTATGTTATGTACACGTGTACCGATGATGCAAAATTTGGCCAAAAAATGACCAGCAACATATGACACGCCGCATCGCATCTTCTGTCAAGGTTTGTATAAAAAAGATGAATTAAAAGTTGCTGCGCCTTTTTTTTTTTTTTTTTTCTGTCATACTTGATATGTATTACACATTGTATTTGTATATGCTTATATTTTCTTAACAACAAAACACTCGAGAATAAAAAGATCAAAGTAGGGCTAATAGGAGCCCTCGCGCCCTTGCATAAGAAATTTTTAGGCAACAATCACCGAAGCATGTGGACGAATGCTAGAAGCGGAAAAAATTTGATAAAATCCAATTAATCTATAAACTGAATCAAATTAAAATGAAAATATGATTTCTTTTTTCTTTTTTCTTTTTCTTTATATGCAATTTGGTTTGAAAATTTTTCAATTTAAACCAATCCGAAAATTCATAATTGCTTTAGAGGATAATTTGAATTAAATTGTAAAACTAAATCAAACAAGTTTGAAAAATAATAATATTTTACTTATAACTAAAAAAGTTATTTATCATAATATAATATTTAAATGAATTTTTAGTTTATATTTATTGAATTATATATATATTTAAATTTATGACCATAATTTAATAAATACGTATATAGGTTAATTCAAATTTTATATTATATACTAATTTAAAGAGTAATTTCATTGTATTACATATTTAAAATTTTTTACTGTTTGAATATTGACTTTATTAATCTCTTAGATGATATCAGTAGATATTAACTATTAAAAGAATTCAACTCTGCTCATATGAAGTTATATGTTAAGTAAATGTTTTTAAAAAAAAAAAACAAAATATAATTTAATCCTTAAATCAAACCGAACTAAACTAAAGTTTTATGATTTAGAAAAACTATAAAACTAAGTCATATGGTTCAATTTGAAATGATGAAAAACCGAATCACAATTTTATGATTTGGTTTTGTTTGGAAGAAAAATCGAACCAATCCAATCATGCCTACCTCTAACGAATGTAACCTCCCATGATCACGGATCCTTAGGCAATGCCCCACATCTATGCCTATCCACATGTCCCTATGAAAGCTCGGACGAGCAACATTGGTCGATGAAAATGATAAAGGACCATACTCAATGTCACACATCGTTTCAATAATTGACATAATACGTGCTATTTAATGTGCCAAAACACGTGTCACAATCCTAATTTATATGGTGATGATAATTTACCATGTAAAGATTTCTAATCAGTTTTAGAACCTTCAAATTGTTTAGCTAAATTTTATAAAAAATTCAATTATTGGGAAGCTTTGGTTTATTGATACTTAAGCCAACTTCTAAACATTATAAATTAGTCACAAGTCATAAGGCTCACTAGGCCCAAAATAAAAGTCCATAATAACAATCCAAATACATTCCATAGATAGTCTAAAGTCATCAAATTCTAGGTAGATAGATAAATGTCTCTAAGAGAAAGTCTAAAAGCAGGTCAATCTAGTAATCATCCTTGTCGACTACATCACTCGTGAGGTCTACCTTCGAAAAGATCCTAAAACCACACATTTCATCCAACATGTCTGCTAGGTGTGGAATTGGATATGTGTACTTGATAGTGATTCTAGTGATAGCACGACTATCCATACACATCCTCTATGATCTATCTTTCTTCAAAACTAAAAGTGTAAGCATAGCACACGGGCTCTCACTTTCTCCGACATGGCCTCTTTCAATCAATTCATCCATCTACCTCTTCAATTCCTTTACTTCTTCCAAATTCAATTGATAAGTTAGCTTATTGGGTAATACAACTGCTAGGATAAGGTCAATATTGTGTTCAATTCCTCGCATAAGAGGCAATCCCATCAATAAATCCTCAGGAAATACATTTGCAAATTCCTAGCAGCTTCCAAATGGCTTCAATGATTAGTCCTTATACTTTCAAACTTAAAACCTATCAATGTACAACATGTACATAAGGCCTCCTGATCTAATAATATTCAAAAGCTTACCTTAAGTCATCAATAATGACTTGTTCCCATCTTTAACCAACTTCATTTAAGTACTTTTTACTTGAGAAGGATTCTTAGGTAACAACAAGATCTTACCATCTTTAGTCAATGCATAAGTATTCCAATATCTATCATGGACTACCCATCGATCAAATAATCATAACCTTCCTAACAATACATAAGAAGCACTTATGGAAATCACAGCACACCCTATCTCATCCCTATAATGATTAGTAATGTAGATCGAAACCTAGTAGCATGTACAAGCCATTTGTCACTAAGCTAATGGAGTTTATAAGATTTAAGATGGTTGAAAGTAGGCAATTTCAACTTTTCCACCAAAGAAGCAACAACTACATTAGTATAACTTCCTCCATCAATGATCATTGCACATATGTGCCCCTTAATCTAACACTTAATGTAAACTAAGTTCTCTCTCTACTTTGATATTGGTATAAAATCTATACTCAAAATATGTCTTTTTACTAATAAAATTACATCACCTTCAGCCCCTTTGGTACCATCCACCTCATTATTATATTGCCTTAAAACATTTCCATGATCGTATACTTCTTCCTTCTCACTTTCTTTACTTTTAGCATCACCCCCTTCCTTTATCACCATCACTCTTCTGTTTATACATTGTGCAACTATATGCCCAAATCTGAGACATTTAAAGCACTTAGGTTGACTATTACGCCTACCTTTAATATTTTCCTCTGGCTTTGGAACTAGTAGGGCCTTCCCTTTAACATACTCTTTATACTCATATTATTTCTTTTCCTTCTCATTTCTTCTCTCTTCACCTTTTCCTGATCTCCTAGAACCTCTAAACTTTGCCACATAAGGTACCCTGTAAGAATTTCTAATCAACTGTTGCTCCACCTTTATGACCAATTATATAACCTCTTCTAAGGTATCAATTTCTAGAAGTTCCACCACCTTCACAACATCATATACTGGAGTCTTGTTATGAAATGAGAAATAGTACATTCCTTAGATTCCATGACTTCACATCCAATCATGAGCATCTTAGACTTCTTAACATATCCTTCTACATTAACTCCACCATATCTCAAAGTTTAAAGCTTTATGTACAATTCCTGCTTATAACACTCGAGAAAAAAACGTGCATACATAAGGTGTTTTATCCCTTCCCATGTTTCTACATCTCCATCACCTCTCCTCATTAAATTCTCCCACCACAAGACAACATAACCATTAAACTCCAATGCCATTAACCTCACCTTAGTCTCTTTATCATAATTATGATAATAAAAATTCTTTTCAACCTTATGTTTCCAATCATAATATACTTCAATAGATTCACATCCTTTAAAAAGCAGGATTTTCATCTTAATTGTCTTCATACTTCTTAGTTGACAATTTCCTCTGTGATTCCCTTCCATATCAAAATTATCCTTGTTGCTTTTGTCAAGATCTATAACAACCCTTCTAGCCTGCCAACATACTCCTTCTATCGATGCCTCTAAGTTACCCTACTTGACATCCATAGCCTTAATAGACCTTGTTAAGTCTCACATAGTATTCTTTATTGTAACTCCTACAACATTCTTCACCCTTATACGTCCATTACCTTCTCATTTACGTTGATATCCCCCATCATTACTACCATGCACATTGTTTCTAAACATCTTCAATTTTAATCACTCCTCACACAATAACCAACTTGTATTTCCATTGTCAAAACCTTGACTCTAATACCAAAATGTGATGTGCCTCAATCTAATGGGTGGATTCAAACACAATCTAGCTTCTCTAAGTACACTTAAGATCAACAATCACAAAGGAATATTCTAAACTAGAAGTCAACTATTGATCTAAGAAGATTTCAACCACTAGATTACGTAAACAACAATATTTTTGTAGGTTTTTATTAACAAAGTAAAAAAAAGATATAGCCGACTCCTTCAATGGATATGACATACCAAAGGAAGATTGAACTATACACAATCCACTTGATATGACACATAAGCAGATTGAACGATGTGCTCACAATAGTTTAAGGAGATTAATAAGAGCAAAAGTATTAAACAAAAGGAATTCACACAATATGTAAAGAGATAATATCATTTAGTTGCTATCTTCATAGGATCACATAAGACTACTTATACTAGAGTGGTTACAAATATAGACATGACTGAAAGGGAAAATAAATATTGTTTATAGTCAAAAAGAAAATATTAATTAAGACCCTCCTAAAGTAATTCCTTTGGATTCTATGATGTGATAAGGTAGCTTTCATAACTCTTCAAAGGAATATGCCTTGTTGAAATTTAAACCCTAACATCTTCAATATTGTTCTTCAACCTTTTGAAACATTGATCTTCGAATTGACTTCCAAAACAAGATCGAAACCATAACTTTCCTTCTTACTGGAATCCCTAGTATCATAGTTAGCACTAGCATCTAAACTGGAACCCCCAATGTTCCTCTTTTCAAAACTAGCCTTTCCATCTTCTTCCGATAACAAAAAAACTTCTTCCTAAAGTAATGTTGTGAACTACATACCCTTTAAAATAAGTTTGCTCATCATTTTGACATGGTTCCTTGCAAAACTCTTTCTACCAAGTGATCTAAACCCTCCATCTTAACTTGAGTCATTGATCCTCTTAGGGACGAAACCAAGTTCGAAGCTCGATTCCCATAAGGGCTCTAATAGGTCACTCTCTTGATAATTTGGAAAGATCATGTGCTTCCTCAATGATGATTCTTTTAGGCTCTCAATCTTTTGATAAAGGCCTAAGAATATTAGAATTGATTTTAATATTAGTAAAGGTCTTACCAAGCACACTCAAGGGATTAATAATATCAATGAACCTATTATGCATTTCATTAATACTCCCATTAGGTTCCATTTAAAATTTTTCAAACTTTCCAAATAGAAGACTTATTTGTGTATTTTGAACTTGGGATGTTCCCTCATATGCACATTGTAGCTCATCACATGTTTCTTTAACATTCTTACATATGCAAGTTCTATTGAAATTATGCTCATTCATGGCATAATGTAAGATTTTCATAACAATTTCATTCACATCAAGCTTTTTCCAATCATCAATATAATTGTTTTCTTCTTTATTTTATATCTTGTAAAGTCCCTTTTCAATAACATTCCATAACAATTTATTTTAAGCCTTCATGAATATTCTCATTTTACATTTCCATTATTGAGAGTTATCACCAATTAGTAGAATAGCTTTAATACCAAATGAAATTCTAAACTAGAAGCTCAAGAAGGGAGAGGGAGTGAATTGAGTTTAATTGTATTTTAATAAAATTAACTACTCATTATGCACAAATGATGAAGAAATGAAATAATAAAATAATAAATGAATGGATAAAATGTTGGAAATAGAAGAGAGATAATGTAAAGAAGATTAAGTCAAATTTAATGTGAAGTCTATATTATCTCTTACTCTCCACAATCACATAATGCTTAACTGAGGACTTCACACTACTCCTATTCAAGAACTCCATCAATGATTCAAGAGCCTACAATAATTGTTTTATACTCACAATTAAAAATGTAGTGCACTCTCTTAATGGTTTACAAATGTAATACATTTACATTACATTAGGACTACAATAATATATAACAAATTATGACCAAGAGACAATAGAATTAATGGGTAAGAGAACAAGTAATAATTTGAAAATCAAGCTCAAAATCTCATCTCCTCTTAAAATGGTATTTAAATCCCCTTAACAAATTGTGACCATTACTCTCTTTATCCCTGCATTTAATGCTCCACAATGCTCTAGATTTCATAAAAGGTTTGGACTCTTTCAAATGCTTCATACTCTTTTACATTACCTAGAGCATTTTTACATTATGTTCAAGGAAGAGTCCAAACTCCTTACACATGCTCTGGACTGTTCTTTGAATCTTGATACTTTGATTCCTCCTGGTAAGAAACTATTCAAACTCTTCTTCAAATGATTTGAAGCATTCCATCACTTTTAAGTAGATGTTAGAAAAAGTATAACAATCCAAACTCTTCCAAATGTTGCATACCATTTTGATTAAAAAGAATGTTTTAAGCTACTTGAAATACCAAAACTCTTCAAACTTCATTTCTTGATAAAAATTATTTCTTTGTCACAAAACATAAAATAAAAATACTTATATTTAACACCTAAAGACAAAATATTTCAACTTTGGCTATTTAGATCTTGTTACAAGATAATTTTTTGATGAGTAAAGGACTATTTTCTAGTATAATTCATTTACCAAAAAATTACATGTTTAAGTTTGTAAAACCAAGTTTTGTCTCATCAAAATTCGCTTATAACCTTATGGTCCAACATTAATGACTTACATTAAGTAAAACTAAAGGGTTAAGCTTAAATAAGATAATTAGGGTTAAGAATTTCCTTATCTTGTAAATGGAGGAGACGAAGGGAAGAGGGTTTTAGAAACCTATGAAGGTGGTGACTCACTATTAAAGAAAGAGATGGGTATGTATAAAACCCTAAGAAGATAAAGTGGGGACCACGTGTTGTATGTCTTCTACTAACTTTTCTCATATGAATCCCTAATGACCTAATTAGTAAAGGTTAGTATGGTTTGGTTTGGTAGTGTTCACCCCCTTAAACCATACCCAACTGTATATTACAATTCCCACCCCCTCCCCCCCCCCCCCCCTCTTTTTTTTTCTTAAATCGAGACAAACCAGACAATTATTTTAGTAATTTTTAACCTAAAAAAAAGTTCAATATATGATTCAAATCATCATCATCATCATTATTATTATATACAAGTAAAAAAAAACCATAGAAAATTTTACTAGACATTAAAAAAATAATTTAATAAATTACTCTAGTATCACTCACTATTTTCAATATCTGTTTAATATATTTAAGAATATTTTATTATCTTTCTTTAGATATTTTGTTTCTATATCAGTCAATAAGTAAAAGTACACAATAAAAAAGTAACAAATTAATTGAAGAAAATCAAATAAGAGGAGAAATTAAATAAATAGTATGGAATTCTCTTTCTTTGTCATTAATTCTCTAAACTTTTATTGCCAGTTTCTTTGTTTGTTTTTCTTCTTCTTATGGTTTGATTCAATTTAAAATAGTTCAATTCATAGTTTTTTTAAACCTAAAAGAAAATGGTTCGATTCGATTTGTAATTTTTTTTTAAACCTTAAAGAAAATAGTTTGAATCTAAGTTTTGGAACCATTCGATCATATTCATGATTTAATCATTTTTTTTGCCTTACCCTACTCATTAGGATTTTAGCTTACCTAATCACCAATTAAACTTCATTTTAGCTCATAAACATTTCAAAATACTTAATTGATTGTTTAGACCCACTTATTGATTTTTCTTGTTGAAATTAAGTACACGGGTAAAAAATCATTTTAAAAAAATTAACCCTTAGACCTTAGAAAATCCTTATTAATTGACTTTGAATGTTCTCTTATCGAGCTTAATTACTTCATTTAATGGTTTGGGTTATTTTAGAAGCTATATTTTGAATTATTTATCAATGTTTCTTGGAAATAACTTACTAATTTTATATTTTGGTCATAAAAATTATTTTGTGGTATAATGTGAAGCCAAACAACTTCTTAAAGGAATAGGTTGCCAATGTAAATAGCATCATTAGCAGTTTTCAAGGAAGAAAGTGGACTACTTTAGAGGACCAACCAATTACTACCACAATGGTTTCTTTCCATCTTTTTATTTAGGGTAAGCCAATCGTAAAATCCATAGTTGTGTCAATCGGTGGACAATTCATGGAACCAATATTTTACTTTACTCTTTTTCAAAAGCTACATTGCTTCACCACTTGCTCCACATATTCCATTATATGTAACCAAACTAAATGTTCCCTTAAGGGTTTCAAAATTTGTGTTTCTAAAAAATGACATAATAATCCTCTTGCATGAATTTTCTTGTCTAAACAAATTACTATCAAATGTTATATATCAATCTTAGGCTCTTATTGCACATATCTAATAAATAGTGGAAAAGTTTGGATCACTCTTATATTAGTTTCTAACTACTCAAACCCTAACATCCTAATTTACATCATGTTAATCAAGACATATATCATAGGGTGCTCATTTGCCAATACATTAAAACTTTCGCTCTTATGCTTAATAACATAAGGTAAAGCCTAAAAAATCACTACTTGCTTAGTGTGTGCCTCCTTCTTGACTTAACTTGTCTTGTAATATGCTTTAATAGTTCTTAACCAGTATGTAATATGATTTTTAAAAATTTAAAAGATTTTTTCTTCTTTTTTTTTATATTTTATTTTTATGGTTTTCATTTTTAATTAATTTATTTTTTTATTTAATTAAATTATTTATTTGGGCCAATCAAAACACATGACACACGGTAATGAAAAGTTTAATGATATTGAAAAAGTTTTAACTTCGCAAACTTTTGCAAATGTTGAAGACTAAAATAAAATAGAAAAAAAAAAGACTTAACAATGGGTGATGGTATTTTGCCTAAATAGTAAACATAGGTAATAAATAAGAGAATACTAAAGATTCGTGTCATAGAGTTTCTCAATTTTGACACAAGGTACTTATTAGATCAAATAAGTACATTAGGTCTACTAGAATTATTTTGCTTCAGACTAATACCAATTCAACTCATTTCATGAATAAAATGTGACCAATTAACCAACTAACAAAATTACTTGTTACAAATAACATCTTGTTGTTGCATCAAAACATATAAATGTTGACTAATTTGGCTAATATTGAACTTGGTATGACTCAAATA
Organism: Laguncularia racemosa; assembly: GCA_037954665.1. Taxonomy (NCBI): domain Eukaryota; kingdom Viridiplantae; phylum Streptophyta; class Magnoliopsida; order Myrtales; family Combretaceae; genus Laguncularia; species Laguncularia racemosa. Next base: position 465,553 of record JBBMOL010000232.1, read on the forward strand.
GAAAAATGGTAAAATGTTGAAACCTAAAAATGTATTTATCTCATAAATACTGCGTTTTATGTTTATTTTGATACTCGTTACTTAAAAGCTTTTATCCTATTGAGAGACTAGATAGATTTTATAAATTAAAATTCATTTGTGGTGCTTAATTGGTTTCTAAGCCTTGCATACTTTTACTATGGTCAACTACATGGTGAAGTTATCACACATCGCAATTTGAAGAGGCAATAATTATATATGTGATCGCTAAAATTTTATTTAAGTAATTGACAATTATATATATTCTTTTATTGTGTTACTATCATGTCTATATCTTTTTCCTTTTACATGTTATACCACACTTCGACGATATCATAAATTAAGAAAAAGATAAGATGAATTGTATTTTGAAATAGATAATCTTACATTTGTTCTTCAACCTTTAAACAAATAAAACCATAAGTAGTTTTAGTTTTGCATTCATAGTCTAAATGTCTTATCTAGTTAAAAATAAATGGAAAATGTACCTATATTTAAATACATATATACGAAACCATTGATTAGGTATTCAAGTTCCATGTCTACAAATATTTGAAATATGATTTTACTCTCTCATAAAAAATTATTTGAAGGAAAGACTTGCTTTAAAAGTTAAAGAAAGTTTATTTACATCTAATTGATACTTTTAGGGCATCAATTATAAGGCCAAAAAATAAAAGTGTCAATTTGAGAATGAGAAACGTAAGTGCCATAAATAAAATAAGGAAAAATTGAAATTAAACAATACCAATCCTATGGGTGCTTTGGGTTGGTGAAGACAAGGCCATCCCACCCTCACCAACTCCCTAACCCCAAGCAAATCTGCCATTGACATTGACCCTACCCACCTTGTTTTTCTCTCCCCTCCCTCGTGGGTTCAAATATTTCCACTCAATCTTCCTTATATTTGCTTGTTCTGCCACCAAAATCAAACACATCACAATTCACATTTTCTTCTCGTCTTTCTGCTGCTTTGCAACATGGGTTCTCAGAGCAAAGTCTTCACCTTGGCCGAGGTTTCTCACCATAACACGGCCAAGGACTGTTGGCTCATCATTGAAGGCAAGGTCCGTATATATGTGTGTTTGTGTATCTAAATCCTTATGAAATTTTAGTTTTCATTCTATTTTGTTAGCCCCCAATTCGCAAGTCCCTTTATTTGTATGAAGGTCTAATAATCATCATATTGAATTGATACCCGGTTTGAACTTTTGTTAATATTCTGCTAATCTGATTATTGTTGAGTACAGTGGCTATTCTTTTGTGTCTAAATTTGTATAAAGTTTCAATCTTTACACAATTTTAGTGACACCAAATTTGAGTTCTGTTTTCAGTCAATATATCATGTTTATGTAATGGTCTCTGTTTAATAGAGGATGGTTTGAATCTAATTCTTTGTAAGGTTTTATATTTGATCTATTGAATGAATAACCTAATTGAGTTTTGGTACTACTATGCGTATTTGACAACCATTGACATGAAATTATGTTCTAATTGCAGCAGCTTTTAGTTTCATGCATGAGTACACAAAATGGTGGAATGTGGATCTTTAGAGATTCCAAGTCTTATGGACCACTGTTTGGCTTGTATTATATTGATCGAATGGATATTTTTCTTTTTTCTTTTTTTGTGTTTTCGTTCCAGCCTGTTTCTTGATATTTGTTTGTTTATGTGCTATGTTAGTATTGCATGGCAGAGAATTTGATAAAGAATTTGGTATAGCTTGATTGAGATCCGCTTCTGGGATCTTTAGGTCTGCAAATAATTTCTGCAACTTTTACTAAGTTTGGAATCTCGGGTCATCTAGCATTTTGGTGATATAAGCAAGTCCCTAATTCAAATCTTTTTAACATAGAACAAATGGTAGCTTTGATCTTTCTCTTCATAGCATACCCATGTCTCATTCTAGGGAATTTAGTAGGATTTAAGCTATGTTTGGTGACAGCAGCAAAATGTTGCATTCGAAATGCTCGTCATAAGAAAGCATGAAAAGAGAAAAGTTTCCACTATATACCATGGTTAGTGGGAAATAGCCTTGGATACTTGGATAGTTTCCTAATAGTTACTAATTAGTCTAAAATGAGTTGCAGTATATATATATATATATATTTATATTTCTGCCTTTAGTTTTAATTAATGGTTGAGTGCTTCAATTACTAATTTTTAAGTAGCCAATCAAAGCTTTATGTTGTTTGAAACTCCCCAATGATTTACCTTGGGCACTTTCATGGGGCTATACTAATGTGCCAGTGAGCATCTCACTTCATCTGCAGATATACACTAGATTAAGACCCATAATTGATTTCTTCAAGCCAAAAGCATTGCTTCCTACTAAGATGTGAAACTAATGGGTTGACACCAGTTACTGCCTTAATGGACCATTGAGTTAGTATAAGCAGATTTTTATGTTTTGAGTGAATCATCTCAGGAAGTTGATACAACTGACTACTTTGACATTGGTATCTTTTCTTGAAGGCCAAATAAAAGGAAATTGGTACTTCTCTTTGATGTCTCAGTTGCATTTGAACTCACGTGTATTATCTAATCTATTCAAACAGGTTTATGATGTTACCAAGTTCTTGGAGGACCACCCTGGTGGTGATGAGGTGTTAATTTCATCCACAGGTATTGATTGAATGAAAAGAAACCTCACACCCCTTTCTTTACTTGAGTTTCTACAAAAGATTTATGCCCAATGCATGCACCCAAATCCTTTCACTGGAAATGATGTCTGTACTCCATGCTTTGCAGGAAAGGATGCAACTGATGATTTTGAGGATGTTGGTCACAGTAGCACAGCAAAGGCAATGATGGATGAATTCTATGTCGGGGATATTGACTCGGCTACTATTCCTAGGAAGATGAAATACGTTCCGCCCAAGCAGCCTCATTACAACCAGGACAAGACACCGGAGTTCATCATAAAACTACTCCAGTTTCTTGTTCCCTTGATTATCTTGGGTGTGGCCTTTGGCATTCGTTTCTATTCCAAATCTGCGTAAAGTTTGGCATTGTGTGGACAGAAATTGTACCATCTGAATAAAATTTCTAGCTCTAGGCATCCATTTGTGTTTCCTTTTGGTGGGAATTTCTGCGTTCTATTGTTGTAGAGAATGTTCTGACAATTGAAGTTGGCTTTCACATCCTTTGCCTTCCTGCAAGTTGACATTGCCAGTTTCTTCCTGTTCCTTTTGCCATTATTCGACTATCGTGCTCCAAAGGGTTGGTGAAGTTTTTTCATTTCAAAAGGTTAAAATCCTTATGCGGTTTCAAAACTGTGTTTCCAAATTTTTTAATCATTTTACATGAATGTCTTGTGTCACTCATAGCGAGCCGTTATTTTTGAAACGCGTATGCAAGTGTATAATCTGACATTTCTCCTTTTTCCCCTTCCATTTCTGCAAATGGAAATGGATGCGTGTAGGTGTTTAGGAAGAATCCAAGGGTTGTTGAAATTAATTGATTAAGCTTAAAACTAAAGCTTGTTTTGCAGCTTTTTGAATCAATGCGTTATATTTTGAATTACTATATAATATTTATCCCCTTACTTTTCTTTTTGTATAGTTAGATATTCAATTTTTTGGTAAATATTATTCATATATCAATGACATGTGAATTTGGATCCTATATTTGCAGCGGAAGATCGATCGATCAATCTTTGTACCATTATCCAATTTTTCTTCTCCTTTGCGCAAATCTAACTGAAAAATTACAAATCCAAACCCTAAACCCCAATGAAAAACTTATAAAAGTGACGAATTGAAGACGACGATGGACACATCTGCAGATTTTCCTCCAAACGATAGGGATCCATCGGGTCTGGATCAAATGGTATTATTGGATCTTCCCAAACATAACCTCGTCACTTGTCACTTCCAGACGCAGAGAACGTTTGATCCAAGTCTTCCCATTCTGAATACCGACTGTTTGACATGTTGAACGACATTACTTCTCTCGACATGCCTACGACTGATTATGGTAAAAAATTGCACAAATTTGGAGTCAGGATATTTGAATTAAGTGGGATTAATCAGCAATTGAAGATCAATTCTTCATTCCTAATCTAGCACCTGGTAGCACAGACACTGAATAAGTTCAGAAAATAATATCAATGCCATGCAAAGTAATCGCAACTGCTTCATTGCAGACAATGAAGTGGAGAGCATGCATGGTTTTGGTAATTATTCGTCAAAAGGAATAAACTTAAAGAGTGGGCTTTGGAGGGTTTTAGGGTTTAAATATGGTTTTTTTTTTTTTTTTAATTTTAATCTGTAGATATGGAAAAATGAGGGATACACTCACGCATTGTGTTAAAAAGAAAGAAAGAAAGAGAGAGAGAGTAAAATTACATATATGTAAATTGTAATTTATCATTAAATTAAAAAAAGCTACTATAAAATAAAAATAAAATAAAATAAAAAGTATATATATATATATATATATTTGTGATATTAGCTAACAACCATAAATAATATGAACTAAAAAAAATTAAAAAAAAATGATTTTTTAAAAAGTAAAAAATCATTTTAGTTAGTTTTCACAAGCTTCCTTATAGCTAAGAATCACCAAATATCTACTTTTTTTCTTCTTCTTTTTTAATCATCATTTATCCTTTACATTACTGACAATTATAGCCTTATCTTGATTGCTACAGGTTTTATTTTATAATGAAAGTACTGTTTTTCTGCTGAATAAGCACGCCAAAAATCTACCCAATTTTGTAATGATGTGGATAGTTTATTGCATTGATTTAATTTTAGCATGTTTGGACTTTGGATGCACCATAACATGACATAGGTTTGACTTGGAAGGCCATTCCGTAGGTTGGTGAGCCTACATTTTAATAAAATTAATAAAGATTCTTTTTCTTAATTAGTTGTTGGTCACGGTTCATTGTCTATGGAAACTAAGAAATCTCGCCCGATTGTTGCTGGCTGTTGGCTAGCCCACCTATCCACCCCTGTACGCACACATTGACCAACCAACCTACCTTCATCCCCTCCTCACCATGAAGCTTAAAAAAAAAAAAAGCCCAAAAAATCAATACATTTAATAAAAACAAATGACCGATCATAAAAGGAAAAAACAAAAAATCATAATATAACAACAACAAAATCATAATATATATATGTAATAAAATATTAGCAACAAAGTATACAAATGATAGTTATATAGGACAGTAAGTACTTTATCAAAATATTCTCTTTGAAATATTGGAAATTCATATTAGAGGATTCTTGGATAAAATTAAAATTAAAAGAAAAAAATAAAAATACTAAAAACAATAAAGTTATTAAAAAAAGCCATCAATTTTTTTCTTAAAAAAAGGGTCTAAACTAAAGAAAATAACAATCCCTAAGTGCCATTACTTTATATTAATTTTATGTTGATATAACAATACACTTTATGAGTATTTTTCTAACATAAAATTTGTGAAAACAAGTTATAGTTTGTAAAAGATATATACTATATGCCTATAAAAAACAATCTAACCTACACCTCAACTATTATAGCTTGTTTGAATTTAGTTGAAAAGAAAGTTAGCTTGGTGTTTGTTGATAGGCTACTTTAAACCTAAGCCCCACATCTAGTTCAATCTACAGTACATCGAGGAGCTACCAACGATTTGGCCTTTAAGCCTTGGTTGGCTAGACTAAGTCTAGTAAGAGTATGACCAGCCTAGCCATAGTTTGAGTAAAGAGGCAAGAACAATTCTTATCTATAACCACACACAATTCCACTACCTTGGATTCTCAAGTCACATCCCACATCATTGGTCTCAACCAACTCCTCCCAACTACTCATTTACTTAGCTTATAAATACTAGAATAGGCCTTGGGGTAAACACTTTTTCACTTTAAAGTACCGTTGTTATGTTGATTTTACCTTTAACTCTTTCTCTCTTAAACTCTAACTTGGGCATTGAAGTGGTCACACCAAAAACAACCCGACATCCCCAAACTCACCTTGCCTTGCTCATTTCAAGTCATTAATCTCTAGTTAAAGATCAACTAACAACATTTGGTGTAGTTAATTTGAGAACCACGACAATGTTTGGTAGCAAACACTCTAAATCCTCTTAAAACAACCAAATACAAAACTACCCTCCTACCCTTATTAACGCCTCTACCACCTTATCTTCATAATATCCAATAAGGCAACAAAGTGATGAAGATAAGTTGACATGCCTGGAGTAAATGCTTAATAACCTCATGGACGAAAACACAAAGCTTCGTGCTTGCATGGAAGAGTTGCAACAACAACGACCACTACAATGACAATGTTCTACGTAGCTTGTAGAACAAGGTAGTGACCATGCATCCACCTAATAGTTGCCACCACAACCACCTGCGGCACAAAATATTCCCCCACTAGCTCTCCTTACATCAAGCAATCAAGTTGCATAGTAGCAATTGAGCCTTCTGATGCACTCTCATCGCTCCCTACACGACACCAATGTAGGCAAAGTAGAGGATTGGGTTAAAAGATTATCCAACCTCTGCGATTTTGAGAAGACTAATCATTGGGATTATTTTTCTTTTAGACGATCTCTATTCACTCAAAAGATCTAAGACAAGGTGCTACTTGCTTACATTTGGGTCTATATGCTGGAATTCTACTATGGGATAATTAACTTGGGTGATCACCTTGGTTACTTTATGGTTGTGGAAAAGGTCCAAACCATTCCATGCTAAGTGCAAATGCATTCCAGGATGTAAGGAAAGAGTTTGAAGCATTGCAAAAAAGTCTAGACCTTTCCTTGACTTGAAATGAAGAAAACTGTAGGGGAGACAAAATGGTCCAAAGCATTGCAAAAAGGTTTAGACCTTTTATGAAATTTATAGCAATTATAAAGCATTTAATGCAAGAGTGAAGGGAGCAATGGCCATATTTTGTTGAAGGGCTTTAAATAAAATTTCATAGGCAAATTGAAGATAAGAAATTGAGCCTTATTTGCAATATTACTACCTATCTTCTTACTCACAAACTCTCTTGTACTTTTGCTCATTATTTTTCATTTTTTGTTAAAGCCCTAATGTAGTACAAATGTAATCCTATTGTAATTTCTACTAAGAGAGTGCACTACACTTGTGATTATTGTGAGTGCAAAACAATTATTATAGGCTTTTGAGCCATTGTTTAAAGTGTTAAATAAAAGGGTGTGTAAAGTTCTTGGTTGGAGGTAATTGTGTGCCATAGAGGGTAGAGGGTGGTCCGAACTCCACATTATATTCGGCTTGATCTTTTAATCCCTTTCTCTTTTTATTTTCATTTTTTTTATTTGTTGTATTATTTTTATATTATTTCAATTATTTGATCATTTATGTGAGAAATCATTAGTATGCAATAATTGGCAATTAAACTCAATTCAACCCCGTTCCTACTATTGTATTTTAATTGGTATCAGAGCTAGTCTTTAAGTTTATTTGTGTACTTAATTGCATCTTAGAGTAAAGATCATGGTAACTGATAAGTGTCACAAGACCCTTAATTCTAGTGCTTATTAGTTATAATTTTATATGAATTTCATGTAATTTGTGAAGAAAAGGATACTTATATGATTAAATTTTAATTTCAAGCATCAATGGAGACAAAAGAAAAATTTAAGGAGGATATGATCAAAGACAAAGTGAAAATTGGCGAAAAAATAAAGAAAAGTGAATTTTTGGCTTAGCACAACTTTCAGCACAATCCGTGCTGGGTGAAGAAAATGGTCAAAAATCATGCCAAGACGTGCCCCAAGTTTAGCACAGCTCGTGCTGATGAGTGACAATAAACATCTTATTCAACCCTGCCCCGAGCACGGCTATGCTGGAGGTCGTGCTGAACTGGGCATTGAAGAATAACGTGTTCTGAAGTCAGCATGGCCGTGCTAAACCTTGTTTTCGCAAGAACTATAAATAGATACATTATTTTATTTTAAAGAGGGACTTCTTTCATTCTGGCTTCGTTTTGGAAACCCTAGGATCATTCGAGATCACAAAACAATAAGGAATTATTCTTTTTCTCATGAATCAATTATATTTCTCTAGATTCTCTGTTTTTATTAAAAACTCCATGGAGGAGTAATTTTTTATATCTTTCATCTTGTGAAACCTTAACTCATGTACTAGACCATTGATTGATTAATGAATTATTTATATCTTTGCATCTATTCATGTGTTTCCGTTGTTCTTGTGATTGATTTATGTGTGCAAATTGATTGCATGTTTGATTTTTATTAGATTGAAAGAGGTTTCGTTTAGTAAATTAGATCTTCATGAATAGAGAGATTACATGTTTTACCTAAAGGTAGGAGAACATTGATTTTCTGCAATTTATTGGAATTTGAGAACTTAAGGAGATCTTGCATGACAGTAGTGATGAAGAGGTCTCCATTATTTTATGCATGATTATGAATTGATTAACTCGAGGGAGTAATCGATTTTACTTGAGAATTTCTGTAGTGTAAAGTGTAATTTGATTTGTTAATCAATATCTTATTTTGAGAATTTAAGGGTTAGGGTGGAACAAGATGAGGGGTATATTTTGTGATTGAATACACTTTTTAGACAATATAATTCAATTATAGGGTTATCAGGAATTGTTAGTTATTAATTTAATTCATAATTCCTACATCATAAATTAGACTAGATAGTAGAGAAAGGTAATATTAGTACTTGTTTTCTAGATCCTAGAGGACGACACCTATTAAATCTATACTATAATCGATAGGTATATTGCCTAGATCAATAGTAGATTTTATTGGTTATAAATTTAAAACTTAAACGATTGGTTAGATTTAAGCGACACTAGCAACCAATACACTAAGCTTTTTAAAATGAAAAAAATATAAATAGACCACCTCTCTTATAGGATCAAAATTTTCATTAAAGTATAAAATAGATTGCTTTAAGATGTCATACATAAAGGACCAATCAAAATAGAAGATAAAGAAGAAGATTATTATGATGATAATGATTGGAAAACGGCTTGAATTGAATGACATCATCATAAATATCTTATATTATGCTATGAATGAAAATGATTTTAATAGAAATTACATGTGTAATAATGCTAAAGAAATATGGGATGGATTGCAATGCACATATAAAGGAATTTATTCTGTTAAAGATACAAAAGTGTGCTTGCTATGTGGTTGATTTGAAAATTTTAAGATAAAACCTAATGAAACAATTGATGAAATGCATAATAGGTTCATTAATATCATTAATCCTTTAAGTGTTCTTGGTAAGACCTTTACTAACATTGAAATCAATTCTAAAATTCTTAGGTTTTTACCAAAGGGCTAGGAGTCGAAAAGAACCATTGTTGAGAAAGCTCATGATCTCTCCTCACTTTCAAAAGGGCAACTTTTTGAGACTTTTAAAAGTCATGAGATGATCAAGAAGTAAGGAGAAGAGTCAAAGAAGAAGAAAATTGCTCTTAAGACATCTACACCAAATGCAAGTGATGATGATGAGGAGATGGCATTGATGACTAGGAAATTCAAGAAATTTATAAAATTCAATAAAATGTGAAAAAAAAAGGAGGACACCGAAACGCATCAAGGATAAGAAAAGAGAGGAAGGAAGTTTTCACATGTTTCAAATGTTACAAGCTAGGCTACATTCAACAATATTGTCCAATGCTTAAGAAGGTCTGCAAACAATAAAGAAGAGAAATTGAGTGATGACGATTCAAGTGATTTGGATGAGGAAGTTTGCTCCATGGCCATAGATAATGAGGTATGCTCAAGCTCTTCTAATGTCTCTTATGATGAATTAATAAATATGTATGATGAGTTATGCCAAGAAATGGTTAAAATGCAACAAAAGAATGACACATTAAAGAAAATGATGAAAGAAGTAGGTAGTGAACTAGGTATGTTCAAGAATGAATTAATTGAATTAAGAGGTGAGAATGAGAAGTTGAAAGAAGAAAATGAGTTTTTGAACTTACAAAATGAAAAATTAAGACAAAAGAATGTGAAGTTGATTAAATAAAATGAAGAATTGAGTGGATGCAATAAAAGGCTGGAAAAGGAATATAACTTGTTAAATAATGAATCTATAAAGGATAAGAATGTTGAAGTGGTATTTGATAAGCTAGAAGAAGCTAAAATGGAAAATGCTATCTTGAAATCTAACTTAATGATGCAAAGGAAACTATAGCTAAATTCACCAAAGGTGAAAATAAATTAAATATGCTTCTAGACCAACAAAGGTTTGCATTAGACATGGGTGGAATTGACTATAGTGAAAATAATAAGAATAAGTCCTACAAAAATTATTTTGTTAAAGCAACACATAGAACTTGTAACTGTTATGATAGGTATGAGTTGTATGGCTATATTGCTCATAGTTGTGTAGTAAAGTATAAGGGTACTTTGCATGATGGAAGAAAGATGGTTTGGGTCCCTAAGGGACAACCTTATAATGTTGCAACTAATTCCAAAGGACCCAAACTCACATGGGTATCAAAGAAATAATTTTCCTATTGTTGTAAAAACCTTCAAGGTGGAGTAAAAAGTAGTACTTGGATAGTAAATGTTCAAGACATTTGAAAAGAGACTCATCCAAGTTCTCTTCATTGACCTTAAAGGAGGAAGGGAGTGTTACCTTTCAAGACAACCAGAAAGCTACAGGTCTTGGTGAAGGTAACATTCTTGTCAATAAAGATTTAACTATTAAGAATGTGTTACTTGTAGACAATTTGAAACATAATTTGCTTAGTATAAGTTAATTATGTGATGTTGAATACAAAGTCACATTCCTAGCATTTAAGTGTACTATTGAAAGAATTAGTAGTGATCAATGTTGTTTTGAATGGTAGATAAGGAAATATTTACAAAATTGAATGGTATAGATAAGGAAATATTTATAAAATTAACTTTGGTAACTTTTCAAATTTAAATGAAACTTGTCTATTTGCTTAAAATAATTTAATTGGTTACATAATAGAAAGTTAAGACATGCTAGTACGAAAGTCATTTCAAAACTTGTTAAAAAAAGACCTTGTCAAAGGATTGACAAAAATCAATTTTCAAAAAGACAAGGTTTGCCAAGCATGTCAACAAGTGAAGCAAACAAAATTCTCTTTGAAACTTAAGGATGCTATCTCTACTTTTAGGCCACTACAACTATTGCATATAGACTTATTTGGACCAACTCAAACTATGAGTTTAGGAGGCAAAAGGTATACTATGATCATTGTTGATGATTTCACTAGATACACATGGACCTTCTTTCTTATATGTAAGGACAAAACCAATCATGTGTTCTTTAGATATTGTAAGAATGTTCAAAATGAAAAAGGATCTTACAATTAACTCCATTAAAAGAAATCTTGGGGAAGAGTTTGAAAACTTTGAAATGGAAGAATTTTATGAACAAAATGGTATTAAATATATCTTTTCAACACTTAGAACTCCACAACAAAATGGAGTAGCCAAAAGGAAAAATATAACTTTAATTGAAATGGCTCGAACAATGCTTTGCAAAATTGATTTTCAAAAATACTTTTAGGCCAAAGTTGTTAATACCACTCGTGTTTTTATAAGAACTATCTTAATTTTTTTTTTTATGAGCTTTAAAAAGACAAAAGACTTAACATCTCTTATTTCCATTCATTTGAAACCAAATGTCTTAAATAATGGAAGGGAGCAATTAAGTAAGTTTAATTGTAAATATGATAAAGCTACATTTCCTAATTATTCTTTAATCAATAAGCAAATAAAGTATTCAATAAAAGAACTTTAGTTGTTGAAGAACCAACACATGTTGCATTTAATGATTCTTTACCTTGCAAAATTCAAATGATGATGTTGATGGTGTATGTGCTCATTTAGATAGATTTGATCTTGATAATAATCTAAATAATGATACTAACAAAAAAGCTCCTAGGAAGATGACAATTTGAATCAATCTAGTTATCTAGACCTCCTTAGAGGATGGTGTTTTACTAAAAATCACTCTAAACATCTTATAATTGGAGAACCATTCATTAGTGTTTTAACAAGGGCCTCTCTTAGAAATATGATCAATTTGGTATTCCCATCTCAAAATGAACCTAAAAATGTAAATGAAGCTCTAAAAGATGAATTTTGGAGTCAAGATATGGAAAAGAGCTAGATCAATTTACTAGGAATGAAATATGGAATCTAGCACCTAGACCTAGTAATAAATTGGTAATTAGTACTAAATGGTTTTATAAAAACAAGTTGGATAAAACCGAAATAGTTACTAGAAACAAGGCACACTTAGTTGCTAGAGATTACAATCAAGAGGAGGGAATTGATTTTGATGAGACCTTTGCCCCAATTGTTAGGTCAAAAGCCATAAGAATACTTTTGGCATTTACTGCCTTTAAGGATTTCAAACTTTTTCAAAAGGATGTTAAAAGTGCATTCTTAAATGGCTTTATTAGAAAAGAAGTTTATGTTAAGCAACTTTTGAGTTTTGAAAATAATAAATTCTATAATCATGTATTTAAGCTTAACAAACTACTTTATGGATTCAAACAAGCTTCAAGAGCTTGGTATGAGAGGTTAAGTAGTTTATTGCTAAACAATGGCTTTTCTAGAGGAAAACTTGATACAACATTGTTTATTAAGAATAATAAGTTAAATACATAGATCGTTCAAATCTATGTAGATGACATTGTATTTGGCTCTACTTGCATCAATCTAGCTGAGGAGTTTGTTGAATGCATGAAGAAAGAATTTGAAATGAGTATGATGAGTGAACTCAATTACTTCTTAGGTCTCCAAGTTAAGCAAACCAATCAAGGAACCTTTATTAACCAAGCTAAGTACTGTAAGGAGCTCTTAAAATGGTTTAAAATGGATAATTGTAAAGTTGGGCTTATTCCTATGAGCACTACGCTTAAATTAGATAAAGATGAATTTGGTAAACTTGTTTGTGAAAAAACTTTATAGAAGTATGATGTGTAATTTGTTGTATCTAACCACTTCTAAACTCGATATTATGTTTATTGTGTGCTTATGTGCACGATTTCAATCTTGCCTTAAAAAATCTCACTTGAGTGCTATAAAATGCATCTTCAAGTACCTTATTGGCACTATTGAAAGTGGCTTGTGGTATCATAAGTTTATTTCTTTCAATCTAGTATGATACTCTAATGCCAACTTTGTCGGTTATAAAATTGATTGAAAACGTAGAAGTGACACATGTCACTTTCTTGAGAACTCATTAATGTCTTGACATTCTAAGAAATAAAATTTGGTAACACTATTAACTGTTGAGGCTAAATATGTAGCCACCGGTAGTTCTTGTGCTCAAATCCTTTAGATGAAACAAACCTTGCATGATTATGGCTTAGAATTTGAAAAAGTTCTAATTCAATATAATAACAATAGCGTAATCAATTTAACAAAGAATCTAATCAAACACTTAAGAACTAAGCATATCGAGATAAGGCATCACTTTATACATGATCATGTCTAAAACAATGACATGTGCTTAAACTTTGTTCATGCAAGTAACAAAATAGTGGATATTTTCACAAAAATCTTGAGTGAGGATCGCTTTTACACATTAAGAAGAGAATTGGAAATGATCATACAAGATGAATGTTAAGACTCAATGAATTAAAATAGTGATTTTGGTAAAGATTAAGTTTTTCATTATATAAACTGAGTTACAATATGATATTAGGGGTAAGAAACATAGTTATATAGCTTTTGTAGAAGATTAAGTTTTTCATTGTATAAACTGAGTTACAATATGATATTAGGGGCAAGAAACATAGTTATATAGCTTTTGTAGTATAACTTAATATTTTTTTACACACTTTATGCTTATTCATTCCTTCTTTAGCTCCTTTATACTATTTTTGGTTCCAAAAAGCTTTTCTTTTTTTTTTTTCCCGCTTTCTTGGAATCTATGCCATAGGTATGTTCTAGCATGTGTAAGTAAACTATTGAAATTAGTTGGAGTGACTAATTTGATACTTTGATATGTTTTGTGCATATTCAAACTTTTTCATGCTAGCTTTGGTTCTTATGTGCACATATTTTGATTTCTAAAAATTCATACCCAATCTATGTTTCCATATGTGTATTGACCCTATTGAAACATGTTCAAGTGATTCAATTAGCTTTGATATGCTTTTGTGCACATTTGATGGCTTTAACCCCTATTGATCAATTAAAGGACTCTAATGAGTTTGTATGGTAACTTTGCATTCTTTCAAAATTCTATATCTTGTTCATGCCTTTATAAAAGTTATTCAAGCTATTGAAACTTGCTCAAAATGTAAATTCACAATAGATATAATTTGGTGCACACTTACATCTTCAAGATTTTTTAAGCTTACATCATGTTCTTTAGAGCAATTAGAGTAGTGATTTTAAGAACAATTCGTTTTTAAGTGTTGTTTGTGGTACTATATTGTTCATTCATGCATTTGAAACTTATTTAAAGTATTGATTAGTTAACATGATGGTTTGGTACAAGTTTGATTCTCATTATGCTCCATTTGAACTTAAATAATTTTAAAAGGAACCATATATGTCTTCTTGTGATGCTTTAGTCTTTTGATAATGCAAGTTGTATTTTTAAAGCATGAAACAATCTTACAAACCTACCTAAAGCATCTTAGGGTGGAATTTTCTCTCCAAAATGAGATTTTGACCCAATACATAAGCCTTTAGGGGGAATATGCATCTATAGAATCAGATGCTTTGGACCTTTCTCAAATGATCCAGACTATTTGCTTTAAGCCAAAAGCTAGATTACTCTCAACAGGCAATGTTTCAAACCTTTTCAAAATGGTTTAGATCATATTTTTTGGTTGCACAAGAGCATTGCTCTTGGTAAGGAATATTCTAGACTTTTTCAAAAAGGTCTGAAGCATTTGCAAAACTCTATAGATTGTAATTGTAGGAATGCCCAATTCTTCTCGTTTGTTCCTCATTTTTCTCTTTTTTTCAACCTCTCACAAACCCTCTTACACACTCTAGACTTCCTCTTTCATATTTCAGTCTTTTCACTCCAAATACTTTGAACCATCCACTTTTTCTCGACAACGCATCATCATATTCTTCCTTTTTCCCACACTTTTTCCTTCTTTCCACATACATATTCCACAAACCCTAATCCTAACCTTACTCACCAAGTGTTGGCTCAAATTCCTATACTAGTTATGGCTAGAACAAAGCTCCTAGTTGTGAGACTACCAACACCTCCCGCAGTTGCCCATAATCTCACTTCAAATCATTTTCCTTGAAGAGCACACTATGAAAGGTACTGCACTAAATTTGCAAAGCGTGTTATTAATCATGGTAGATTTTGTTATTTGGGTCTCTTAGCATAATTACAACTTTGGGATCAATTTGATTTTCAAAATGGCTGTGAGTATATGAATAATCTACCTATGCGGCTATGTGAAATAGGTGTTCGCACTTGTTTAATAATCTAACAGATAACTATGATAATAACACTGGAGAGTACTCTATTGGTATTTAATACACTAGGCATCAAAGGCGTAAAAATGTATTATATTCAGATTTTTTTGTCGTCATGTTGTAATTGCTATGGAGACTACCGCTGATTTGTTGGGCGTTCGTCATGGTGGTGTTCCTTTTGGTGATAAGGTTGATATGCGTCAATCATGTACCAACTTCTTTGGTCCACAAGTAGAGTTCACCTCTAACTGGCGTGCACAAGCAAAAGTACTTGGAGTTAATTCCTTATTAACTATTCAACACACGCTTCATATCTAGAATTTGAGTAATTTTAGTCCTTGCTTTAGTAGAAGTCGGTTTACAACAGAAGAATTATGGGTATTGGGTAATTTGATTAGTAACATTAAAATTAACTATGGTGCATGGGTGTTTGAACTTTTTGAAAAGCTGCCTCTCATAGTACTTACACTCTTCCTCTTGATCGTCTAGTTACCTGCTTACTTGAGGACATGGGTATTGCCTTCCATCTGGATTCCCATCTTGAGAAACAAGGCCAGCCTTATACGGCTTCAAATTTATGAAAGCGGGATTCAAAGCAATTCGTAATAGACACGATGATCTCATTTGGGTTCGCAGATCAAGGTAATTATCAAGATTCCGATAATGATGAAGATGAAGATGATGGTGAGGATGAGAGTAATGGCGAAGAGGATGAGGAGGAAGGTGCTATTGCTGGAGATGATGTTGAGGCTGCAAATTTTGGTGTCTAAACTATACATGTAAAGCATGAGCATGATGAGCCCCGTATGGATATATAAATGCCACATGCCACCACTTCTCGGTCTTCCATGACATTAGATCAGCTCTTTGTCCGTATGAACATGCAGCATGAGCAACACATGGCCCTCCTTATGACTTTTCACCACCTGGCTTTCCATCATATTCTTTGAGATATCCCTATCCACCTCTATCCCCACCTCTACCCATTGATGCTAAGGCTTTCTGTTTTGTTTTACTTGTACTTGGTTATATGGATATTTATATTGCGACTATTTTGTTAATCTTATTATTACTTGGACTTGGTTTGTACTACTTACCCTTTTAAACATGTTTTATGGCAATTTTTGTTGTCTTATGCCATTTTAAATTATCCTTTTAAGTTTTTTAGTTGTTTATGCAAATCGTTATATCATCTCTCATCTTTGGTGCATCTGTTAGTTTCTACCGATCAAGTTTATTGGTGGTGTATTTGATAGTTGTGATGTGTTGGGTCATTTTTCTTTTGCTGTCGTATATGTTTTCTTGTAGGAGGTTATGTCTTTAGCTTAAGTTGAGAATTTGCCCATTTTTTGATTCAAATCCTTCTTTTTCTTAACCGCTTAACTTTATACTTGTCATTTTGATGAGGCCAAAGGGGAGATGAGTTGAGTCATAAGTTATGTATGTTGAACCAAAGGGGGAGAAGAAATGAGTCATATGTTATGTATGTTGAATCATGTTTGCAAACTAAATTTGCTTATTTTGATCATATTCCTTGTAAAAGTATATCCCTTTGAAAATTGAATACTTCCCTTAATCTAAGTGGTATTCTTAAATAAATTGTATTTTTTTTTTTCTATCGAATACTTGGTTGAGGGGGAGTCTTAGTTAAGGGGAAGTTTTTTATCTTGCAAAGTTTTGTCTTCATAAAAAAGGGAGTGATTGTTGAACCATGAGGTTGGTAGTGGATTTTGATGAGACAAAACTTGGCTTTGAAAGCTTATGAAAATAATTTTTTGCTAATGATTCATACTAAAAAATATTTCTTTTTAAGTTAAAAATTATCTTGAAATATGATCTAAAAAGCCAAAGTTTGAATATCTTGTATCTATGTGTTTTTTTTTTTTTTATACTTCCATGTTAAAAGAACTTATTTTGATGTAGAAATTATGTTTGGAAAAGCCTTTCTTCATCATCAAAGGAAAACCTGTTTCCTAGTGTATGTGGTCCAGAGTAATGTAGAAAGGTCTAGACCATCTTTGTCTTTCTTAAAGGTTGTGTTGCATGGAATGGTCTAGAACATTGTGGAAAAGGTCCAAACCATTCCATGTTGAGAGCAAATGCATTCTAAGATGAAAGGAAAGCGTTCGGAGTATTGCAAAAAAGTTCGAAACCTTCCTTGACCTAAAACAAAGAAAACTATAAGGGGAGCAAAACTGGTTCGAAGCATTGCAAAAAGGTTTGAACCTTTTATGAAATTATAGCCGTTACAGAGCATTTAATGCAAGAATGAAGAGAGCAATGTCCATATTTTGTCAAAGGGCTTTAAATACCATTTAGACCGAAGATAAGAAATTAAGCTTTATTTGCAACATTACTACTTATCTTTTTACTCATCAACTCTCTTATGCTTTTGATCTTTATTTGTTATTCTTTGTTAAAGTCCTAATGTAGTGCAAGTGTAATCCTTTTGCAATTTCTATTGAGAGAGTGTACTATACCTAATGGGGATCAAGTAGCATCAAGAGTTCACGAGCCAAAGTCTAATGACCCGCTACATGGTATTGGAGGTCCAATGACAAGAGCTAGAGCTAAGCGAGTGGGAGAAGCCTTGCAAGGATTAGTTATGGAACTCGAAGAGCAAGAAGCAGGTCGACACAAGTCTAATTCAAGTCCCGAGCTAGTAAACATAATATATCAAAGCACGGACGAAGCGGAGGCCATTAACGATAGAACGACAGCCTTTAGCAAAGGGAAGGCCACCGACCTAGAGGCAAAGGAGAGCTGGCCTTCTTGGCCGGCCTTGAGGGAAGCAACACCGGCCGGTTAAGGCTGCTGATCTAAATTTCAAGGCCGTTGGCCTTGAAATCTGCATCGCCGGTGTAGTGCCGGCCTAGACATCTGTAGAACGTCTTTTCGTTTTCTTCTGTTATTTCAAAGCCAGCCATATATGCATTTAGGCCACTAGCTTATGTGTTTTTTCGACTATATCACTTTTTTTTTTTTCATTTGAAAGGACACTTTATCAATTTGAGAAAAAAAGATTTTTCCTTAAGAGAATCCTCTCTTCTTTAGTTCTTGTAATAGAACTTCCTTCGTTTTCTTCATCCTAAACGCTTGGAGAAATCAATCCGGATAGCTTAGGTTCTAATCGATGGGTTCGATTGGGGTCGGGTTACGTTTCGTTTTCGATTCAATTTCGATCCTCGGGTTGAATCCTTCTTAAACGTTGGGTCTTAGATCGATATCTAAGATTCGCGTCATTTGGTATCAGAGCCAAGGCTCATTGAATCGAGTAATCTCTATCCTTGTTAATATTTTTGTTTAATTAATTGCATAAATTTTCTGTCGTAGTTTAAAAAAAAATTGTTATTGTTGTTCGTGGAATTGCTGTTCTATTTCGACGACGGCAAATTCCAATTAGTCGGTAAATTTCACAAAAAAAAAGAATAGAAAATTCGTATAAAAAAAAATTCCAGTTTATATTTTAGTTTGTTTGTTTAATTGTTGGAGTTCATTGTTTCCTATCAAAATTCACTATATCCCATATTGGTTAATCGTAGTTATTCATTGAGTCATCGTATTCTCGTGTTGTTGGAATTCTAAGTTGTTGGTTGATTTACCTTAGTGGTTTATTTTGGAGAAAAAACTCATTGAGTTAGTTCTTGAGCAAGGATTTGCAAAGGAGAGTAGATTGATGAGAATTTTATCATGAAAAATCAAATTGTGAGATACACGAGAGTATACACACCTTTGAGTGTAAACGGGTGAATTGGAGTAAATCTATGTAAGGATGGATAAGATTGAGCGAGGTAGGGAGCCCACGGGTAGTACTTCTGTAGGGCGAAGAATTGGGAGGCTTCTAAGGAGGGGAGCGAGAATAGAAGAGGGAGATGACACTGAATTAGGAGAGTATAATTTCATGATGGGGAGAGAAAATACCCAAAGGAGAGATAGTAACTTGGGTAGCATAAAGATGAACATACCTTCCTTTCAAGGGAAGAATGACCCAGAATTATACTTGGAGTGGGAGCGAAAGGTTGACCACATTTTTTAGTGCCATAACTATTCAGAGGACAAGAAGATTAAACTTGCAGCAGTTGAGCTCACTGACTATGCAAGTGTATGGTGGGATCAACTGGTTAGGAATAGGAGACGGTATGGAGAGGAGCCTGTTAGCACTTGGGGGGGAGATGAAAATTATTATGCATAAGAGGTTCATCCCTAATCACTATTATAGGGATTTGCATAGGAAGTTGTAGGGTCTAACACAAGGGTCCAAAAGTGTAGAGGACTATTATAAGGAGATGGAAATAGCTATGATTAGAGCTAAGGTGGAGGAGGATGATGAAGCTACAATGGTTAGGTTCATTGGTGGATTGAATAAGGAGATCACTGATATTGTTGATCTACAACATTATGTAGATATTGAGGAATTATTGCATAAGGCGATCAAGGTTGAGAAGCAGCTAAAGGGAAAGAGTACTTCAAGGTATCACCTAGTTTCAAGTTCTTCCAGATATAATTCAACCTCTAGTTCTTCATGGAAGTCGAATTGGAAGAATAACAAACCACCATCGAAAACTAAGGAGGAAGAGAAGGCTAAGGCATTGGCATCCTATTCAAAAGGTAACACTGAAACCAAATCTACTTCTAGATTGCGTGTTATTAAGTGTTTCAGGTGCTAGGGATTTGGGCATATTGCATCGCAGTGTCCAAACACTAAGGCGATGATCCTTTTGGAGAGTGGAGTAGTGGAGAGTGTGAGTTCAGGGGATGATGATGACATGGCCCCATTGGAAGATTGTAGTGATGTAGATGTAGAAGGGCCTGTAAAGGGAGAGATGCTTGTTACCAGGCGGGTTCTTAATACTCAACTTAAGGATGAGGGAGATAAAGTGCAGCGAGAGCATATTTTTCATACTAGATGCCATGTGAATAACAAGGTGTGTAGTTTGATTATTGATAGTGGTAGCTGTACAAATGTTGCTAGCACACTATTGGTTGATAAACTAAACCTGAAAACAGTGAAACATGAACAACCTTATAAGTTGTAGTGGTTGAGCGAATGTGGGGAGGTTAAAGTGACTAAGAGGGTACTCATTTCTTTCTTTATAAGGAAGTACTGTGATGAGGTATTATGTGATGTGGTACCTATGCAAGCTTGCCACATATTGTTGGGACGACCTTAGCAGTTCGATAGGAAGGTCACTCATGATGGTTATCACAATCGATATTCCTTCATTTTGAACAAGATACAGGTGATTTTGACACCCCTCAACCCTTGGGAGGCTAGTGAGGATCAATTGAGAATTGCTAGAAAGTTCAGAGAGAGAGGGAAACACAAGAGTGAATAAGAAAAGAAAATTGAGACTGTGGAAGAGAGTGGCAAAAACACAATGGTGGGTTGTGAGAAGAAAGAATTAAAGGGAAACACGAGTGGCATTGGAGAGGCAAGCGAGATTAAAAGTGCTTTGAAGGCAAAACGACACTTACTTGTACTGATGTACAAGGATGTTTATCTTTCCACTGACCATCTTAACCCTTCTTTGCTTGCAGTTGTTGTTTCTCTTTTGCAAGAATTTGCTGACTTATTTCCTGAAGAAGTACCAAGGGGATTGCCTCCATTAAGAGGCATTGAACACCAGATTGATTTTATTCCAGGTGCTTCCATTCCTAATCGACTAGCTTATCAGGCCAATCTAGAGGAAACCAAGGAGATCCAGAGGCAAATTGATGATCTGGTAGAGAAGGGGTTTGTGAGAGAAAGCCTCAGTCCATGTTCAGTTCCTGTCATTTTGGTTCCCAAGAAGGATGGAACATGGCGAATGTGTGTTGACTGTCGAGCAATCAACAAGATCACAGTTAAGTATAGACATCCTATCCCTAGACTTGATGATATGCTTGATGAGCTGCATGGTGCCTATTTGTTTTCCAAAATTGATTTAAAGAACGGCTATTACCAAATTCGCATGAAAGAGGGAGATGAGTGGAAAACGGCTTTTAAAACTAAACATGGTTTATATGAGTTGATGGTAATGCCTTTTGGATTAACGAATGCGCCTAGCACGTTTATGAGGTTAATGAATCATGTTCTTCGTGCTTTCATTGGGAAGTTTGTTGTTGTATACTTTGATGTCATCTTAGTTTACAGCAAAACTCTAAGTGAACATGTTCAACATTTACAAAGTGTGTTTACCGTTTTGAGAGGAAACAAATTGTATGCGAACTTAAAAAAGTGTACCTTTTGTATGAAAATTGTGGTTTTTCTTGGCTTTGTTGTAGGTGTGAAGGGGATTGCTATAGATGAAGAAAAGGTGAAGGCAATTCGGGAGTGGCCGACACCAAAGAATGCAAGTGAGGTCAGGAGCTTTCATGGGCTAGCAAGCTTTTATAGGAGATTTGTTAGGGACTTTAGTTCCATAGTTGCTCCTCTAAATGATCTTGTTAAGAAGAACACTGAGTTCAAGTGGACTGAAGTACATGAACAAGCTTTTTAGACTTTGAAAGGTAAGTTGACTAATGCACCTTTACTTGTTTTACCTAATTTTGAAAAAGTTTTTGAGATTGAATGCGATGTTTCCGGGAAAGGTATTGGTGGTGTTTTGATGTAGGATTCCAAGCCAATCGCTTATTTTAGCGAAAAGCTTAGTGATGCTGCATTAAACTATCTAGTCTATGACAAGGAGCTATATGCTTTGGTGAGGACCTTGCAGACTTGGTAACATTACTTATGGCCTAAGGAGTTCATCATTTATTCTGATCATGAGAGTTTGAAGTTCTTGAAAACTCAAGGTAAGTTGAACAGGAGGCATGTGAAATGGATGGAGTTCATTGAGACCTTCCCATATGTAATCAAATATAAGCAAGGAAAAGAGAACGTGGTAGTTGATGCACTTTCTCGAAGGTATTCACTTTTGACTTCTTTGCAAACTAAATTGCTTGGGTTTGAACTCATTAAGGAGTTATATAAGACTGATGCTAACTTTGGTCAAATTTGGGCTGCTTGTGCTGAGTCTGGATATTCTGATTTCTATAGGCATGATGGGTATATGTTTAAGAAAGATAAGTTATGCGTGCCTAAAAGCTCTATGCGTGAATTGCTAGTGACGGAAATACATGGGGGTGGTTTAATGGGACACTTTGGTGTTAAAAAGACTTTGGATATTTTGCATGAACATTTTTATTGGCAAAAAATGAAGCATGATGTGCAAACTATATGTGACAAGTGCATTGCATGTAAACAGGCCAAATCCAGAGTAATGCCCCATGGAGAATACATTCCATTTCCTGTACCTAATCAACCCTGGACTGACATTTCTATGGATTTTGTGTTAGGGTTACCACGATCCCAAAGTGGCAAAGATAGCATATTTGTTGTTGTCGATAGGTTTAGTAAGATGACTCACTTCATTGCCTGTTCTAAAACTAATGATGCACAACATATTGCTGATTTGTTCTTTAGGGAGATTGTACGGTTGCATAGCTTGCCTAAATCCATTGTAAGTGATAGGGATGTGAAATTTTTAAGTCATTTTTGGCATACTTTGTGGAATAAGCTAGGCACTAAATTGTTGTTCTCTACTGTTGCACACCTTCAAACTGATGGTTAGACGGAAGTAGTCAATAGGACTCTTTCAACCTTGTTGCGTGCTATGATTCATAAGAATTTGAAACAATGGGAGAAATGCCTGCCACATGTAAAATTTGCATATAATAGGACTGTGCATTTCACTACATCTTATTCTCCATTTAAGGTGGTGTATGGTTTTAACCCTCTGACTCCATTGGATATTTTGCCTTTGCTTGTTAATGAATTTGTTGCTCTTGATGGAAAGAAAAAGGCACAATTTGTAAGGGAATTGCATGCTCAGGTTCGTGCCAACATTGAGAAGAAAAATGAGCATTATGCTCGACAGGCTAATAAGGGTCGTGTGAAGACTGTTTTTCATCCAGGAGATTGGGTGTGGGTACATCTGAGAAATGAGAGATTTGCTGAACAATGGAAATCTAAGTTGCACCCTAGGGGAGATGGGCCATTTCAAGTGTTGGAGTGCATCAATGGTAACGCTTACAAGATTGACTTGCCAAGTCACTATGGTAATGTAAGCGCAACTTTTAATGTTTTTGACCTTTCTCTGTATGATGCAAGTGATTCGAAGACGAATCTTTTCGAGGAAGGGGGGAATGATGGGGATCAAGAGTTCACGAGCTAAAGTCTAATGACCCGCTACATGGTATTGGAGGTCCAATGACAAGAGCTAGAGCTAAGCGAGTGGGAGAAGCCTTGCAAGGATTAGTTATGGAACTCCAAGAGCAAGAAGCAGGTCGACATAAGTCTAATTCAAGTCCCGAGCTAGTAAACATAATATATCAAAGCACGGATGAAGCGGAGGCCATCAACGATGGAACGACAGCCTTCAGCAAAAGGAAGGTCGCCGGCCTAGAGGCAAAGGAGAACCAGCCTTGAGGGAAGCAACGCCGGCGGGTTAAGGCTACCGGCCTAAATTTCAAGGCCGCCGGCCTTGAAATCTGCACCACCGGCGTAGTGCCAGCCTAGACATCCATAGAATGTCTTTTTGTTTTCTTCTGTTATTTAAAAGCCGGCCATATATGCATTTAGGCTGCCAGCTTATGTGTTTTTTCGACTATATCACTTTGTTTTGTCATTTGAAAGGACACTATCAATTTGAGAAAAAAAAGATTTTTCCTTGAGAGAATCCTCTCTTCTTTAGTTCTTGCAATAGAACTCCCTTCGATTTCTTCATCCTAAACGCTTGGAGAAATCAATCCGGATAGCTTAGGTTCTCATCGACGGGTTCGATTGAGGTCGGGTTACGTTTCATTTTCGATTCAATTTCGATCCTCGGGTTGAATCCTTCTTGAACGTTGGGTCTTAGATCGATATCTAGGGTTCACTTCAATACCAATAATTGTGAGTGTGAAACAATTGTTATAGGATTTTGAGCCACTGTTTGAAGTATTGAATAAAAGGGTGTATGAAGTCTTTAGTCGAAGGCAATTGTGCGTTGTAGAGAGTAGGGGGCAATATGAACTTCACATTATATTTGGCTTGATCTTCTAATCCCTTTCTCTCATTATTTTTAGCTTTTTATTTGTTATATTACTATAATTGGCAATTAAACTCAATTCACCCCCCCTCTTGAGTGCCTAGTATTGTACTTCAAAGAACACCCTTGAGGATGCCATCTACTACAGCTACCTTAGGGAATATATTGATCATTAAAGTGAAGAGGTGGAGTGGCTTGCCCAACGATGGAGGGTGGAACCAGACTAACAGGTTAGCACCTCAAGAACGAACAACAATAGGGCACTTAATGATGTTATCAACACCATAGTTAGGGGGGCCTCTTCAAAAGGGCAATCAAGCTTTAATAGTGAGACCTATACCCAACATCATCAACACCAATTGGTGATGAACTTGCATGGGAAGAAACCGAGAATATATAACATAATCTTATTCTCAAATTAAGATTTAGAGGGAATTCATACTCTTTATGATGATGCCCTAATGATTAGGGCACAGATTGTTGGGTTGATGTCTGCAAAGTCCTTGTAGATATAAGGAGCTTGGTAGACATCATTTTAAAAAGCGCTTACATTAAAATGAAGGACAAGCTGAAGCCAAAGTTAAAGACATACAACCATGATCTCTTTGGCTTCAATAAACAACCTATCTGAGTATAAGGCATCATCATCCTCCATATAGAGCTTGATGATAATGATAACGTCATTGAACAACTTATGAATTTCCTTGTAGTGGACTACTAGCTCCCATACAATGTCATTTTGGTTCTATTTAGTTAAAATGTGTTGTAAGGCAAGTGCACCTATCAATTAGTGTAATATAGTGGATTAATTACAAATGTCGTCCCACAGAGACTACAACTACTAATGCTAACTAAGACTCTATTATCCAATCATGAAATTAAGATTGATTAATTAACTAGAGGAATTTTAACTACTTAACTAACAATACTCAAAATTATGGGCAAACAGACAAATTAAAGAATTAGAATTAATATTGTAAGAACATGTGTCTATATTTAGTTTTCCCTTAGAATCATATGTAATTGATTAGAGGTAATTCCAATTTTGCCTTTAATTTCTTGACCATAGGAATTCCGTAATTAAATTAACATCTTTCTCAGGATTATTAATTTCTAATCCTAGGTTGATTAACCGAGATCCCTCCCTAATTAAAACCCTTAAGATTGGATTATTGATCTTTGAATTCTTTAATTAGGTTTGACCCTAATTCAGAAGATTTATGTCATCCTATCTCTAGGATTACAAGCAACTCTTTTCAATTATGCTAAATTTAATCATACAAGTGATTTCTCAATCTACTTACATAATATCAATAATTAAAATTGATACTCTAGAAATACCAATTCCATACAATGAATAGCATGCATAATTGAATCAAGAATATAAAAAATCCATTGAATGATAACGAAAATAAAATTATATAATAATTTTAAGGCTCCGCAAATCTAGATACTAAAAGAAATTAAGTTAACATTATGAGATAAAATCTAATAATATAATCAAAACAACTCATAATGGAAAGAATAACCTTTTTATAAACTTCTTCTTGCACTTATAAAGTATACAATCTGCTCTTCAATGTTCTCTAGCTTTAAGGAGTCTCTTCTTTTCGCCTACTCAAAAACCTCTCTCTTTTCGTCTATAAAAAATCTCTCCCCAAAAAATCTTTTAGGTTTTATGTTTGTCTATTTATAGTACACAATTGTCAAACCCAACATGAACCTTCAACATGGTCATGTTTAGATCATATTTAACTTAAATCTTTCGAACTTATCTAAATCTTGGGAAGATACAACCAACACAATCCTGTCACGGTCATGTTGTATTAATTCAACACGGTCGTGTTAACTTGTCATGTTTGGCTTCAATTGTTTCAAGAGTTACACTATTACTAACATAGTCGTGTTGTTTCCTCATATATCTTTCTTATTCTTCCTCAAAATCAACATAATCATGTCAAATAACTGTGTTGAACTTCAAACGCACATAACTCCTTCATTTTAACTCTGAATTGAGTGAAACTTGACTCATTTTCTTTCTTTGTTGATTAAAGAACATATTAAAGCCCTAAAATTAAAATATTACTCAATTAGGTATCATACTTCTTTAAAATTCATATAATTTCATTGAATTCGTCATAAAATCTTATTTATAAATGTATTCTATTAATCATTTATCAAATTCCCCTGCAGTTAGACATTTGTTTGTCCTCAAGCAAATTAATCATTTCATAACTTAGGATAAGAAATGTTTATTCAAACTGATGACTACTTAAGGAAAATTTTCATCACTTCATCTTTAACTCAATGATGTCTTAAATCAACTTGTAACATAAGAATTTAAAAACAATAAAATACTAGCAACTTTTTACATCTGTACTTAACCATTTCATTTTTATGTATTAAGAACACTAAGTATCAGATTTCAAGAGTTAATTCACATAAGTTAGAGTTTACCCATATCATTGAAGCAAATATTCATAAACTTTAAATTAAATCCAACATCAATCAATTAAAAGAAAATCATCAATATTTTAACCACTTATCTAAGATATATACACTCTCCTCTTTAATCTTATTAAGCATCATAATTTAAAATAAATGCATTTATGTTTACTAATTTCTTGATTATCCCCTTAGTATTAATTTTCGTTGGAGGATTTATTTTTATTTTTATTTTTTAAAAGAGTTAAGTAGTTTCATTGGTCAATACATCCAAAGCTAGATGACTTTAGGCTACTAGGTTTTAAGATACCTCTCAGAACCATCAACTACTTTAGTTTTATTGTGTTTAGCTTTCTCAGACTTTTCTCTTGACCCTTTTAATGAGCTTTTTGCCAATAATCCCAAGCTCGTCACTGAGGTTAACAAGTGTTATTCCTTTAAAGAGAGGCACCCTGTAGGCTTAATTACTCCAGTCAATGGGACCCACTGCTAAACTTTATTTAATTTAATTCATTTGTTTATCCTCTAACTTTATTGATTTTTTAGGAAATTCTCAAGAAATAAGTTTCTATTCATTTATTAAAAATTATAGTGCTCTAAAAATTTCTAAGGAATGAGTATACATCTAAGTAAATTTTTGAAATATAGATGATTAATTCCTAATTAGTGATATTGTCCCAATTCTATGTTTAAAATCAAAGCTTAAATGATATATAGCTCTACCTGACATAGATTTCATTTTTCAACTCTAGTAAAGTGTAATGAATACAGTATTGGTGAAGCATTAAAAAAATTGTTATCAAAAGCTGCTATTCTAAATTACAAGTTAATTAAAACATTAATATTGGTTAAATATAGTAGTCAGTTTCCTTGATATAGTAAAGAATTTAAATTTTCTTTCCTTTAACTCCTTCACACTTATAATTGTACATTGTCCCCAATGTACACATTGCATCACATTAAAGATAAAAGTCAATTAAAGCAAAGGAAAGAAAAGCGATAAGAAAAGTAGAAACTTGTACTCCCCTAAAAACTTCTTGACTCTTCATTTCACATGAATTCTTTTAGAGCATTTTGAGTCATACACTTAAACTTTTATTCTCAAAAGGGAAACTACAAAAGAAAAGAAGAAAAGAAAGGGAAGAAGAAAAAACGAAAGAAAATCTTAAAGCATAAAAAAAGACTGGAAAAAGTAAACAAGCCATCAGAGTTATATTAAAAGTACATAAGAAGAATGTTTTAAAAAAAATATCGTCATTGCTCCTATCCTCATTATCACCATCATCATCACCATCCTCTTCCTGATCATCATCAATGTCTATAATTTCGTCTTCTTTTGTCCCTTCTTCTTTCTCATCATATATGTTGTCTTCTTTAGTTGCTTCATTTGCTTTTTCTTCTTCATCATCATCATCACTAGTTGGATGCTTTTTTCTTATTGGAAAGGGAATCTCATATTTGGATGAAATGTTTTCAACAAATTGTTCCAATTCATGAACTCTCCTATACACTCATTCACATCCTTCTTGTAGAGTTAACAGTCTATCTAATTTTTCTTCAATTCTATCCAACTAAGTTTGTTCCCTTTGTTTCCGAAGTTGGTCACTAGGCCGTTCTCCAAGGTCGTCATGGAATAACTTCATCCATTTAAATGTCTCAAATTTGATTGGTTCCACTTCGTGAACTTAGAACATTGAAGGGAGCTCTTGGAATAACTTCGTCCCTTGGATTAAAAGTGTAATATAAGGCCCATAACTGATAGTACCTACTTAAGTGTTGTAAGCTTGATGTCTGAAGAAGAAGGCTAAGATCACTCCTAAGTTGATGGGAAAGTGCTCAATCATACCATGACTTGATGAGTAGGGTTTTGAAGTGTGGATGCCTTAGCTTGTTTTTGGTCGTATCTCATCTCCCGGCTAATTGTTTTCCAAAATGCTGTGGGAGTAACTCCATGAGGTAGGTTTACAAGTAACTGCATAAACTCATCAATTTTGATAAACAGTTCATTATAAAGCTCTACATAACGGGCTAGCTAGGCAATGGTAATCTCATAAATGTAGATAGGAACTCTAGAGTGAGTTCCCTATAAATAGGGGCAGAGAGGGAGAATAACCTTTCTTAACCAACAACACTAATAAAATTTCTGATTCCATCATCTAAGCCCAACCTTTCTAAAACTCTCCATTTTAGGTATAAGCTTCTACTAAACTCTTTATTCTTCAACTTGTTATACTTATCTCGATGTGCTTTCTAGGCAAAATTTATCCTGAATCGTGTTTGGGAATGGATGGGTGTTAAGAGTGCTAGTGGTTGAACATCTCGAGGTGGTCGAGAGGATGATGCAGAAGCTTGTCCACTTGTCTTTCTAGTGATGGGTTTCTTTTGGCGCGATTGTTTTAGCAGCATAGTGTCCTGTGATGATGATGGCAAATACATGTATATAAAAACTTAACTCCTACAATTATGAACATGTGTATTAAAAAAAAAAACTTAATTAAGGAATTTTAGGAACATATAAATAACAAGAAAGCCAATGCATGGTTGAAAACAGTATATAAACTTTTTCAAAATCAATAAGCATGGCCATAACATGATCGCAACATGATAGTTTTACACGGCCCCAACACTACCCCAACATGACTATGTTAAATCAAATGTGTCATAATGGCGCTAACTGTTCAAAATACACGACCATGTTCCTATCGTATTCATCCATTTAGGATACAAATTGCTAATCACCATGTTAGTATGAAAGCCCATGCATAAGTAATGGTAAATGACAAACCTTAGTTCTTTTTGAAATGGGGGAAAAATAAAAATAAAATAGCAACTCAAAGTGAAGGATGCATGAACATATCTATGATGATAATGAAGAATGCAAGAAATGGAATGGAAATGCGTGTTTGTGTTTGTGTGGAAGTGAAGGTTATTGTGAGTTACGGTCAAGGGAGACAAGATGGTGTGCTCTAAAGCCAATTACAATAGTAAAACAAAGATGGAAGAAACAAGATAACAATTCCACAATCAATTGGTGTGAACCCTAATTGGAATTGAACCTTGATTGGCATGAAAGTGAGAGAAGTTAAGAATCCCAATTGCTTACCAAATGTAACACACTAGTAGGAATTAAGAAATGGACTTGAAATCGTTGATGTTACACACAACAACAACAAGCCTATTTGCCACAATTCTAAGTTGAATTGATAAGAGTCTTTTTGGTGTGAAAGAGATGAACCCTCCACGTGAATTGCAGTTGTAAAATGAATTCTGAAAAGTGTCCTCAATCCTCCTCTTTTACAAGTATTTATACCTACTCTAAATAAGGAAAAATTAACAAGATAAAATGTTACATAAGCCGGTCTTCCTTACGTCAATTGGAACAAGTGCCAGCTAGTTCTCCACATCAAATGGAATAATGTATGGCCGGTTTCTTCTAGATTTTTGTAGGTCCATGAATAACTAACACACTAAGCATTAGTGTGTTTGTTCGCTATCCTGTAATATCGACAAATGTGTCTAATGAAATGTAAAACAATTATATAAAGTAAACGAAGACACTAAATGAATATCTTCGGGTTCCAATTGTTCAAAAAAATATTCTCATCTCCAAGTTCTGTAGTCCTTTAGGTCTTTGCTTGGTTAATAGATTTTGTGGTTGCATTGGTTTGATTCCCATCATCTCCTCGGGCTCGTGGAAGATTTGCCCTCAAATCTAATGGGTTTTTTCCTGGATTGAAAACCTTGGTTTGCATGTGCTTGTTGCCCTGAAGTCTTAATTACCCAGTAGTTTTATTAATCTATTCTTGGAACCCATGTACCTCAGTTGGTGACATAGGAGTCAGGACAATGTGTTCACCATCCTTCTGAAACACATAGGTGTTTCTAAACCCATCATGCAGCACTCTCCTATCAAATAACCAAGGTCTATCCAGTAGTATATGTGATGCACACATAGGAAGAACATCACAAACAATTTCATCCTGATTTTTTTTCCTATACTGATTGGAACCTTAGCCCTCCGAGTGACATGCAGACTGTCTCGCTCACTTAACCAATGTAATTTATAGGGCCTAGGATGAGGTGTAGTGACTAGTTGCAATCTATTCACTAATGCAATAGCTATAACATTAGTGCAACTACCACCATCAATAAGAAAAGCACAAATATTACCTTGAACCTGACAAGAAGTATGGAATAGGTTTTCCCTCTATACATCCTCAATATCTAGAGATGTAGTCATTACCCTATGCAACATGTTAATAGCCAGATATTAATCATTTTCTTTGTCTTTATGTGCCTCAGCATTTGGATCATCATAATACTCTTGTAGCATTGTTGACAAACAATTGGCTCAAGTATCTTTTCCTTACCATCCTTATTTTTCACCCCCATAGCAATCATCACCCTTTTGTTAGGACACTGAGCAGCCATGTGTCCAAAACCCATGCATTTGAAGCATTGGGTTTGATGCATCTTTCCACTTGATGGCTCCAGTACTGTTTGTCGGATATCATCCCCAGTAAACGTTTTTCCCTTTCTAAAAATTTCCTTCTCCCTTCCAATACTAGTAACAACTGCATTTGCTTCCACAATTTTATCAATTCCCTTTGTTTCACCCTATTGACTATTCGACTTACTATTTAGTAGAAGATCCATACCTATTACTCGATATGGATTAGATTGCCTCTGCCTCTCCACTTTTAGAGCTAGCTAGATGGCCTCATGAAGGGTGTCATACCTCTGGAGCTCCATAATATAGGCAATTTCATACTTTAACCCTGACACAAATTGTGCTAAGGTCTGTTCAAGAGGTTCGACTGACCCACATCTGATCATCAGTGTCTTAAACTCCTATACATATTTGTCAACAGTTTTGCCTCCCTGTCTCAATGTCTGGAGACGCATGAACAACTCTTGTCTATAGTGCTCTGGTATAAACCTCCTCCTCATAACCCATTTCATTTCCTACCAGGTATATATCTCAGCATCACCATCTCTTCTTCTACTAGCTATAAGATTCTTTCACCGTAAGGCGACATTGCCTGTAAACTCTACTGCTGCAAGACGAACCTGAGTGTGATAATTAATTTCATAACACTCAAATAGACCCTCTACCTTATCCTCCTAATCTAAATAATCCTCTGTAAAACCCTTTTCAGTAAATGAAGACATCTGCAACTTTACATATTCCACGCCCCGAGGCAGCCTAAACTCATGTTTGGTAAGGCTCATTTTCAAAATTGTCATCCCTTTCCTCCTTAAAAGCATGATAATCTCCTTCCATCCTCCTACAATGCTTCCACAATTTTATCAATCCCCCCTGTTTCACCCTGTTGACTATCCAGCCCATACTGTTTAGTAGAAGATCATACTATTACTCACTGCTCGATACAGATTAGATCGCCTTTACCTCTCCACTTTTGGAGCTAGCTAAATGGCCTCATGAAGGGTATCATACTTGTGGAGCTCCACAATACAGGGAATTTCATACTTTAACCCTAGCACAAATAATGCTAAGGTCTGTTCAAGAGGCTCGACTTATCCACATCTGATCATTAGTGTCTCAAACTTTTGTACATATTCGTCAACAGTTTTGCTTCCCTGCCTCAATGTCTGGAGACACATGAACAACTCTTGTCTATAGTGCTCTGGTATAAACCTCCTCCTCATAATCCGTTTCATTTCTTGCTAGGTATGTATCTTAGCCTCACCATCTCTTCGTCTACTAGTTACAAGATTCTTCCACCATAAAGCGGCATAGCTTATAAACTCAACTGCTGCTAGACGAACTTGAGTGTGATCATTAATTCATAACACTTAAATAGGCCCTCTACCCTATCCTCCCAATCTAAATAATCCTTTGCAAAACCCCTTCTAGCAAATGAAGACATCTATAACTTTACATATTCCAGGCCCCGAGGCGGCCTGAACTTATGGTTTGCGTAAGGCTCATTCTCAAAATTATCATCTTTTTCTTTCCTAAAAGCATGATAATCTCCTTCCATCTTCCTATCCCTATTTCTTGCAACTGCTCCTTCCCTTCGTGCATTATGATAGGCTACTTAAGGTGGGGGTGCTTGTGAATTTGCCATCGGTGGTTATGGCAATGTCATTTGATCAATCCATGTTGCTAATGTAGCAATAATAGTGGTGAGATCATGCAATTGTTCTTCTAGTGTTCTTCCACCTGCAGCACGACGTCCCTGACCTCCTCCAACCTGACTGTTAGCCTCATTTCCAATCCCACCATTTACACTATCATTTGACATAGTTTCTGAATTACACCTTGACAATTTTTTTTTTTTTATATATATTCACAATCACTCCTTCACAATAACAACACACTCCACCATACTCATGTCACAACAACAACACACACTTACACTAACACCTCCATGGCATAACACACTTACACCCACGATATACACACACTTCCCGATTCAAACACACACACACTCCCACAAGACAACATAACCTTAAGGATTAACACACCTCAATGTACAATAATATGCACAACTAAGCACCATACCCTCATGGTACCACTTGACCTACGGTTCAAATTCACTTCTACAAGGTATAAATTCTTCAATGCTCAACACACTCTCTACGGCATAAATGGTCAACACACTCTACATACAAAATCCCTTCAACACTCAATTACATTACTTTTAGTGGGTATCTTAGTTCATTAGATAAATACTTCTTTTGTGTCTTGTTATAGTGTTTAGGAAGTTGAGGCGATAATGGAGCCATCGCATCTGTGCTATGGTTTCATTTCATTATTGCGAAATATTGCATCTATATTTTTTATGTGTTTTATGGCTTGTAGCCAACCTTATGAATAGATTGCTGAATCAGGGATGAAATCGAGAAGTGGTTATGTAATATGCGTTTTAAATATATATATATTTAAAACGCATATTACATAACCACTTATATATATATAAATTTAAAAAATGGCAATATATATATTTAAAACGCATATTACATAACCACTTATATATATATAAATTTAACAAATGGCAATATCGTAAATAGGATAATGGGATAAGGGCAGTTTCATCTTTTCTTGGTTGGACTATAAAAGTGAAACTAACCTAGCATTTCTGCTTTTGCACACTTTGACAATTTACAACAACATAGAGAGATAGAGGGCGAAAGGACCCTATAAGAAAACCTAAGGCGACTAAAGGTGAATCAAGTGGCTAATTGAATAGGTAAGGATCATAATTAATTAAACAAGAGTCTATTCTAACAATTGAAATAAAAAATCCCGAATTGACTTGGTTGTTTATAGGGATCGAATCAAAGGACGAGTTGAACAAGCGAGGAATCAACCAATTTCATGTTCCAAGTGTGAATCCGAGCCAAGCGAGTATACTAGAACCTAAATTTATGTTAAATATGGTTAATATAATCATTAGTTAGACTAAAAAGCATAGCAAATAGGATTTAAGAAGAATTAGTACAGAAAAATTAGGCTTCGTAGGACCTTACCGAGAGATACACGGCCTCCCAACATGGCCATGTTTTGATCGTATGAACCTAAAGGGATACATGATCGCCAAACACGGTTGTGTTACTCCCATGTTGAACACAAAAGACATACCAAGAGATACACGATCTCCTAACATAGTCGTGTTACTCCCATGTTGAACATAAAAGACATACTGAAAGATACACGACCTTCCAACACGGTCGTATTACTCCCATGTTGAACACAAAAGACATACCAAGAGACATACAGGCCCAATAAGGTCGTGTTACTCCTGTGTTGAACACAAAAGACATATGAGAGATACATGACTTCCCAACACGGTTTTATTACTCCCGTGTTAAATCCAAAATGTATCGAAAGATATATGACCTGTCTACACAATCGTGTTTCGACCATGTTGAAACCAAGAGATACATGGTCATGTTTCAATCGTGTTGAACCTAAAACCCACTAAAAGATACACGACCTTTTGATATAGTCGTGTAATAGCAGTGTTGAGTTACACGACCTTCAACATGGCCATGTTAAGTGAAAAACAATATCATTTTATATCTATTTAACTCTTAAGTAAACCAATTTCCATGCAGCCTAGATAATTAGTAAGACCTTAGATAACTTAATAGATTAAGGGAAATTAAGAGAATTATATTATTCTTAGATTAGTACTAAGAAGGATGTATTGATGATTGTATAGATTTCAACTTAGCTTAAATTCAAGATAAGACGTGCTTATAGCTAGGATTCTAGGTACGTATTTACCTTGTTTATTATATGTGATTGCTAGGTAGCTATTTAATAAATTATATGTTAAATAATGAAGTGTTAAAGTGTTATATGAATTGTTTGATATATGTTGCTTATACTTGGCTCAACTTATGGACTTATAGTGGCAGATCCTTAGAGGGCACCTCGATGATCGGTATGTCATGTTATCCTTAGTGAAGCAATGTATTCAAATGATCTGAGGTAGGTTAGGGTTAAATGGAGCTCGCAATGGTAGTTCCCACTAGGATTATATTATGTGTATCGCAGTTATGAGCATCCTTGATGTGTATGTTGATGTGTGATTGTATGACGGAATAATGTTGCATATATGCATGTGTTTGTATTGTGGTGTGTCATACGCATGTGAGTATGATGTTTTTTTAGCTGTAGGCAAGAATGACGAGTAAGTGAAGTGTGATGGAATTGGGACTTGGTAAGACATTACATGAATGAGATAGGAAGAGAACATTATTATTATGTAGAGAGGTCTAAATAATTGTAATTTAAAGTTTTATTAGTTAAGTGAAAGTTATGAGATAATTATTATATTAAGATTTTGTTGTTATTAAATAATGAGTTTTGGAAAGATTCATTTGAGAGTCATTTATTTGGTTGAGGTTATAGTAGCATAATTGTTAATATAAATGATTAAGTTTTGAAGTTGCTGTTAGTTTAGCATTTCTTGAATATCACTGTAATTAATTTTTTTTTTAAATATATTATTTTTGGAAGAGGGACGAGAGTTCTAATTCATGTTATTCCTTCATCGGTTTTGGGATGTTTATAGATTCTTTTAATGATTGGTAATTGTCAAGAGATTGAATGTCGAATAAGGCGAGTGGGTCTAACATTGCTTGAGGGTGTTTGATTTCATAATTAAATCGCTGTGGTCTTTAAGCAATTTCATTGAGTAAGAAGTCAAGGTGAAACCGTGAACCGATTTCATATAATTTCAGATAGTTTTCACTTAGGTACGGTGAAATCATCTTATGCTTAATTATTTGCTTTGTCCGAATAAAACTGAATAGTACCTTGATCCAATAGATATTAGATTGACAAGACGGGTCTTTGAAATAACAATTCATTATTTGCAATGACCGGCGTGGTTTTATCCGCACACGCTTTCAATTCAAGGATGAAGTGTTTGGTCCAAGAATTAAAAATACTGTTTGACTCAGGAAGATGAAAGATAAATGAAGAGGAAGAGAAGTGAAGGAAGAGAGGAGGAAGGAGATATGAAGGGATTTGATATCGTCTGGCAAAACCCTTCACATCCACCTCAACCCCAAGATTACATCTTTTGCAATGGTATTGCTATTGTCCTTTTTGGGAAAGTTTAGCAGTATTGCTATTATCTATTTATTTATTTTTCTATCTATTTTTCGTGTACGTAATATACAGGGAATCGCTACGTTAAACCTTACTACTTCGAGTTTATCTGTCATGTTAGTCCTCTTTCTCTCTTTCTTCCGAAAGTAATTTGCCAAACTTAAAGCCTACTGGATGGCTACTTATACTCAAAATCTTATTCATTGATTGGTGAAGGTCAAGAAACGTTGGGCTGGAAAAACAATTGTCGACTTCTTTGCTCAAGAGTTCAGAGGCAGACCTTACCAATACTATGTATGTATGTATTTTTCTTTTGAGTTTCGCCCCCAGGTTACATTACATTATGTACTTGCTCTATACAAATTTTTCAGATAATTAACTTTGTCCAATTTTATCAAATGTAGGTCACTGCTGTTCAATCTGGAAGAATACAAGTTGATGGTCAGATGGTCAACGTCTCTTACATTATCAAATCATCTCAAAAGATTAGCCATTTCGTTCACAGGTTCAGTCCACTTCCTCTTTTTCCATCCGTGTTGGTTACTGAGATAGCCGATCTGATTTTATCCTTGCATTTCTATTTCTTTTTTTTTTTTTTTTTTTTTGGTGGGGGGGTGGTGGGGGTGGGGGGGGGGGGGTGGCGGCACGGTGTGGGAAGTTTTTGGCTGTTTAGTAATTTTCAAATGCTTGATTTGTTCTTTGATGTTTTGGAGGTTTCAGGCACGAACCTCCTGTCATTGCCCATGATGTTTTAATACTCCGGAAAGAAGTTGATGTGGTGACTGTTTGCAAACCAGCATCTGTTCCAGTAAGTAACTGAAACTAGTGCATGCTTCTATTCATAACTAATATGATTCTAGAAGTACTTTATGGTTTCAATCCCTAATGATTTCTTTCATTGCATTTCTTGCTATAGCTGTTTAATCCATGTGCTTCTTTTCTTTTGGATAAAGTTACTGTTAGCTTCAATAAGGAGGTTACTTTTCACATAAATGTACTATTACTTACCCTTGACACAACATGAGTAGGTCCATCCATGTGGTCAATACCGCAAAAACACTGTGCTCGGCATCCTTGAGGCAGAACATGGATTGGCTCCTTTTTTTCGTATCCTTGATTAACTGTAATGTGCCATAGAGATTTCTATGAACCATTTGTATTGGGAGTATGGTGCTCCTTTTTTCCCCAATATATACCACTCATGAGATTAACCTGTTGTAAGATTTTTTCACGTGTTTCCTATAAATATCAGGCTCCATGTATTTTCTTTGACATTATTAATTCAGCTGTTCACCGATTGGATCGTCTTGTGTCTGGTCTCCTTATATTGGCAAGAAATGCAATGAAAGCTGATATTTTCAGACAACAGGTAAGCACCATGGCAAAGAAAGTTACATGAGCTGCTATTGTTCTGAATTAACTAGAGACATTTTGTTTGGTTCCTTTTTAAGGTATCAAAATAAAAGCGATCCACCTGAGTATGTCATTATTATATTACAAGGTTTAGTTTGTTATAAACACTCAAACAATAAGATAATATGCCAAATGCTATACCTATTTGCTGTATGTGCATTATCACATTGTACTTATTGGAATATCAGATAATAAGTAGAATTGATTCAAGTTTGGCTCTTTAGATTGAAGGTGGAATGGTGCAAAAGAAGTACATTGCTAAAGTTGTCGGTATCTTTCCGGAGAATGAGGTATATACGATAAAATATTGGAAATCAAGTAGCAGATGTCAATTTCAATTACTAATTTTTCAAATGTTTCTTTTAACTGCTGATGCTCTATACATCCAGGC
Source organism: Laguncularia racemosa (assembly GCA_037954665.1). Lineage (NCBI taxonomy): Eukaryota > Viridiplantae > Streptophyta > Magnoliopsida > Myrtales > Combretaceae > Laguncularia > Laguncularia racemosa. The sequence goes on from JBBMOL010000232.1 coordinate 503,871, forward strand.
TGACCTGTGCCAACATTAGAGCATTGTTACATGTGACATATGGACAATGTTTAACTGAATTGCATTTTTGCTTTAATGTCAGCAAGTGGTGAATGCTAATGTAAACTATGATGCTCGAGAAGGAAGAAGCACAGTGGAGGTTAGTTCCCTTTCGTCCTTTACCCTTTCTTGATGATTAGCACCTTTGAAGCCCTTGTATTATTGAAGGAAAAAAACAAAAATTGAATGTATTGGCTTGACCAGAAGCTCCTGTAGGTTATGTTTTTCAAAGTTATTTCTCCTCTTCTAGTTCCTGTCTCCCTTGTGTTGGTGGAGTATCATTTGTTGCTTAGATTGGTAAAGATGTGGCTGTGAAGTGTTCTAACTTATTAATCTTAAGCTCAGGATAAAGGTACAGACCATCCTCTGGTCTCTTCCCAATACTACTGGTTCTTGTTTTAAACTCTGCAGCTTAAGTGGAGCTTCTAAATGTTACTTATAGGCATTCTATTTTTCTAGCACAATACTAAAGAAGAGGGAGAATATGACCCACCCTTTCTAACAAAGAATGAGGAACTCTAGAATTCTGAGAAAGATGCCTGCTGCGAATGCAAAACCACCTTGTGAATCTTGTTTTGGACTTGGAGTCTGGATGTAGTACTTCTTGTTTCTAGACCCTATGGATTGACCTGAAGAGTTACCAAACCTGCAAAAAGATTTAATTGTATTATTTACATTTATACTCATATACAATGATCAAGGATTGTCTAAAGCTTCACAAAAAACTATCCTCCTATTTCTTTGACATCAAACCCAAATAATTTGGGAAGCTATCAACTGGTTCATTTTTTAAACTCTGCAGCTTAGGTGGAGCTTCTGAATGTTACTTATTGGCATTCTATTTTTCTTGCACCATACTAAAGAAAAGGGAGAATATGACCCACTTTTTCCTTTCTAACAAAGCGTGAGGAACTCTACAATTCTGAGAAAGATGCATGCTGTAAATGCAAAACCACCTTGTGAATCTTGAATATGTCCCACAAGGATAGTCTAAAGCTTCACAAAAATCATCCTCCTATTTCTTTGACTCCAAACCCAAATAATTGAAAACGAAATAAGAGAAACAAGTTTCTTTCTATCTCTATATCTACCCATAATTTCCATACCTCCTGTAAATTGAGGCCTCATAATTTTATTTGGTAAGCTTATTCTACTTTTGAATAGACATTTTGTTTACAATACTCACTTGTTTAAGTAATGTAGCCTCTAAATTTGTTCAGCGACTCTCCATAGAGTTGCATAATCAGTATGGCTCAATCATAGTGGGTAGCCTACCAAATACATGAACATTGTCTTGATAAGGCTTGTCATGATTGTAAAACTGTAGCGTATCTTTCTTTCTTTCTTCTTCTTCTTCCTTTTTTTTCTTTTTTTTCGTGTTTGTGTGTGTGTGGATATTGGGGGGTAACTTCCCATCATAGAGATAATGGTTAAAGATGTTTTCCATGCTTGATGTAGTAAATGCATAGAATATATTGTTTCTCCATGAGAGAGGGAAAACCTAGAGGCATGCAAATTATATCAAAATGATCTTGTCAGGGCTTAAATGATCTTTTTTAATTCCTTTTCTAAGATTATGCAATTACAAATACAACTATTTTCTCCTTGATAAGCTGTTAATTTTAATTACATAAAGCAAGTAAAAGAAGATATTTGGGAATGCTGCTTCCATTGTCACACTGTTCCGTTTATGCAGGTGGGTGACTCTTCTGATGATGCCTCAAAAGGAAAAGCTGCTTGTACAAAGTTCACAAGGATTAGGACTAATGGGACTCATAGCATTGTCTTGTGTGAACCGGTCACTGGTAGAACTCATCAGGTATTGGCATATGCTAGATGAAAAATAATATTATGTTTGGTTAGGGGGATCCCCCTTCCATCTATTCTAGTGCTTGGTTGAATTTCATACAGAGAATAGCTATTTCTTGTGTCAAAAACACCCCATCAATCATAAAATGACAGCAGTAGGACCCTAAGGAATACCCATTTCTTCCCTATTTTTCCAAATGATGCCATTATTGTCTGTACTCATCGTTTGATTTGGACCATTGATCTTCATCTCACACTCTATCCTAACCCTAATGCTACTTTAATCTTCCCTCAATACTTATTGTGGGATATAAAATGCATGATCATTACCCTTACACTAGTTATTCTATTCCACCTCTTATAAAGAAAAGAACTAAACTTAAAATACTTAATAGCACACCAAAACATTTGTAAGAAACTTCCACCTATAGCACATGCAATGGAGATGTGTGCATGGTCTTTTTAGGGAAAATTTTTTATAAGAAATTTGAAAAATAAGAATTTGGTGATGTCATGTAATTAATTGGATTGCATGAGGTGAGGTTGGTATAATTTCATTATGGCATAGAAACGTAAATGAATCAACTACAAGTATGCCTTGTTGAAATATAAAAGGTCGAATAGAAAATATTATCCTGCAAGAGAGAGAGGAGGCTCTCCCCCCTTTTTAGAAAATCTCCTTAATCCTCTCCTTTTTCTCACTCTTTTGTCTATTCTCTTTGTGAGGAAAAAGAAAGACCAGAAAAATATTTTTGTCACACACTAAAACAATATAATGTAGTTACATATATATATATTATACTCAAAATATACTAAACTATGTGGGACCTATATACAACTCAACACTTTCCTTCGAGCTAGAGCATATAAATCATATGCACCAAGCTTGTTACAAATGTATTCAATATGAGGACTTCTTAAAGACTTAGTTAAAATATTAGCTAATTAATTATTTGAATTGACATAGCTAGTAATAATACAACCAAGCAAAATCTTTTCTCGAATGAAGTAATAGTCGATCTCTATATGTGATACCGGAACCACCGCAGTTGCGCTTGAGAACCCCTTTGGATATTACGGACCCCCACAACAACAACACGAAAAACCCACGGATCTAATTGGAATCAAACCCTAAGATAGTTTAGATTTAGGTTTTCTTAGCTGGATCGATGAACAAGCTAGAACTAATTCAAGCCCTAACCTTGAAACCCTCCACAGGAAAAGATCGATCAACTCTCTCCTGAAAGTTTCTTAGCATGCATTCAATCAAGAACACAAGGAATTGAAAGGACAAGCTTTCTGATATTTCAAAGATGACAAAAACCTCCATTTACATCGTCTTATCTTGGTATAAATAGGAAGACATCCGAGCAATACATCGTAATTAACGAAATAAGGAAAATCCATCGTAATTAAAAGAAGGCCGGCAGCGTATATGTAAAGGCTGGCTTCAAGGCCGGCAGCCTTGATCCTGGATAGGTTCTTCCCACTTGATTTCCATCACATTAAGTTCCCTTTGATCATCCCTTGCTCCAAAGCTTTGGATTCCTTGAAGCTTCTCACTTGTGATGTTTATCAAACCCTGTACATGAGAAATTAGGATTTGTTGCAGCTTCTTAGCTCGGGATCTTGTGATTGGTCCTTGAGGTAGGCTTATTGGACTTGAATCCCTTTGAACTTTAGCTTCAGCCACTTGAATTTCTTCTTGATTCAACCCTTGAGCTTGGGACAGTGGCTCTTCCATAACAATATGTTTGGTTCTCTTGTGAAAGATTGATTGGAGGCTATATGTAAAGCAGCTTGATTATTACAAATTAACTTTATTTGCATCACTTCACAGAACTTTAACTCTTGAAGAAGCTATTTCATCCAAATAAGTTCACAAGTTGCCAAGGCTATTGCATGATATTCTGCTTCTACACTTGATCTAGCAGCAACATCTTGCTTTTTACTCTTCCAAGTAACTAGACTGCCTCCAATTAGGACACAATACCTAGAAGTGGATTGTCTATCGGAAGGAGAACCCGCCTAATCAGCATCAGAATTACCAATCACTTGAGAATGACCATGATCTTCATATAGCAAACTTCTACCTAGAGCACTTTTAATATATCTGAGAATCTTGACAACTGCATTCCAATGACTAACACAAGGAGATTGAAGGAATTGACTGACAACACTGACTGTAAAAGATATATCAGGTCAAGTAATAGTAAGATAATTAAGCCTTTCTATCAATTGATGATATCTCCCAAAATCTGCAAATGGCTCCCTTTGTCCTGGTAAAAACTTCACATTAAGATCTGTAGAAGCATCTATAGGCTTACAATTAAGCATACTAGTCTCTTTCAGAAGATTTAAGGCATATTTTCTCTAAGAGAGTACTATACTAGAACTGGATTAAGTAACTTCTATGCCAAGGAAGTATCTTAGTAAGCCAAGATCCTTGGTCTAAAAATGTTTAAAAAGATGCTCCTTCAAGTGAATAATACTATCTTGATCATTGCTAGTAATGACAATATTATCTATATAAACTATTAAGTAAATGCATTTCCCTTTATATGTATATTTATAGAAGACTAAATGATCAGATGTACTACGAACCATGCCAAATTCCGTAACTACAATACCGAATTGGCTAAACCAAGCACATGGAGATTGTTTCAAACCATAAAGTGAGCGATGGAGTTTACATACTAGATTAGACTCCCCTTGAGCAACAAAACCAGGCGGTTGCTCTATATAAATCTCCTCTTGGGGCTCACCATGAAGAAATGCATTTTTGATATCCAATTGGTGCAATGGCCAATGTTTCATAGCTACCCACAGGAGAAAATGTATCAACATAATCCAAACCTTACACTTGAGTGTAACCTTTAGCAACCAAACGAGCCTTAACTCAATCAATTTTACCATAAGGACCAACTTTCATAGCATAAATCCATTGACACCCAATCAAAGATTTTTTATGAGGTAAAGGAACCAAATCCTAAGTACCATTAGCATGTAAAGCAATCATCTCCTCTATCATTGCTTGTGTCTATTCTGGATCTGAAAATGTTTCACTTACATTTTTAGGAATAGCAATAGAAGAAAGAGACAAAACAATTGCATAGTAGGATGGAGATAAATGGTGATAACTAAGAAAATTATAAATGGGGTGAGGATTTTGAGAAGATTGATTACCTTTTTGGAGAGCTATTGGGAGATTTGCATTTGGAGGTTCTCAGTAGGTAAAGACGGTGGAACAAAAAGTGAGTTAGTGGAAGCATCTAAAGGAGGTGGTTTGTCTGATGAACAATGGTTTCGATAGCACCAATGATAAACCTGCAAGGGTAGGGGTGAAGGAATAGAATTAGAGGTAGCAAGTATAGGCTCAGGAAGAGATAATTGAGATGGAATAGGGAAGACTTCAGAAATAGGGTGTTTTAATGAAGAGGAGGAATAGGGGGAAGAAGTTTCAAAGAAGGTAACATCAAAAGACAAGTAGTAATGATGAGTGCTAAGTGAATAACATTTGTAACCTTTTTGAAATTTAGAATAAACATGGATTGGTAGTTTATCCTGACTAGGAGACATATTTTTAATAAAACATGTGCGACTAAATACACGTAGTGGAAGAACATACAAGGGTTGACCAAGAAATAAGATGGTGTGAGGAATTTTGTATTGAAGGACAGAAGAAAGCATTTGATTAATGAGATAACACAATGAGAACAACGTCAGCCCAAAATCGAGTAGGTACATGGTGATGTAAAAAAAGTATGTAAGTAGTTTCAATTAAATGTCTATTTTATGCTCAGCAACACTATTTTGTTGAGGTGTGTATGCATAAGATGATTGATGTAAAATGCCATGAGAGGACATGAACTTAGCAAATGGAGCAAAAAAATATTCAGGAGTATTGTCACTATGCAAAATTTGTATAGATGCATTAAACTGAATTTTAATTTCAATACAAAAAACTCAAAAATTGAAAACAACTAAAATTGATGTTTCATTAAATATAACCAAGTACAATGAAAATAATCGTCAATCACCTCTTCCTTTTCCATATTCTCCCCCTGAAGAGGTGATTGGGTAAGGCTAAAGTAGGGTTCAATTTCTCTAAAAGTGACATCCATACTGACAAAAAACTTCCGAGATGGAGGATGATAGAATTTATAACCTTACTGTGTTGGAGAATACCCAATAAAGACACACCGAAGGGCCCTTGTTTATAGATAATAGTAAAATCATAACCAAGTAATTTTGCCAACCAATGTTTCAGATTTGGAGTTGTAATCCGCTAAGATAAAAGATATTTAAGGCTCTTATGATTCGTGACCACTGTAAAATGTTGTCCTAACAAATAAGGATGCCAAAACCAAAGCCATCAATTCCCTTTCATAAGTAGATTTACCTAACGTCTTGTTAGATAACACCTTACTTCAAAAAGCTATGGGCTGCTGATTATGCATGAGAATTGCCCCCAGACCATGACTAGAAGCATCGCACTCTACCAAAAAAGGTTGAGAAAAATCAGGCATAGCAAGCGTTGGGGCTTGAGTCAAGGCTTGCTGGAGATTATGGAAAGCAGTAGTAGCTTCATCTGACCAAATGAAAGAATTATTTTTTAACAACTAAATCAAAGGCAGTGTGATCTTTCCATAATCCCTAATAAACTTTTGATAATATCTTGATAGCCCAAGAAATCCCGCAAACCCTTCAACGACTTCGGTATTGGCCAATCTAAAACAGCTTGAACTTTGAAAGATCCATACTAATTCCCTGAAAAGAGATCACATGACCCAGATTTTCTAAAGAAGATATCCTGAAGTGAAATTTCTTTTTATTGGCATAAAAGCGATGGGTTCAAAGCAAATCAAGATCCAAACGTAAATGTTGAAGATGGTCATCCAGAGAAGAGCTATAGACTAATATCATTAAAGAAAACCAATACAAATTTCCGTAAATAAGGTCAAAACACGTTATTCATAATGGATTGGAAAGTAGCTGGGGCATTTGTCAACCCTAAAGGCATGACTAAGAATTCATAGTGCCCTTGATGTGTCTAAAATGCGGTCTTAGGAATGTCATTAGTAGAAACACGGATTTGATTATAACCTGAGCGCAAATTAATCTTAGAAAACATGGAAGCCCTATGTAACTCATCTAACAATTTATCAATAACAGGAATTGGGTACTTATCAAGCACTGTCACAGCATTCAAAGGCTTGTAGTCAACATAAAATTGCCAAGACCCATCTTTCTTCTTGACCAAAATAACAGGACTTGAACTAATCTAATAATTTTGGCTTTTAGCATATTAGAAACCAATTTTTCAATCTCATCTTTTTGAATTTGGGCATATCGATAAGGTCAAACATTAATTGGTTACACCCCTTCTTTAAGTTTGATCTAATGATCCTGTATTCTCGAAGGTGGTAATTCCTTGATTTCCTCAAAAATATAAGCAAATTCTTGTAATAAAGCACTCACTTCAATAGATTCACCCACTTCCTCCATAGAAAAACGCAAGTATTCTTGTAATTTCAACACTCCTCCAAACTTAAAGTCATGCATTTTAAGAAATTGCTTAAGAGTGATACCCGATCAATGTAAAGTTGGGTCCCCTTTCAATTCCCAATCATGACCATCACATGGAATTTTCATAGTCATATGTTTCCAATTCACTTTGATTTCTCCTAAAATCTGTAACTAAGCAACCCCCAAAATAACATCCACTCCTTCAATGTCCCTGACATAACAATCAACTAAAATCTCATACCCATCAACCATTAATATCACATTTCTACATATTCCATGGGAAGAAACCCTATATCCATCCCTAAGCTTGATAGAAAAAGGCTTAGTTTTCTCAATTGTTAATGCCAATGTATATACTAGCGTGGAAGAAATAAAGTTGTGACTAGCTCCACTATCAACAAGTATAGAAATGGAAGTTCCAAAATAGTCACCTCTAAATTTCATTGTTTGCAGTCCATCAAACCCATGAAGAGCTAATAGAGAAAGTTCCATGTTCGAATTCACTTGAGAATGACAATGGCAACAGAGATACCCTTCTATTTTTTGTTCAAGCTAAAGTTCCCAAAAAATGGAAGAACATTCAGCCCTTAACTCTCTTTTATTTTCTATTAACTCGGGAACGTGAGCAATAAGGGCCTCGAAATCCTCCACCTAACTAGTGACAGTCGTCTCCTGACAAATAGTGGACAGACTCTCAAAGTGATTGCTGGAGATTAGGCCGCAGTAGTGTATGAGGAGCTCCGATTTCATACTCTCCTTGTCTAGCTATGGATATTTCCATCTAATCATCTTGTACCAATATATTGTCCGACCGCGCAAGCAAGTGGAAGCAAGAGCCACCCTATTCTCCTTGCGAACATGTTGCACTTCAAAGTACTGTTCAACCATGGTGATCTAGTGTACCAGAGCACTTCCGTCGAACATCGACAGCACTACCATTCTAACATCCATCCGAGCTTGATCATTGACATCCTCCTCCAATATCTCCACTCACTCGACTCTATTCACCTGCGAATGTTGTTCAGAAGCTGGTTGAAACCCTAACTCGACCGAACTAGAGGCTTTCTCTTTGGACCGTGCTTCCTTCTATTGATCCATCCATAGATCATGAATCATCTTTTCCATGTTAGAAATCCTTTTTTCAATTCCTTGAAAATTTGCATTTGAATTTCGCTCCACCGTTTCAATTTGATGATGAAACTTAGAAATATTCCCATGCATTTGCTCATTGATTTCATGGACATTTTTCTCAATAGCTTCAACTCGTGACTCCATCCTAGTCATCCTCCCAATTGTTTCCCATAGACAACGCCAATTGAAACAAGTAAAGGAACTAGGATCTGTCTACAGCCACTAAGCTAAATTCGTGATAGAGTAACAATTACCTAATGAAATGATCCTTGACAGAGAAGCCGATTGCCACAACTTTGGCACTTCTTGTCCAAGCTAAAGTTCCCAGAAAATGGAAGAACATTCAGCCCTTAACTCCCTTTTATTTTCTGTTATTCTTCTACCAGAGTCATAACTACCTTTTATTCCCTCCATGTCTTATTTAAATAGCCAATACTAAGGTCACAGAAATTCCAAAAATTCCCTTATAGACCACCACCACACACCCCCTTATAAATCCCACAAACAAACCAATTCCCCCTAACAAGTACACACACAACACAGCACTCCCCCACAACAAATATTACACACAACACAACACACACAATACCACACCCTATTCCTACCACATAGCTAGTGACCTCTCTCATAAACCCTCAACAAAGGTTTATCAGCACTGGAAGATGTTACGAAAAAGTTGATCTGATACCAGTCAACATTTTGATGGGCTCGAGGTGGGAAAGCCTGGAAATGGTGTGACTTGTCAGAATGTAGCAGAAGCAAAAGCAAGGTCTTGACCTGGTGGTCAAAAAGTTCTTTCTGGCTCAAGCTTGGCAAGCAAAGAGTCTTTAGAATAGCTAGCTGGCTTGCTTTCCTCTTCTAGCCAATGTCAATAGTCTCTCTTTGACTCCACCCTTAGAGAAATGGCAATAGTTGCTGACGTGGTGGAAAGTCGTGCTGAGCTAGCAGAAAACCACTGTCCTTCACTGTCGTCCTCCTTTTTGGAAGCCATTTTTGGGCAAATACAACTGGTCCAGGTTTCTTCTAAGCCTCCCAAGATCAACGTAGCTCTCAACTATTACCCTCCTCGGGGTAAATGGTAGGATCAGAGTTAATTCTCCCAAGTTTGTATCCAAGGTGAGTGTATGTATATGGAAATTCACTCTGGTTGGGTACTTCTTAGGGAGAAGTGTGGCTTTCCGAATTGTATGAAAGATAGCTAATGCTGTTTGTGGTTGTGAAGGCTTTGTTGATGTCTTTACCAATGGCTATGGATTCTGTGTCTTCAAGTTCCAAGATGAGGAATTTTAGCTAAGGGTGCTTAAGCGACCATGGTTTTTCGTGGGCAAATTAATGCCTTAGAAATATGGAGAATAGGGATTGTCCTTGCCTTGTGTACATCCAAGAAAGTTGCTTGTTTGGATTAGGCTATGGGGTGTTCCAGTCGAGTTTTTACATGATGGACACATTAGTTACACTATAAGTGCCTTAGGAAGACCCCTTCAATTGGATGTTGTTACTGCTACTAATGCACCGGTGCATTATGCAAGGGCTTTTGTAGGGATGGAGGCTGATGGGGAATTTCTGAAACAATTTGATATGGGATAGGCCAATGGTTCTATCCTCAAGGTTGATGTGGAGTACCACATCCTTCCACCAAGATGCTACAGTGGCAAAGTTTGGACATAGTGACTTTAAATGTCCACTCTAAGAGACAAAAGAAAGTAAAAGCGAAGGCCAACCAGAAGAGGTTTTCGATGATGGGAAATAGAGTTTTTGAGAAGACCAAAGCAGGACCTGCTTGGTAACTGGAGATAGTGCTTTGGGTAATGATGCAAAAGCCCATCCTTGTGGTCTAGATACACTGGGCAAAGGAAAAGGGTTTACCCTTGAGGGTAGCTTGCAATTTGATAGTTTTGACTCCATTCCTTTGCCTAGATTTGAAGGGATGCCAAGAAGATTTTGGAGAATTAAGGGATAGATCGGAGGTTAGAAATGATAGCTCATGTTCTGATTCCTCTTCTTTTGCTTCATTTTCTGTGGTGAAGGCAACTCCTTTATGCTCTCTAGAAGTTGGGAAGGAAACTCCTTTCTTTGAAGAAGAAGGTAGCTTTAATGTTGTGAGGAAAAAGAAAGGTTGAGGAAGAAACATGCTAGGGATAAGGAGAGGTTCTTGGCAGTGTTTTTTGAACTCTCCTCTTTGAGCTGCTGGGCAGCTTGAAGTTTGTGTACATAGTTTGTCTTTAGGTTTGCATCTTGGAACATTTGGGGTCTTAATGACCCAAAAAAAAATGTATGGAGATTGCAAGTTTTTGTGATCAGCAAAAGCTAGGCCTGATGGCAATTTCAGAAATGAAAGTTAGACCTTGAAATACCTAAAAAGTTTGGAGTCATTTGATGTTGGGTTGGAATCTTGAAAACAACCAATCTGGTCACATTTGGGTGGCCTAGAGTCCCAGTTGTTGGGATGTCAGAATCTTAGCTGCACATGATCAAGTAGTGCATGCAACTTTTGGTATGGTAGATCAAGATTTTTCATGTCACATTTCTTTTGTATATGGTGTTAACAATGAAACACATAGGAGAGTTAGTGAGTTTTTAAACATTCTATTAAATGATCCATGGATGATCTTAAGAGACTTTAATGAATGTCGGTCTCTTGAGGATAAAGAGGATGGAAATGTATTGGTGACAAGAGGCATGGAAGATTTTAACAATTGTTTTGGGGATGCGGATTTGGTTGATGAGCAAACTTCTGGAATCTATCATACTTGGACAAACAAATGTCCAACAGATCTCAAATTAAGATGGCTGGATAAAACAATTATAAATCAAGAATGGCTTGCTTTGTTCCCTTACTCAAAGGTATGTGTCCTTGGCCTTATTCTCTTAGATCACAGCTCACTGGTGGTTCATGTGAATAATGGATGGCCCCTCCATTCAAGTTTTTCAATTGCGGGTCTAAACATCTTGATTTCAAGTCAATGGTTTCAGATGTGCGGAACAAGCAAGTGGAAGGCACACCTATGTTTACAGTTGTTTTGAAGTTAAAGCTGTTGAAGGAGCTATGGAGGTTAAATGGCCATCCCTATTCTAAGATTCAGCAAAGATCCTTTGAAGCAAAGGAGAAGCTCCTGAAATGCCAAGAAGCAATCCTTCAAATCCAAATGAGGCTGATTGGGATGGAGAAAAGAATCTCGTCAAGGAATTCTATTTATTAAAAGAATGTTTCCTCTAGCAAAAATCCAGGGTTTCTTGATTAAAGCTTGGCAACCGTAATACATAATTTTTCCGTCGTTCATTAAAGTATCATAGAGGAGCCTTCAGGTCGTTTGGTGATGATCAGGGCTAGTGTGTTCCTTCCCAAAATGAGATTAAAGCTGGCACCATTAGATTTTTTGAGAATTTGATTGAGGAGCCAAAGGAGCCATCTTGTATGTTTGCTAGTTTAGAGATTCTGGTAGTTAAAAGAGTCCATAGATCAGACTAGGGTTTGCCTTATTAAGCTGGTGTTTAGTGAGGACATTGAATCCGCTTTTTCTTGTCGGCCCAAGATAAGGCCCCTGGTTCTACTCGCTACATTTCAAATTTCTTTTGTAGCACTACCAATATTGTTGGCAAAGAGCTTTGTGAAGCTATGAAGGACCTCTTTGCTACCTGCTTCCTTCTCAAGTTGATCAATTCAACATTTATCTCCCCTGGTTCCAAAAGCTGAGAATCCTTCCTTTTTTATTTGTTTTTTAGGCCTATCTCATGCTGTAACACCATTTACAAGTGCATTTCCAAGATGCTGGCTGAAAGATTGAAGCAAATTTTATCTTGTCTAAATGGCAAGGAGCAAATGGCCTTCATAAGAGGTTGAAGAGTAGTGGATAAAGTCTTTGTAGCTTAGAATCTCTTACTTAACCATAATAAGAGTAACCATGGAGCTTGAAGCACTTTAAAAGTCTACATAATGAAGGCTTATGATCATGTTAGATGGTGTTTTTTGGTGCAAGTCCTTAGAACTATGGAGCTCCCACCCAAATTTACCCAATGGGTGTTGCTATCTCTTCAACCTGTCTTTTGTGCAAACTGAATAGTGAAGATCATCCCACTTGTTCTTCCAGTGTCCCATCTCTTCCCAGATTTGGATGGCTGTATGTGACCACTTTACTCGCCCTTCATCCTTCTACACCTGGTAAGGCATCACTTCCTCCCTTGCAGCTTCAGCAACATCTTCTAATCCTTGGGTACAATCTTGGGAAGCTTCTTTAGCTGCAGGGGTCTATTGCATTTGGAGAATTCACAGCCAAGTGCGCCTTGGAAATCTTCTCCCTCCTGTTAGCTCTATAGCAAATCAGATCATAGCTTATGTGAATCTTGCTTCATCTTCATGAAAAGTTTACAGTTTGTTTCCATAGTGTTTTTGTATACTCGTACTTTTCTAGTTCTGAATAGCTGTGTGACCTCTCCCTATTCTTCCTCTTTCAATGAACAACAACAAAAGAAAAAGAAGAAGAAGAAGAAGCATGATTCTGGTCGTAATATTACTATAGGATTGATGACATGGTATTCGTAGAGTTTTTTGACCAATGGTAAATTCATGATATAGGAATTGTTCATCATGTGAATTTTGATTGGTGGACATGCTCAAATATGAATCATCTCTCCATTATGAGTTTATCTTTTACTCTAAGCTCTAGCATTTGTTTTTACTTTGACTGTATATCATCCCTCTTGCATAGGGGTTAGATATATTTTAATGTTTCATTTTATAATTGGCATTGATGCTTGAATGCCTATTACATGCGTGTATTCTAAGAGGAGGTTGGGAGGTCGGGGTTCTAAATGAGTGGTGGCTTGGGCTTTGGTTTGGGTTAGTTGAGTTGTGTAAATAAATAGGTGCGGGTGGTTGAGCTTTGTTAATAAGTGGCACTTGGAGCCTTGCTATTGAATAAGGGCAGCTGGGGTTATATTTCCATACAAAGGGATTGTTGTGAGATGTAAATAGATAAGTTTCTAGAAGCTTCTAGTCTTGGGAGAAAGGTATAAATAAGGGGATGACTGATGGTGAAGTCAGTTAGGAATCCTCTCAAACTCAGTCCCTTGGATCTGAGCTTACAGCTCAAGGAAATTCTGAGCGGTAGCTCAGGTAAAGATCTAAGCTTCACTCTCTTACTTTTATATTGTTACTGCTGGTAATTAGGCATTTTCAGTTCCTGAGTACTATCAGGCATGGTATTACATTAAAAATAGTGTCCACTTCTGGGTTTTCATGAACCATTTTTACAGGCTACCATATAAAAACAGATAAAATAGGAATTCAATAATATGTAACATTAACAATTTTGTTGACTTGCATACCATCCTCCTTTTATCTCTGCGTGTAAGTTTTTGTGGATTTGCATGTTTAAACTACAATAATTTTTGTGGTTTGACCTCCGATTTTTAAACTCTTTGTTACAAAGATTCGAGTGCACCTGCAACACACAGGCCATCCAATTGCCAATGATACGCTGTACCTTTCTGAGCATGTTGGCAGCTGTCCACTGGAGAAAGCTAATTTTGATGGGTCAACATGCAATTTTTCCAGATCCAGTATTTCTGATACTAGTTGTACTGAAAGTGAAGAGAAACCATGTGGGGATTTCGTTCCTGACCCTATGTGCACCAATTGTCCAAGATTAGCTCCTAAAGGGTAAGCTTTGTCATCATGTGAACGTACTGGTTCTCCTAGTTATAGACCATGTCTTTTAATCTATTAATTGGAACCTTTCAAGAGGTTTGCAGGTGGTCTAATGGATCAAGGGCGTGCTTACACAATTGTAGAAAATGTATTAGTGTTCTGCATAGATGTTCCTAGATATATGCTTATAAAATTAGGAATCATACATACCCCTTACATGTTCAAACATGCTATATATGTTTTGATGCCGTGGTTGACTAGTGCAAAGATTTTTTCTTTCATGTATATTATTTTCTGTGATGGGCATTCATTTGTGAAATTTTCTTTGTTGCTAAATCTTGATGTAATTTCCCTTGCAGCAGTTTGGCGTAAATTGATTTTGATGGAAATGTCAATTAATTTTATGTTTTTCGTCTACCGACAGGTATGATGAGAATCAAGAAGGTTTATGGCTGCATTGCTTTCGATATTCTGGGCCTGGATGGGATTTTGAATGCCCATTTCCAGATTGGGCATCGCTTTGCTAGTTACTGGATAGTTCTCTACTCCACTCGCTTATAAAGGGGCATCTTGTATTAATTCTTTGGCATATAGAAAACGGGACAGATGGAGTACAATCTTATTATGGACAACGATGTCTTTAGTGTTAAAAAATCAATAGAATATGCTCTCAAAAGTAAGTGCATCCAGTTGCATCTAGAAAAGCTTTATAGCTGGACTTGGAAGAATGCAATCAAATTCTTCAAGGTGGTCAGAGGATAAGTTAAAGATATGCAACTGAAGCTGTAGACGGACATGTTGAAGGGAAGATCACCGTGCTATCCTCAGAGCTTGTGGATTATACAATGTGTCTGCTGCACTAGGCATTGATGGAAATTTCTCCTAGCAAAAGGAGATGAAAATGAATGTTTACATCAAGTTGAAGCGTTCTTTGTATTTGGAGAAGAACCACATAATGTGTCTGCTTTATTCTGAGTTAATCTTTTTCACCCCAATAAGCGTTCTTTGTATTACCATCTCAACCCTTTTTTTTTCTTTCTAATAATTGAAGTCTTAATGTTTCAAAATTTTTATGTTTGAGCCTTTAGTTTAACTTTGCCAACAAAAAAAAAAAAAAGAAGAAAAAGAAAACTGTTAAGATTTTTATGTGTCAATTTTTGTTAGACTTTCAATAATTAATTAAACAGAATAATATTATTACTTACTTTAAATTAAACAATATAATAAAAATTATAAAAACTAAATAAAAAATGATTAAAAAAAGGAAAAAAAAAAACACTTAGATTAGATCAAACATGGTGGTTGTCTCATCCATGGCTGGGTCATTCCAAGGTTGAAGATAGCTGACCACCGCTTGGAAGGGTCTTGAACTCCTGCTGGTTGGAAATTGGCATTCATGGTCACGGGAGACGTTCTCCGCAAGCAAATGCATCCGAAGACGTCTGATTTGGCACATGTAAATCATTAACAACGGTATATGCATATTCCTCTGCACTTTATGCAGTGCTTTCATATCCATCTAATAACGCAGATCATAGATAGATCATCGAGCACGCGTACGTGTCTGCCATCAAAGTTGCCGCTGAAGTTGCCATCGGATGAATGGTGCTAATTGAGCAATGGAAGCAGCTTCCATAGGAAGGTGAAACCTTTGTTCGGGCCATAAAATTGATAATAACGATAAGGAGGAAAAAGAAAGCTATTCACTTCATCAGTAATAACTTTATATATATATATATATATATATATATCATGCTGCAAAATCAATTTCTGTTCTTGATAAGTTGAAGGTATGGAAAGTATCTATATTTTTTAACTATTAGTAATTTAGTATCTAAACTTTTAATTTTTGCAATTTAGTGGTTACTTCTTAAATTTTGTATCTCAGTGAGCGGAAAGTTATTGATAATTTTTTTTTGTATTTTAGTATTTATACTTTAGTTTTAATTGTATTTTAGTTTCTCTACTTTAATTTTGATATATTTTAGTATTTGATCACATATTAATTTGCAAAAAGTTAATTTTTAGTTTTCTTAATCAATAAACTATTTTGAAAATTAATATATATATGTGTGTGTGTGTATGTGTGTATATTTGTACTTGTAACATTCACCATATGTAATTTTTACATACAATGTTCGAGAAATGGGTGAGTTTGCCATTTGTGAGCAAATTAATTTTTAAAATAGGACTTCATCAAAGGTATTTTAGCAATTATTGTTGCAAAATTGCAATTAGAAGCTACGATTTTATCTTGGCCCATTTGAGTGTACATAATAGGGAAGACAACGAAGAAATCACATGTTATAGTAGGTTGTGGTTGTGATTTTAAAATCACACTTTGTATGTGATTTTCATTCAATAAAAACAGCCAAAAAACCTTTGACAACTAAACACCTACTAGGACAAAACAACTAGAAGAATAAAAAGTAACCTACAAACTTATAAAACCAAGCTCTAACACTAGCATGGAAATTTTGAACAATTTGTAGTAACTAGGGTTTAGAGAGAGAGGGCAAATCATGTGGGTTTTTAGTTTTAATGAGATAGAGGCATTGACTAAATGAGATGAGGAAAAAGTGTCGAGGATATAAGCTCAACCAAATCACATGTGTAAGATGCGATTTCTTTGTAAAACCCACAAGGATAATGGCAAAGAAAAATTGCAGCTTCTATAAGCGACTTTTCTATGGTATTTTCCAAAATACTTAACCAAAAAACCCTTTTTTTAAAAAATAAGTTTGCCTATAAGGAGCAAATCGACTCATTTCTCTACTATGTTCTATTTTAACAAACTTTATATCATTAAGAAGTTTGTAAGTTGTACTTTTATTTGACAATAAGATATAGCACACATCCTTTAACTACTCAAATCGAGTAAATTTTAAAATGAACATAACTTTCAAACCGAACTATCATTTAGCCTAGAAATGCAAATTTTTTTACTAGTTGAATAATGCACCTAAAAATGGATGTTTTCAACTATATTTTTTCTAGTCAAAATTTTAGCATTTAAGTACCTTGTAGCCTGAGCTTTCCAATGGTCATGTGGTTGCAATCATGCATTGTTCAATTTGTAAGTGATGGGGTTGCAAAGTTATAAAAAAAAAAAGAGTATCTAGTCACTACATAAAATATAACAAAATATTATAATACATAAAGTGTATTATTCGTTATGTCTAGAGATTCATATTACAAAGCCAAATGATATCTAATTTTAAAGTTATAACCATTTAAAAATTTTACCTAATCTGTCGGTTCTTGAACATGTATCAGATCATATTTTCAAATAAAAAGTAGATATTAAAGGCTTTGTAACAACATAAAGTTTGTCAAAATCAAATATCACATGCAAAAATTATGCACAGTTGAAATTACTGAATCTAAATAATTTTCTTTTCATTTTTAAAATAATTTACAAATTAAGAAAAATGATAATTTTTTATTTTTGATTAATTTGTCAATTAATAGACACTAAAATGCATCAAATGTGACATCAACTCAAATCTTCCTTAAGGTAGATTCATTTTAACATTCAATAGATAATATAATGAAATTGGCCTTAAACAATAATTATAGATGTATATTGATACAAAAAGTTGAATTGGTATTGCATTAGAGGAAGAATTTGGTGGTGCCAAGATTTTCCAAAGGATGTAAGTGCAACACTTTGGAAAATTTTGGATGCTTGCATAACTTTGATTAATTTTGTAAATTACTTAATTTCATTAATGTCTATTATTATCAAGTGTTAATCATCTAATGTCTCTTTTAAGATATGGTTGAAGCATGTTTACCTTGTCCACTCTTTCTTATAAAGAGTTCACTTAATCAATCAAACTACAAATGAAATGAAAGCGATCCAATGAATGGCTTGTGCAATGTGGTTTTAGGCTAAGGTTGATTAGACCAGGTTAGCTAAGTATTGTGGGCCTGACATTATATCTTAAGCATTTGTGGTAGAACTAATTCCAAAGCTGAATTTCACTTACTTTGATTTGTAGAGAAGTATATAGTAGGAAATATTGAAAAATTGTCTACTAAACTAAAATTAAGATGACCATTGTTACTTGTTACCAAAAAGTGAAAAGAGTATTGACGTAGTTGTCAACTTGAAAGCTATTCCCCATGTTTTAAAAATTTTCATAATATACTAAAGAGTGGTTCTTTTTCCCTGTTTGGTCAATTCTTACAGCTAATGTAACTGCTACTGACACTATTAAGCTATTAGCTTATGCAATCGACACTATCCCTAGAGAGGAGTTGTAATTCTACCTCTTTGTTAGCAGCTGAGTGCTCTCTTCAATTTTGGTCTAAGTTGAGGGGATGGAGCATCGGCCCGTCTATTATGTTAAACACATCCTATAGGGACCACATGTCAAATGCTTGAAGGTAGAGAAATTCACTCTTGTAGTGGTGATCGGCAAGGAAGCTTTGACCTTATTTTCAAAGCTCACTAAGTGGTTGTCCTTACCAACCAATCATTACACCAAATCCTGCACAAGCCTAGTGCATAGGGAAGAATGGTAAAGTATGCCTTTAGATTCCAATACTGACCCCATAAGGTTATTAAAGCACAAGTCCTCACAAAGTTTGTGGCATAATGTACACAATGCAAGAAGAAGCATCAAATACAAAACCTGCATGATGGGAATCAAACCATGTCAACAACTGGACCTATTATTGAACAAAACCTAAAGTCATTAACCTAGTGTCTTTATTTACTTTATATATTTGTTTTGCATTTTATCAGGTATATCTATTGGTTTTTACAAGACAGTAAGTAAATACACTAATGTTCGGTTTGTAGGTTATTCATGAAACTATATAAATCAAAGAAGAACCGGTCCTACATTGCTCCATGGAGGTGAAAGAAATCGACCATATATGAGGGTTTTATTTGTATTTTTCTTTGGATTAGAAACCTGCCACATATGTTATTTTTACTTGTATTTTCTTTTGTTAAATTTTCCTTATTTAGAACAAGTATAAATACTTATAAAGTAGGGTTTGTAAGGGGAATTTTGAACATTAGAAAATCTGATTTTGTGCCGTGGAAAGCTAGCCTTTCATGCATCCACTCTTATCAATTTCATTGTTAGAATTGTGGCGAGTTTGGCTTGAGGATTATTGTGAGTAATATCAATATTTCTTGAGTTGCTCCCAATTATTGCTAGTGTGTCATATCTAGTGTGTAATTGGATTTGTGTTATTTGTTCTTATTCACGCCATTTAGGGTTCCATTTTCAAGTTAGGGTCACGCCCAATTTGATTGGAATTCGGTTCTATATTGTGTCATCCTTTCTATATATTAAAATTACAAGTGAAGCACATCACTGCACTGATGTGGACTCTTTAGGGGGGGTTGTGGAGAGGAGCTAGACTAGTGCTAAGAGGACTAAATGGGACAAAGGTGTACTACACATTAAAGTTCAGGTTCTATACTAGGAATAATGAGGCCGAATATGAAGTGCTCATAATTAGAATGAGATTGGAAAACGAATTGATGCAGAAATGTAGGAAGTCCTTTCAGATTCACCAATGATAATTCAACATATCTAAGGATAGCTTGCAGTAAAAGGTGAGGGAATGATTAAGTACTTTGAGGTTGTATAAGCACTTAGATTAGAGTTTCTTGCTTAAAGAATCACGAAGATCTCTTAGATTGGCTTCAACCAACTTCTTTGACCTAAATGACCTAAACAAAAAAATCTTCATAGAGTATCTACTAGATAAGAGCATGAATAAGTGCTTGGAGATATAGCTTGCACCAATAAAGTTGACTTGGATGAACCCTTACATTTCCTACCTTAAGAACGACACCATCCTAGAAGATAGGATGGAGGCCAAGAAGGTAATGTACAAAGTAGCTCAATACACCTTGATAAACAACTAGTTGTACCAATGAGGATACAACCTTCCCTATCTCGGATGCTTAAGGGCAAGAGAGGCCTAACATCTTCTATACATTGGAGTCTACAGCAACCATATTGAAAGCTAAATCTTGTATGTCAAAGCTCTTTACCTTGGTTACTACTAGCTAACCATGAAATGAGATGCAAAGAAGTTGGTTTAGAGAAGTGCTTAATGCTAAAAGCATGCCCCATTGATCAGCTGCCTAGCAACAACCTCTTGCCCATTACCAGTCCATGGCCTTTCGAGTAATGGGGATTGACATTTTAGGTCACTTTCCCAAAGTGACTTATTAGCGGCAATACATTATAGTTATGGTGGACTACTTGACCAAATAGATAGAGGTGGAGGCCATAGACAAGATCACAAAGAAGTGTGTTGAAAGTTTTTTGTGGAGTAGCATCATTTGCGGATTTGACACTCATATGCCTTAGTAGCCGATAATGGGACCTAGTTCAACAATACTAAGTTTAGAGATTTTTGCTTAGAGAAAGTGTAAAAATCCATTACACCTTGGTTACACACTCTTAGTCGAATGGGTAGGTCGGAGAAGTCAACAAGACCATCCTCAACAATTTCAAGAAGAGAGTAGACCATGCCAAGGGAAATGGGCAAACGAGCCCCCTTTCATGTTGTGGGGGCACTGGACTACACATAGAACGACAATGAGGGAAACACCCTTTAAGCTTGACTTTGGCTTAAAAGTGGTCCTATTGGTCGAACTCAAGCTCCCCAACACTCGAACGTAAATAATGGATGTGCTAGCAAACAATGTTAGCCTTAGAGCTAACCTGAACATAATGGAAGAAGTCTAAGACCTTGTTAGCACACAAGTGACCGCTTACCAACAAAGGGCAGCTCGCTATTATAACAAGAAGGTCAAACTTAGAGCCTTCCAACTTGGTGACCTAGTGTGCTAAAAACTTGAAACCACATGTTTTACGGAAGGTTAAGGAAAGCTAGAACTCAATTGAGAAGACCCAATTAATGTTAAAGAAGAAGGAGGACATGGCACATATAGGTTAGAGCAACTTAATGGTTAGCCCATTCCAAGAACATGGAACATTGAAAACCTTAGGTTGTATTTTGAATGAGTTCTAAAGCTTCAAAATGCAATTTCAATGCTTATAATGAAAGATCTCTAATTTTTCCACATGCCCACTTAGTGTCTTTTTATTTATTTAAGTACATATAACATGATCAACTTAGTTATGTCATTGTAACTAGCGAGCTCTAAGTTCTAGCCTCTACCAAGGCACTATCTCCTAGCTTATATTGAGGTGAATGAACCATTATCTCTTGGCCTCCTCTAAGGTGAATGGACTCCTTTATCCTAACCTCTTCTAAGGTGAATCAAAATTTACAAGTCTTAGCTCAGGGGGTAAATGCATAGTCTCCACATAAGCAAATGAGATGACTTGGTCTCTTCAAAACACATTGGTTAGCAACCCCAAATCAACAAAGTGGGATACTTCATCAATTAGACCTAGGTTAGAACATCCCAAGTAATTCCAATAGGAAAAAAAGTCTTTAGTTGCCATCAACCCAATAGGAATTTGGCCTAGCTTAGCTTAGGTCAACAGGTCTTACATAAACATTTAAATTTGAAAGAAAAAATAAAACAACAAAGTAATGGATTAAGAGGTGAGGAATGAGAAAAAGGAAAATTTTATTGATTCAAGAATCAGTTACAGCATTTAGGCCGACATTCTAACCAGGTTATATACAAACCAATCTTGGAAATTACAAAGTTTCGATAAGAAAAAAAAAAAGAATGAAAGAAAGAAGAGCAACTTCAAGGGTTCTTTGTGGGAGGAGATTCTATGAAGGATAAAAGCTTGACTAAATCACACATGTAAGAAGTGATTTAGTTATTGCAACTACTATATGTGATTTTTAAATCGCATACTCTGAATGTGGTTTCTTTGTAAAACTTGTAGGGATAATGACAAAAAAAAAAAAATCATAGGTTCTATAAGTGATTTTGTTATGGTATTTTCCAAATACTTAATCGAGTCTTTTTAAAAAATAAGTTTGTTCACAATGAGCAAACTTACTCATTTCTCTACAATGTCCTATTTTAGTAAACTTTATATCATTAAGATGTTTGAAAGACGTATTTTTATTTGAAAATAAGATGTAGAACGCATTGGACATGCTTATAATAAATATAAAATAAAAAATAATAATTATTGCTTGAACTTTCTCCAAAATTTCATCTTACGCCACAACCAACAAGCAGCTAGTTAACACTAAAGCATATGGGCACGAACCCCGTTAACTAGGACGAGACCCACCACAAATTTCTTGGTGGTCAAATGGCTGCCCATGAGGGGTTTTTATGTATTTATTTATTCATTTTTTTAATATATTCTTTTTGAGTTCAAGTTTTGTAATTTTATTATTTTTATTATATTATTAATCTAATATTATTACTAGTGATATTTTATTAAATTAATAATTATGAGCTTATGAGAAGCTGATACATATAAACAACTATTGACGGATTAAATGGAAGCATTTGAGGCCTCAAATTTAAATGCTGCATTTAGCTTTTGTACTCAAGTATAACTTTAATCAGTGAAAGGACTTCCCTTTGCGTTAGCTTCTACCCATAAATTACACTATCATCCATATGAATTTATCTAAATTATAGCGAGACTCCAAAGTTTATATATGTAATAAAAAATAGCATAGTTGTCCTACACGAAAAATTTTGATAGCATAAAATTTCGCCACCAATTGGGACATCAACTCAGATCTTCTTTAAGGCAAATTCATTTTAACATTAAGCGGATAATGTAGTGAAACTGGCCCTAAACAATAATTATACATGTATATTGATACAAAAAGTTGAATCGATGTTGCGTTAGAGAAAGAATTTGGTGGTGCCAAAATTTTCCAAAGGGTGTGTGTGCAACACTTTGGAAAACTTTAGATGCTTGCATGACTTTGACTGATTTTGTAAATTACCCAATTTTTCAAATGTCTATTATTATCAAGTGTTAATCATCAAAGATCTCTTTTAAGATACGGTTGAAGCACGTTTACCTTATCTACTCTTTCTTATAAAGAGATGAATTAATCAATCAAACCACAAATGAAATGATAGTGATCCAGCAAATGGCTTGTGCAATGTGAGCTCAACATTATATCTTAAGCATTTGTGGTTGAACTAATTCCAAAGTTGAACTTCACTTACAAATTTCGATTTGTAGAGAAGTACAAAGCAGGAAATATTGAACAATAGTCTGCAATACTAAAATTAAGATGGCCGTTGCTACTTGTTACTGGAAAGCAAAAAGAGTATTGACGTAGCTGTCAGCTTGCAGACTGTTCTCTATGTTTTAAAATTTTTCATAATGTACTCAAGAGAGGTTCTTTTTCCCTATTTTGTCGCTTCTTATAGCTAACGTAACTGCAACCGACACTATTAAGCTATTAATCATGCAGCAGGGAAAGTTAAAAGTGCAATGCTCGATTGATTGTGCATAAATTATTGCATTTACATCCAGCATTTAGGTAACATAGACTGTTAAATCACAATGTATTCAAGCATAGACAGTGTATTTTAATGCTGAGTTACCTTAAAGAAAGATAAAACAATTAGGTAGGAAGAATCAATAAAACTGGGTAATGGTTGATGAACAGAACTAATACATGCCTTTTACATATTAACTTGTGCGAGATCATGCATAAGGATAATTAGATCACCAGTTTCGAGTAAAACAACTGAAAAATTTGCAATTTTTTGCATTTCCATAATTAAAACAGTTAAACTCATAAACTCTATTCACTAAAAAACAATCAATTTAACAAGGGGAAAAAAAAAAAGAAAGAAAAAATTAGCACCATACCAGATGGCCTACAACACCAGCAGTATATACAGATAACCTAGCCAAAAGTGAGGCTCAGCTACTCCAGTGAAGGAAAGCAAGACATAAATGACCTATTCTGTGCTCGCACATGTCCTTTCAATCACCTTAGAATCTGTTCTCTGTGAGTGCTTTGAAGGAGAACTGGATCCTCTTGAAGAACTATGTCCAAATAAGCTTAACTTTCCAATCTTCCTTGAAAATGAACTCATGAATTTACGAGAATTTGATTTTGCCATATCCCTTTTCATGCAGACATGGTCTTTCTCCAAATCATTTAATCTCATGCGCAAGCGAGCTAGCTCAAGTTTAAGCTCTCGGTTTTCCCGCCTTAATGATGCATAGTTGTCACGAGGAGACATTGCTGCACTTAGTGCACCACTGCTAATACGCCATGACTGGTGCATTGGCTTAGGATCATCATCAGTGTAAGAGCAGCACAAGGTGTTCCTTAGCCTTATTTGCTCAAAGTAGAGTACTTGGACAATTGATTGAAGAGGCAGGCGTTCGTTTTGTGCAGCGTGTGCTCCTGCTTCTTGGGAGAGCTTCTGGAAATCAATCAGTTTGCATAGCTTCTTCCTATCTGATTCTGACAAGGATTGATGAGACTGCAGTGTCAAGATAAGATATCAGAATGACAGACGGCAAAAAATTATGAGAGAAACTCATGTATTCCTTGTCTTTTTCTAGATAGAGGATACATTGATAGAAAATCACCAGTCTTGGATAAAGCTGAACAGGCTAATGATAGAAGCAGATATATGATCCACTTTTTTAACTTTTGGTTTCATAAGGAGTTTTATAATAGAAAAAGCAATATTTCTAGCCAATAATGTTAATCATCTAAATTTGTTACTAGACTATCTTTATGAAACTTGTTTCTAGAAATGTTAGTGCAATGGCCTAAGTTGCCCAGAACAGAACAAAATACAATATCAACATAAAAACGCCCACACCTTCAGATAAATGTCGACAGCTCTATACAGCCCATCATAAATCGTACGAGCATGTGCTGGTAAGGACTCTGCAATGACCATGAACTTGGAAAGCTTGAGATTTGCATCTGGAGCTATTTCAGCCAGGTAGTTGTCTACTAATTTTGCAACCTTAAATAAGGCAGATTGGGAAGGTGATTGGGGGCTATCAGATTCAAAAACAGACACATCTTCCATGTCGTCCTCACTATCTTCTTGCTGAGAGAAATTCACCAGGATCCTATGAACTGTGTCTACATCAAATAAAGTGTCTCCAGCATGCCGAAATGATGGAATCAGCAGGTCATCAAGAGTAGCAATATCTAATTGAGACCCAATCCTCCTCTCCAGATCTAGCCGACAAGCTATGGTACAATCAAGCATCACTGCACTTCGTAAAAGCCCAAAAAGAAAAGTGATAGGAACAGCTTGTTTCTCTACTGGCAAAAGGCTAACAATTGTCTCAACAACATGTTGCTCATGCCCTGTGGAATTGGATATTAGATCTGCTCTATGCTGTGAAGATGGGTTCCATAAGCTGGATTTCTTGGTCAGCTCTTTCTGAGCATAATTTACAAGAGAAGCACCAATGCTTTCTGGACGTACCCCACGGAACTTCATGGCAGTTATGACTCTCTCATACAAGTCTACCCTAAGATTTGATATATCTTCTATCCACCAGTCTCCCTCACATTTGATATGCTTACTCATGTGAAGCCTGCCCGAGCTACTGTACTCTAAACGAGAGAAACTTGAAGCTATTTGTTCAGCACATGCCTTCGAGGCTATTGCATCTATACAACGGCTGACTATTCTTAGCTCATCAGCAAGAGGAAGTAGGTTTTCACACTGCTGCAGAACTTCAACACACATTTCAAGGTTCTTACAAACAATACATTCAAGGTATTCTTCTGCCCGAGAACCAAGATTATCCTTAGAAAACTCCTCATTCATTTCAAGATAATCTGAGACACAGCATAGCTGAGCTACGTTTGTGGATGTTATCTCAAAATTGATCCCATAACAGAATTTTGCAGCTAATTCAAAAGTTTCAGCACCTCCTGTTAGATTAAGAAGCTCTACCCTTGAAACATCCGAATCCCTATGTTCCGCAACCAGCTTTCTGATTGTCCCACACCAAGAAACAAGAGGAAACTGCAACAAAAAATTTCTCCGTGAAAAGTTAGCAAACTCAAGGGAAAAGGAAGCAATAAGCTCATGGAATTTCTCTTTTAAGTCATGACAGAATTAGAATAATTTCCAACTCATCTTTTTTTTTTTTTTTTCAATAGTAAGTACCAAAAAGCAAGTGCAAAGCAAGTTAAGAGTCAATAGAGCTCTTATGCCTCTCATCTTTTTATTATATATTTTCGGGCTTTCCTTTATCCTGCTGAGAACATTCTCGGAATTAGAATATGCCATTCTTGTAGAATTTCAGAACACAGTATATACAGAAGAAAGACTTAAGTTCTTCCACGCCAAGATATAATTCTTTGCATTCCAGAAGATCAAACATACAGATAACAAGAAGGCATATTATTTAAGGAGGACAAACTGGGACACATGAATTTCCAAAGGTACAAGAAAATTTACATGTGATTTAAAAAACAAAAATTAAAGATTTTAAAAATTGCAAAAGGAGTGACAAAATCTAAACTATCTAACCAAAAAGAGAAAAGGAAAGGAAAAACCTAAGCTGACCTTGTGCAGAGCGAATGATCCCCCACTGACTTCTATAGTTATATCACTAGGAACATCCTGAAAAATCCTACAGGTAGACGAGTTGGCAATTAAACCAAGAAATTATCAACTGATTCTCAAAAATTCATTTACTATAGCGAGAAGAGTATTTTGAATAAACTTTCCCACAAAGGAAAAAGGATGCAGAAGAAGGCAGTGTTCAACAAAGAATACCATCACTTTTGACTATACCTACAGAATACTGTATCAAGTATTTTACAATTAATAATGCACAATATGGCTTGGGCAGCATTACTGTATGAGATGTCAATTAAAAATAAATAGTATAACAGGAGGAGATTTATTTAGACTCCAAATCTAAATGCAAAAGAAATTTCTGTTAAATATATCAAGAATAAAACTGGCAATTAATGCATTCTCAATCTAACTTACACTCTGACCTCTACTCTTCCTTATACAGAGAAAAAATACGAACAAGAGAAGTTCCCTGAAAATTCTTTTCAGCACTCCAGGCAAGAGAAAGTTCAATTTTCAGGGATAAAAAAATCCTTCTTTATTCTATTTAAATTCATACTAATTAAAAAAAAAAAAAAAAAAAAAACCTTCTTTATTGACACTTGAAGGATGAATGCAACATAGAACAAACAAAACGCAGTATGCACTGTGGAATATTATCTTCCTAAACAAATGAGAACCTCATATGAAGAAATTGTCACAAGTATCCATGAGATCCGAAACTGCAGTACACTAATTATGAAACATCGATAGAAAACAGGATCAATCTATTATATTCCCATTCAAACTTATAAAAATACCTTTTATAGACGTACATACACAAACCATTCCTGAAAAGAGTAAACAAAAATTCATATCCAAGTTCCGTCAGCTAAAAGAAAGAGCCATTTTTGTTCATCAATGAATTTAACCAAGAAAAGTAAGCTCTTCCAATTCAACTCTCCGCAGAAAAAGAACACAATTCAAAGCAATTACATTACAATACTTCGAAACCTAAGAAAAAGCATTATTCTTATACCATTCATTATATCTTTGCCTGGAACACTTAGCCAGTGACATTTGTGATTTATCGCAAGGATCCATGAAAACCAAGAAATACCCGAGAAAGAAAAACCAAAACCCAGATGAGGACACAAAGCAGTATTATGTTCCTTAGCAAGTGAAGCAACTAAAGGAACAGACAGACAGACATCCAGTTGATGATGTTAAACTTCTTTGGACAATTTTGTCAAACAGGTGGCATTCAAACCAGTCCAAAGTAAGGGCCATACAGGTGGGTCATATGTTTCCACCCTCATTTCCATGCTAGTGAAAAAAAATAAAAAATTATTCGATTCAAACCCTAATCCGTTTACTGTGCTACTCATTGATATGTCTCTATTGCAATATTCCATTGGAACAAAAGGATGATTGAAAAAGGGGGGTGATTTATTAAAAAAGTCAAAATTGGAGGAAAAAAGAAGCAAAGTGAAAAAGAAGAAGGCGGGAACACATTACAAAAGTCGTTGTTATGGTTTGACAAAAGTGTCATATTTTACTGTGGGCCTTTTGTCCATTCTAGACATCCTAGGTTTATAAAATAAATGACGTGCCTCTTCACTATATAATTTAATTTACATGGGTTCTCACATTTCACATAAGATTGTGTGTTTCTAAATTTGCTTTATTATTTTTCTTCTCTTTTTATAAATAAATATATATATATAAACTTTTCTAGTGATATAATTTAAAAAAAAAAAACTGTTAATTATTATATAAAGCGAAACTATTTATAAACCTACTTATATAAAAATCATTTTGGCATCTTATTGTATCAGTCCGATACAATTTCAAATTAGTATCAAAACGTACTAAAATAATCCCTACTAATGCTTATGGTAACATTTTGATTATATAATATTTGTTTACTACCTCTTCTCTTATAGAGAAATGGCGTCACTTTGATATCAGCAAGTGTAATATATAAATTAGACGTTAAGATTGGAGTATACTTCAATTAATATAAATATTGTTTTTCATCTCGAATCCTTCTCCAATGTATTTGAAAGAATAATAATAATATAAGCTGGAGAAATCTGTAGACATGTGTCAGCTTCATAAGCCCTATGACCTAGAATTTCAAACCTCACGAGAGTTATGCCTCAACCACTTCGGTGATAACGATAGGGTCGTCCAACATTTTGAAACGATTTAATAAAATCTAGCGTAATTTATTTTATAATTTTACATAGTAAAATGAAATCATATAGGTGTTGTTGTCAAATAAATAAATAAAAGAAAAAAAAAAGCTTGTTCATCTGCTATACCCATCGAAGTTATTGAATAGGGGAAAAAAAGGGGGTAAAATTCTTATTTAATCTAATTCATTGTAAACAAAGCATTGACCCATAGAATATTTAATAAAAAAAAAAAGAAAAAGAAAAGTGGCAGGAAAATTAACTTAAAAAAAAAAAGAAAATCAGAAAAATATAAAAGATAATGTAGTCGTTGTTGGCCACACAATTTTCTTCCGATTTTCTTTCTTTCTTTTTAATTTTTCAGTAGGTTTATTAACTAAGTATATTACATGTGTTGTTTAGTCAATAAAAAATTATACATAAACATCTAACAAATAAAAATAAATAAATCCTAAAATTGTTTTGAGTCTAGAAATTGACCTTTTAAAAAAGTAAAGACTCTGTACTGTTTGAAAACTTTTTAGGAAATATATATATAGTTTATATCGTATATAATATAATATAAATATCTTAAAATTACGCATTTTCATTATTGATTAAATTCATCTCAATTTCTTATGATTGATAAAATTTTTTCACTTACATATTAATTAAAAAGCATGGGCAATAGTCTTTTTCTCCAACTACTGGATTGAGTGAAAGAAGATCAAACTCAAAAAATCATTTTGCTAGGGTTTTTGAGTTTTAGTACCCTCCACCGAATGCTTACAAAGGGGTCTTGGGATTCCCTCCCTCCGGGTTAGAGGTTTAGTCAGCCCTCGTTTTCTTCGCATGCCGTGTATTATTAAAAGGCATTTTTCAGCTTTCAACTTTTCTTTCAATTTCATTACCCACCCCCCCACACACACAGAATTAAAAAAGGGGAAATTGCTGCCACATTTGTAACGAAATTGCAGCAAAAAAAGCTGAAGGAAGGAAGGAAGGAAAAGGTGACAAGAAAACTTGGGTTTATCCCAAGAATGAGGCATAATTATAACATCAGTTCACATGTGCAATCATTACACTTCCATTACAGATTTACCCAACTTGAAAGACGTATTTTTTGGCCAAACTGTAGTTACTGAAATAGAATAATGTATAAATAAAATTATAATTTTAAAGAAAAAATAACATAAAATATATTTAAATCGAACTAAAAATATCATATTGGTTTTTAGGTTAAAAAAGAGAACATCATTAATTTAATTTTGTATGATTTATTTAATATTTTACTATATATAATTTATGGAAAAACAAGTGAATGAGGGATTTTCTAAAAGGAAAACATAGTTGTTCGGATTAAATGGATAAGGTCTACTTGTGTAACAAGCTTTAAGTTCGACTCATTGGGGCTTGTTTTAAGAAGAAGATTTAAGAGTTAAAGAGAGTTTTCCTCGCAACAATGCCGGATCCAATTATTATATGTTTTGTGTGTAAAAGGATGTTATGACATTAGTAGTCAGCCATCATCAAAAGTTGTACCTTTGAAGAGGTTGTATTTAAGATTTAACAGCGAATGTTGAACATCGAAAATCCATATTTTTATTTACCACTAAAACGAACTATTCATGTATAACTTTTTTTGGGATTTTCATGATAATATTTCTCAATCGCAAAACATTGATTTGATCGATCTTTCTGTCCTGTCCTGTATTCTGTTTTTCTTCTCTGCTCGAGCTTTTAGGGCATTTGCTTGGAGTAATATGTATGCTTTGACTTGTATTAGTAGCATGCGTACAGCATGCACGTTGTATGCGAGCGTGTGTGGGAGGGGGACCAATGCGGTACGATTTCTAGGGCTAAGTATGTCAACCGAAAGAAAACAAGCTCTAAGTCTCCTAGGCAGGCAGATGGGTCAAAAAAAAAAAAAAAAGTCATACCAACGTTGGGCCGGGGGAATTTTTAAGAAAAATATCGATGGATATTCATGAGAGTAGTTGGTATCACCTTTTTATATACTTAACTTAATGTGTAATTAATATTAGAAAAAATTAAATACCTCGTTTACCTGTTAATAATACCCATTTTCTAAAGCCACCGTAAAACTTAGGTGGAGCGAAAAGAGGGAATATATATATATATATACATGAGAAAGAGCTTAGAAAGGATGGATATATAAAAAAACAGTAGTGTTCTTAGATTGAGATAGAGGGTGTCCCTTTTTATGCTTATTTGACATGATTAACCACCATCCTGGGGTGGGTCATGCTAAATTATTATGGGTCGGACCCACCCATTATTACATTCTATATGATATCCCTATATTAGATTAGATATGATATCTTCCACCACCACAGCCACAACTTTGATGTAGATGGAAACAAAAGTTCTATTCAAAATCCATGCTAGTTGGGTGAATTAAAAACCAGAGTCAACAGCTGTCTTAAGAGTCCATCGGATCGGATTTATTCAGAACTAGCGATGGGGCTTTTGTGGGATTTCCCCAAAAATAATATTATTTCTTAAAAAAATTCGTAAAATCACCTACTCAAAAAAATTGTTTTCAAAATAAATTTTGAAATTACAAACTTGAAATCTGCCTTCAGTTTTACTAATTTTGACAAAACTAAAAGTGCAGATCGGATCCACACCTTCAGTACACACCACCTTTTCTCGTACAACTAATCCTATCGTCAATTTTTTTCTTTAAAGATCTACTATCCACATATGCACCGCAAGTCAAAAACTTGTAAATCTAAAAAAAAAAAAAAATGTATGCAAACCTACTTTAATAGTCACATATGCTACAGTATTTTAAATTAATAATACAAACATAGAAACATAATACATTTATTTTCATTTTATATTCTGTAAACTCCATATATTCCCTTTCTTTTCTTTCTTTCTTTTTTTTTTTTTTTTGTGCTCATTCGCAGGAAGAAGAAAAAGTTCTCGTGCAAATACAAAATGGTGGGATTTGAATGAGTTCGTTGAAATCTACTATTTTCTTAATGAAAATACTCAATTAATCTAGATTCTAGTATGCATTTTGATAAAAAGTTGAAGTTTTTTTATTATTGTGTTAGTTTTCAATAATTGAAAAAATTGTTACCATAATGTTATGTTTTTAAAAAAATATTATTGCTTATTGTTAGTTTGTAGCGTATTATACATGATTTATGTAGATCTTGTAATACGTAGCATATGGTAGTTAATTTTTCTATTAGTATGAGAACAAAATCAACATTATGCTAAAGAAAATTTTCATATTATTTTTAAATGCCAAATTTAGGTTTATTATTTGTATTGTTATAATATATATATATATATATATATATATAAATATATATATATATATATATGTTTGTAATTGAATAATTATAAAAAAAAATTAAAATTTTTTTCGTAAAATAATTTTTATTGTATTATTATTAAAATTTGCTAATTTTTGTTATGAAATTTTGAAATAGAAATTAAATTTAAAACATTTTTTTTTTTGTTACATGGCAGGAAGAAGATCAATGTTATGCATTGTCAATTTTAAAAAACTAATATTATATGTTTTTTGTCAAATAGTTGATAATTTATATATATTGTGAAAAGAATAACAATGGATGATTACATGAAATTGATGATTTATGTATTTGGAAAAATTGTAAGTGGTAACTAGAGGTCGAACTATAATAAGGATCCGATTAAAAAGTTGAAAATAAAAAAAAATGTGAATTACACCAAATTCTTGTATAGAATATGTCGAAGTATTGGAGTAGATCCAATCAAAGTGGGGGTTAAGATAATTCATAGGCATTCTATTTTCCATGAGAGCAATACATCTTATGCCTTAATGGCAATTAGACATGATTATGATGTTGAAAATCTGATTAAAACGGCTGAATCCTTTAGAGATCACGGTATACAATAGTTATATGTTAGAATTTCTAAATATTTGAAGAGTCCCTCCAAATGGAAAATATTTCAAGAAAGTAGGCACTCGCATTCCTCATCTAACATGGAAGAAATGTCTCCTGTGGCATTAACATTTGAAACATACGTTGGAACCCCAATGAAAGAGGCACTGTTGAGTGATGAAAATGAAGTACATAGAGTAATTACTCCAGTATTACAATGACTAGACACACGTGATCCCTACATGATGCGTTTGGGTGTGAAAATTGCAACGAACATCGATGTAGAAATGAGTGTTGAGGAGGAAAGTTCTAATTACAAGAAGAGCTTTAAGGAAGAATATGAGGAAAGTGAAAACAATGAAGATGATATACCTAAAGAGGATCCTCCAATCGTACCTGCATACTTGACATAAGTAATATATCGGTTAAGGTAGGTTGAACCACCTAGTATGCCAGATAGAGATCATGTTCCCTACTATAATGTTGGAGGTGATGATGATTACATATATTTTGAGTAGGAGCAAAATGCAATATACAATGGTTCAAGCAGCAGTGACGAGTTCTATATGGGCATGAGATTCATGACAAAGGCAAATGTGATTCAAGTAGTTAAGGCTTACCATGTGAAGAACCATTGTAACTTTACTATTGTAGAATATAACTCGTTGCTTCGGTCTGTTTATTGTTTAAAAAGAGAAAATAGTTGTAAGTAGAGGCTTCAAGTCTAAAAGAAGAAGTTAGAGGGGTTATTCATAGTTATCAGATTTGAGGGTTTACATACATGCATCAACCTGATGATAAGTTAGAATTACCTACAGTTAGATTGCAATCTTCTTGATCGTTGCGGATCGTAGCTTAATAATTTATAAACCTGTTCCTTGCTTCCAACTACGATGCAATAGGCAAGCGCACCTATCGTAGCGTAATATAGTGTCCGAAATCAGGGTCGTTCCAAGGAAGATTAAAGTTCACCAATTACTAATATTTACTCCGTTCCTATTATCCAACCGATCAAGGCGAGTAAATGATTCAATGAACTTAACTAAAAGAGACTAATTATAAAATGTACTAGACTAAAGAAAAGGAACTTAACAAAACACAAGTTCAAATCAACAACTAAGCAACCTAGACCTCTCTCTAATCCCATTCATGCCATGTGAATCATTAGAAACTAAAGATCAAACAATCCAGTTCTTAAGCTGTGGAGTTTCATTAGTCAAACTAATAATTCTATCAAATCTATTAGCTTATCTAATCCTAGGTTTATCCGTTAGAATCTCTTCTCAACCAATAGCAACCTAGGATTGCATGAAGCACTTGACTCTCTCACCGTTCGGTTGGTAAACAGAAGATTTTCGCTATCCTATCTCTAGAATCACGATCAAATCTCATTCATTACCCTTAGTACTAATCATACAAGCAATTTCTCAATCAACTTGAATGAAATCAAACATAGATTCATACTCCAGAAATATAAATCTAAGATACTCTTCAAGAACAAGTAATGAAACGAAAGAACATCAATATGTCTTCATTAAGATCAATCCTTCATCACATAACAAGAATGGTTTCAAAAGAGGTCTAGATCTCTAGATTACTCCTCCATGAGAGATAAAATGTAATTACAATTGATAGGAGAGCAGCTAGAGTTCATGATACTACCCGGAAGTTCGAATCTTGAATGCTTTGGTTGAGATAATGACCTTCTTGTGTTGTTGTTCCAAGAGAGAAAAGTGAGGTGTTTATTAAATTTAAACCTTAAATCTACCTCCTCTTTCTCTCTCCACTTAAATATATATATAGACATGTACAAAAAAGAAAGAGAAAAGGGGCAAATATCAGGAAAATCTAAGTCGTCGCTAATCCATACGCCCCGTATGGAAGGGGTGTAGTGCCTTCTGTGCATTTTGGAGGGGCTGGTCTGGGTTGATACGGCCCCGTATGGAGGGGTGTATGGGCAAAAAGCTTGGCTTTTCCATTTCTTTTCTTGATGAATCCAATTGATTTCTTCGTGATAGGTTCCACATCACCTGAAAGCGATACATTATGCTATTAAGTACCAATTCTAAATGATTTCCACTCGATTTGCAACAAAAAAGACTTGAAATCATCTAGGAATTAAAAGTGTTTCGCCCTTCATCACTTCTTACAAACTAATTTGTAAATCTTGCTAGAGAAAATCTCGATATGAAGGTTGTGGAGCTCGCTTCTATTGTCGAATAGGAATTTGATTATAGGATAAGTAGGAGATCGGTTTGGGAAGGCAAGAAATGGGCTATTGAGCATATGTATGGGAATTTGGTGATGTCTTACAATAATTTCCCCAAGCTTCTAAATGCCATAAAAAAATACAAATCCTGGAACATGAGTTGATTAGGGGTTGAAAAGATCGAATACTCCTGAGTTGTCTACTCTTAAGTGGGTTTTTTAGGTATTTAGGCCGTACATTGCAGCTTAGAGATTGTTTAGACCAGTTATTACCATTGATGGAACTTTTCTATATAGGAAATACACGCACAGGTTGTTGATTGCTTATAGCATTGATGATAGCAAACATATACTTCTGTTGGTATTTACTCTTGTAGATGAGGAAACGTTTAAAATATGGAGCTGGTTTTTGAGAAAATTGAAGGAACATGTAGTTGGCGATCGTGCAGGTCGTGAAACCATTTGCCTCATATTAGTTAGGCACCTTGGCATCAAGCCGGCAGTTAAAGCCCGAACTAATGGTTGGTGCCTTTCATTCGCAATGTGGTGATTTTGTTTACGACACATTGCAAGTAACTTCAATAAGGACTATAAAAATATGCACTGCAAAAAGTTGGTTACATACGCTAGGTTGCAAGTATAAGCTTGAAAACTTAAATATTTGATGGACCAGGTGAGGACCATTAACTTAATGCCTCAACGTAGTTTGACGATGTGTCAATGGAGATATGGATGCTCACTCATGACAGTTGCTATCAGTTTAAGTATATGACCTCCATATTGTCGAAAGCTACAATTCCATCTTGAAAGGAGCTCAAGGGTTACTCGTGACTGCTTTAGTGAAGAAGACTTTTACAATTACATAGGTTACTTCACTAACAAGCATTCGAAGGCGCTTAAGAATATGGTAAAAGATAGAATCTTCACCAAATATGTCACTAAAAAGATAAAGATAGAGTTTATGAATTAGCAACCACAGGGTCATTAACTATAGTAGGTAGAAGAGAATTTTTGAAGTGCTTACCAATAGTCGTTGTGTAGTGAGTGGGTTGAGGGGAGAGGGCCGAACGCACATTGTTGACTTTTTCTATAGCATATACACTTGCCAAAATTGGTAAATATATCAAATCTCATGCTCTCACACCTATGTAGTAGCTGCTTCAATCAAGCTTGATATTTTGACATCTACATCGAATTACTACAAGTGGATGCACCAAGAGCTCACATGTAGAATCAACTTCTTGCCCATAGGTGACGAGCTCAATTGGAAGCCGGTACAATTCCCACTACTCTATCCAAGAGCAAAGCTTGCACGGAAAAAGGGAAAACTGGGATGAAAAAGAAATCACATGAAAATAGACATTAGGAAGCATTCAGAAAAGATCACATGTAGACTTTACCAAAGAAAAGGCCATAATAGAAGAATATGCCCATGTCGATATGATAATGGTAAATATTAGATAATCAAATACATGATTAATTAAATCTTAGCTTACCCTTGCATATTTATAATATCAAATCATTGTCTGTATAATACTAATATTTTCTATTTTCATTGTGCAAATTATATGAAGTCTCGACCATTTCATTCATCTTTTTTAATGCAATAGGAAGGAGATCTTTTATGGATGTTAGCGATTCTTGCACATGAATATTTCAAATTTTGTAATTTGTTAACATTTTCTAATAATTTTTTTTTCTATTTTTCTATCTATACTTTTACATTTTCTTTCACATTTGTTTTTAAACTTTTTTAATAATCATCAAATTTTTTTCAATTATAACTTTCCTCAAATTACTTTTTTTATTGTTTTAAAAAAATTAAAAATTTACATAACAATAACAAAAAAAATAATTTCCATAAATTTAAAAATTATAATAATTTACATTAAGAAAATTTTCGATATAATTGAAACCATGGACTCTCAATACAAATTATATGGAAGGCACACTTCGAGTCCACGACTTTAAAACCTTTTTTTGGAATAATTAGGTCTGTGCCTTTAATAATAATTGTACTAAAGGTACCTTTTGAGTTTACAACTTCAAAACCTATTTTTTAAATATTTTTTTTTAATACCCTATTTCGTAATTTAAAAAAAAAATTATATTAGAGGTGGTTGTGTGGTTATAGCTTGACAATATTACTTTCAAAGATAACAAAGATATCTATATAGTTTCTTTTTCTTTTTTTTTGCCTTTAAATAAGAATTAATTTAATTTGAGTAAAACTCGGTTCGGACGTACATGATTACCTAGGATGCAATTTCATAAATTAAGTTTTAAAAAAAAAAGTTCTTTTAATCACTTGAGACACGAAATAAATTCTTACATATTTTGTGGCATACCAATACATGTAGGAGTAGGACGAACTCAATTCAACATACAATAATTATCCAACAAATCCCACACACATTGCTTTGATGGATTGCGTGTAACTTGTGAGGATTAATTTCACACTTAACCATTAATTACTTTTGGGGAACTCGTAAAATCGTGTATAGTAAACACGCTTCTTGAGGAAGTAGTATATTATTGGCTCGAGTTACTCTGATTTGATACGTATTCAGTTAAATTAGTCTGCGCTTTGCTTCGGTTTTACACCATTCAACTTGATCCTATTCTTAAGATCCAGAGAAGCAAAATCATTCACGTTTTTTCTAGAACAAGATAAGAACGATATGACAAGTGCCTTGAGACAACATAAAAGGTACCTACTACCGAATCCAGACGCGAAGGCAATAATAATATTTATAGATAATTGTAGCAATTTAAAATGGTAAATTACATTAACGTTATATGAAAATCATCTAGACTAAAAACACCCTCAATTTAAGAGAATAACATAATAAAAATGTTGATATTGTAGAAAACTAAAAATATTATGTAAATATATTGAGTTAAGTTCATTAATTATTT
This sequence comes from Laguncularia racemosa, assembly GCA_037954665.1. Lineage (NCBI taxonomy): Eukaryota > Viridiplantae > Streptophyta > Magnoliopsida > Myrtales > Combretaceae > Laguncularia > Laguncularia racemosa. The sequence continues at coordinate 541,695 of JBBMOL010000232.1, forward strand.
GACTTGACTTATTGGGTTAGGTGACAAGACCTAATGAGTCCGGTCCAATTATTAGAATGACTCAAGGAGAATTGGCTTGGTGAGCTCGGAACATGAATCGTTGGACCAGTCCATCCGCATCTAACCTCTCTCAGGTAGGCTCATGTGCTTATGAGAAAGGCTATTGGCCTTGAGCTTATAGTAAGTTTATTAGGATAACTTTAAAATTAGCAGTCCCCATCTCATCCATTGATCGCTAAAGTGATCTAACGGATATCATCAGGTCTAAGAGTCTATAAATACTCAATCATTCCTCCTCATTAAGGGACCTTTTTCTCGAATTTTATAAATCAGAGAAACGGTATTCCACCAAAAGTTATCTGCTCTCAAAGATCAAACAAGAGATCAAGCAACGAACAATCTCCACTACTCAAAAACTGCAAGGTTGACGCTTGAGGTTTCATTAGCTCCCTTATCTGTCACTTGTGCATTCGAGATGCTTATGATTGCCTATTCCTCCTCCCTGCCTCTCTTCCTAGCCATCCCATCACGTGCCATCTTTGAATTGCTTTTCTCTGAAGTCACGTATAGTGAGGTACCCGCATGATATGCATGTGACCCCATCTACATTTTAGCAACTCTATTGGGAATAAGCGTTAAGTGACATAAGAGTAATGGCACCCCCAGGAAGAGAGGACCATTTGACAATATCTATCAAGAATAAGATCTTAAGACTGAATTGATGGAGCAAAACCTGCCTCAAATACCGCAAAATACTGGTCCAGGCAATTCACAGCGTAGGGCTCCCATAAATCTTGCATAAATGATGCAGGCTATGCAAGAGAACACAAGAGCACTGAATCAACTTATGACCATGCTTGCTCTACTTGTCATAGGGTTGGCTGCCACGACTGTTGTGCAACAAGGTGTGCCTTTGCCAAATACCAACATTGCTACACAGTAAGGTACAACCTATGCAACTTCATCACATGCAATTCATCCTGTTAATCCTCCTATAGATGAGGGGAAAATCACTTAACCAGATGTTTCACCTCCCAATGCTCTTAATGGATTTAGCCGTCAGCCTACTCCCACATTTGCTTCCATGGTATCTGTCCTAAGGACTTCCTTTGTAATGAAGGAAGACTTGGACATATACTTAAAAGAAATACAAGAAAAGTCTATTTTGGGGGTACTAGAGTTAAAACTCCCTTACCATTAGCACATTGCTGAAAAGTTGTATCCTAAGAACTATGTTAGTCTTAAGTTCATCCTGTTCAATGGAAAGAAAGGGAGCACCAAAGAACATTTACTTAAGTTTATTGAGACTCTGGAGGTAAACAGGTTGGATGATGACCTGAAGCTCAAAGAATTTTCCAAATTACTGATCGAAAAGGCATACACTTGGTATGTCAATTTCCTTGTAGGGTCAATTGATTCATGGGGGTCTACGTGTAAGTTATTCTTGGAGAAATTCTTCTCTACTTAGGAACGAGTCACGATCACGGACATAGGAAGAACACAACAGTACCCAAAGGAAGACTTGATGGATTATATAGAATGCTTTAGGGAGCGAACACTAGACATCTAAGATATATGTGATGAGAAGGAGTTAGTGAAGATTTGCATCCAAGGGATGTTCACTGAGTACGCAGTCCACTTAGAAAATCTGAATCTAAGTTCCTTTTCTGCATTAGTCGAGACTACAAGGAGAACTAATAATTTTGTTGCAAGACAATGAGGGGAAAATGGGAGGTTTGAGAAACAAGCAACACCTGCTAGCTCAGCCCAGGTTGAGACCCCTAAGGACAATAAGAAGCTAAGGAATGATACATCCCGAGGATCTACATCAATCCCCTCTTTCCCATGCCTAATGGGAAAGTTACATGCTTTATTTGATCAATGGTTACGAGATGGGAATATCAAGCTCCCAAGAGTGGATCATTTACCAACACAAAATGAGAAAAATGATCTTAAGTTTTGTAAGTATCACAAGTTCATAGGTCACCCTATAATAGAGTGTTGGACTTTGAAGAAAATTTTCAATGATAAGGTCCGTAATGGGGAACCTATAATAGAAAATAATGATGTCCGTAATAACCCACTTCTTGCACACAATAATCAATGGGGTACTATAAGTGCCATCAATCACAATCCTAATACCGAAGAAGGAGATATGTCGCAAGCCGAGGTGCGTAATGTACAAGAAATTATGACTAGGAATAATAGGGCGCATGTACGCCTAAAGTAACGACCCTGATGAAAATAGCTAACTTCAGAAATTTTTTTCACTTACTGGGTTTAACGAGTATGCACGACTAGCAACAGCAATTGCCCTTACATAAATTGTAGAGAGACAATATGGGGAGTGCGGTTTAGCGTAGCCTGTACAAAGAATGGCAAAGGTACATGAAAATGCAATTCTCTATATCGATGCAGACATCTGCGCTAAGAACCATCCTCTTTATGTGGAAAGCATGCTAGATGGACATCCCATTAAGAAGACATTCATAGACAATGGCTCTTCCATAAACATAATGTTGTTGTCCACACTAAAGGCTGCAAGAATAGACAACCAACGCCTAGTGAGACAACCTATTGCTGTCAATAGTTTCACTGACACATCTACAAACACAGTAGGGTATGTTATTATGAGCTTTAAAGTGGGCCCCATACAAAGCTCCACAAGGTTCCATGTGATCGATGCCCCCATATCCTACCACCTACTGGTTAAAAGAAAATGGCTGCACGATCACAATCTTATACCCTCAACATGGCATCAATGCATTAAGGGCCATTGGAAGGGAAAGGACATATTCATTCTTGCTACAAATAGTCCATTTTAGCATAACAAGGCATACTTCACTGAAGTTGCATTCTTTGATGAATATGCCGAAGTTGCATTCTAGCGAAACTAGGGGAGTCTCTGAGACCTATCTTCATCGATAAGCATCTCTTGCAAAAGCTAAAGGTCTACTTAGTAGAGTTGCTACAGAATTATCGAGATGTATTTGCATGGACTTAAGACGAAATTCCAAGACTGGACCCCACTCTAGTGGTACATAGGTTGAACATTGCAACCAAAGTTAAGCCAGTAAAACAAGGACAACACATTTTTCACTCAAAAGTTGAGGTCTAAATTAAAAAAGAGATTGAGAAGTTACTTAAAGATGGCTTCATCAAGCTAATTGAGCACCCGTCATGGATGGCCAATATTGTGCCTTTAAGGAAGAAAAATAGCTAAATACGAGTCTGTATAGATTTTTGTGATATCAACAAGGCTTGCCCAAAAGACGACTTACCATTGTCAAATATTGACATGTTAGTAGATGCCACAACTGGACATGAGTTGTTCTAGTTTATGGATGGTTTAGGAGGCTACAATCAAATTAAAATGGCCACCGGAGATGCAGAGTGTATAGCTTTCAAGACACAAGTTAGGAATTTTTATTATACAACCATGCCCTTCAGGCTTAAGAATGCAAGAGCTACTTACCAAAGAGCAATGACTACTATTTTCCATGATATGATGTATGACTTTATGGAAGACTATGTGGATGACATCGTTATCAAGTCAAGATGAGCGCCAGATCACTTGATACACCCGCAGAAGGTTTTTAAGCAGCGCCAGTTGTATAAACTGCGTAGGAACCCACTAAAGTGAGTTTTTGGTGTAGCGTCTAGCAAATTCCTTAGATTTGTAGTTCATAAAAAAGGGATCAATGTTGATCCAGCAAAAGTGCAGGCTACACGATCCATGCTTTCACCCACTAACCTGAAGGAATTAAAAACGTTCATGGGAAAAGTCTCTTATATAGGGCGATTCGTCCCAACACTAGCTGAGATCTCTTATCCCCTATAGCAACTCATGAAGAAAGGAGTACTGTTCAGGTGGAGGCAACTACAAGAGGAGGCCATTCAAAAAGTAAAAGATATACTCACATCTCCACAAACAATGACAATACCGGTCAAGGGTTTACTAATGATTCTTCACTTGAAATCCACTAACAAGTCTATAGGTGCTTTACTTGCACAAGAACTTGAGGGAAGGGAGCAACCTGTATATTACCTAAGTTGATCCCTCTAAGGTAGTGAACTCAATTATTCAGCTTGCGAGAAGCATTATCTTGCGCTGTATTTACCACACAAAAGTTGCGTCATTATTTCTTAGCGCATAAAGTCAATATTGTCACTCACTTTGACTTGATAAAGTACTTTCTATTACGGATGGCACTATTTGGACGAATTGCAAAATGGTTACTTCTCCTATCAAAGTTTGATATTACGGTTATGCCACCTAAGGCTATCAAGTCTCAAGCTCTAGTAAACCTTTTAGCCCATTTTCCTATAGCAAATGAGACTTAAATCGCAAATACGATCACGATAGAATTTCATGAAGATTCCATGAGGAAAAATTAGGTAAGGAATAGCAATTATAGTTTAACAGCTCATTTGCTAATATCGAGAAAGGAGTTAGGGTAGTATTGATAACCCCTGAAGGCCAAGAGATACTACTAGTATTTAAGCTAGATTTCCATTGCACCAATAATGAGACTGAGTACGAGGCTCTACTACTCAGATTCATTTCGGCGCAAAGTGCTAGGGCATCTCACTTGTGCATTCGTGGTGATTCAAACCTAATTATCAAACAGGCCAATGGTGAATTTGCTCTCAAAGAACCAACACTAGTGCCTTATAAGGCTACAGTGCAATCTTTAGTTAGCAAATTCAATTTAGTAAGATATGAACATACCAAACGATTGGGCAACCGTTATGCAGTTGCACTTGCAACTTTGGCATCCAAAGTACCTATTAAAGTCGAAGAAGATGATTTAAGTATTTAGGTTATTAAGAAATCAGTTCCGTGTACAGCTCTACAGTTGCTAGATGAGGAAGAAAAAATGTCAGATGACTAGCGAACCCCCATCAATGGTTAGCTAGCGCATCCTACTACAACTTCTCTAGCAACCTTAAAAACTTTTCTCCTCATTAATGGGCTTTTGTACTTCAAAGGTCCAAAGGGCATCCTATTACGATGTATTGGCGCAAAGCAAGCATGTTTACTGTTGGAGAAATATCACAAAATCTAGTGTGGTGAAGAAGGCCTATCCTTATATCACCACATACAACGTACGGGGTATTACTAGCCAACTATGGCCAAAGATGCCTCTCAAATGCAAATGAGTTGCCCAAAATGCTCCAAGATTCCTGATCAAGGAGAATGCCACTTCGTGGCAAGTGCTAGCGATTAGAGATGCCCTTACATAGACTACTTGTAGAACGACACTTTACCTACAAATGGCACTGATGTCCACATAGTGAAACGTAAGGTAAGGAGGTATATCATGCATAGAGACCAGCTATACAGGGTATCATTCATGAGATAACCCCTTAGTTATGTCTCACTACCCTAAATGGAGACTATACTAGTTGAAGCTCACTTTGGAGATGGTGGAGAACATCAAGGAGGAAGGAAGTTGTATTACCACCTATTGAGCTTGGGGTATTACTAGCCTATAAGGGAAAATGATGCATTCAACTTTGCCAGGAGATGTGCTGCATGCCAACAACAAGAGAATGCTATCTATGCTCCCATTGTTACACACCATAGCTTGACTACTACGTGGCTTTTCTATATGTGGGAATTCAACTTGATCAGCCCAATACATCCACCATCTAGGGGATGTATTTGGATCATGGTAGGTACCGAATGCTTCACCAAGTGGGTGGAGGCAATCCCATTAAAGAAAGCTACAGGACAAACAGTAGCAAGCTTCATGAAAGAACATGTCATTTGCTGCTTTGGAATCCCAAAGCTCATTCTTTCAGATAATGGTACACCCTTTATCAACTCACAAGTACAACAACTATTGGCCTCCTATGGTATAGATCACGTGAAGTCTAAACCTTACTAGCCAAAAGGAAATGGCTAAGCAAAAGCAACGAATATGACTCTTTTAAAAGTACTTAGTCGTCTAGTGCATGAAAATCACAAAGAATGGCATGACAAACTGTCATTGGCACTATAGGCATATAGGACATCTAAACGAAGCCCCATTTAGGCCACCCCCTTTTCTTTAGTATATGGATGCGAGGCGATGATGCCCATAGAATTTTTAGTCCCATCTACAAGATTGGACATTAATGCCGAACTTGAACCAGATACTTTACGTATGCTCGATCTCGAAGCTCTAAAAGAGAGATGAGCCACCGCCAAGCGTCACCTTGCCAACTATCACCAGCGGTTAACTGCGACTTATGATCGTTTGGTCAAGAAGTGGTCCTTTCAGGAAGGTGATGTTATAATTCGTGCAACAGAGCATGTGTGATGTGCCTAAAAACTCTTGAAAGCACATTCAAAAGACTTAAGAAAAACTATCTCAAGTCAAGGCAAAATCGGATCCAAAAAAAGGGCAAAATGACGTGAACCAAGTGAAGATATGATGAAATCCAAATGTCCAATGATATAATTAGAATACCACACTGATAATACCTTCTAATAACACCCTAATCTTATATAATCCACGCAAATAATCCACAATATGACAAAAGAAAACCGTGACAAAAATAATCCCTTTCAAAGAGTGAAGAACACACTTCCTAGGGAAATTTTCAATGATGAACCAAATATGATTGATAAATACTTCAAATTAGCACAAGAATTCGTGTACAATAAGATGTATTTCTGACCAAGAAATATCTCAATTCAACCCTAGATATGATACACTAGAGAAGAAAAGAAATCACAACAAAATGAAATTGATATAACTCACAATTTCAAGATGTTGCACTCGCCACAATTTCAACTTCTTGGGATTGAAATTGATAAGAGAATTTGGAATTAGGAAAACCCTAAGCCCTCTCACGAAATGTGAAGTGTTTGTTCTACAAAATAACCTCCTCAAACCCTCTCTTAAGCAAGTATTTATACTTGCTACTCCTAGGATTAAAAAGTGCTCAAAATTACAAGTTTGCCACTTTTAAGGTGGCTAGCCCTAAATGAAAATTACAAGGAAATAAAAGTGTCCCAAAACCAAATACAACCAAAAATAGTTCATAAAAGTGTAAATATATAAACGAAATGGTCTTCAAGATGCCGGTCTTCTATAGGATCCAACGGCCCAACTCATCGCCGGTTCAGGTCGGTCCATGGATAACCCATAATTTGAGTCTGAGGGAGTTTGTCCATTGCCCTATAGAATATGATAAGAGTGCCTGTTGGAAAACACAATACAAGAATATTAGAAAAGAGGTTAATATATAAATAATTCCGGGGTCGATCTGCTCAAAATGGGCCTTCAACGCCAAGATTTGAAATCCTTCAGTTCTTTCCTTAATGATAGGTCTTGTCGGATTTTTATTCCTATCAATGTGCGGCGAGGTATTCAAGCACTAAAGTTCACACCAAAGTGGGAAGGCCCCTTCATCATTCATGAGGTTCATGATAGTGGTTACTACAAGCTTCTAAACCCAACAACAGATAAAGTTACTGCACCTATCAATTTTCAATACATTAAAAAATTTCATATGTGAAATGAATGATTATTTGCAAATTATCATAAAGGTTAGGGAGTTATCTCCTTAGTGCACAAACATGATTAATTATTACCTCTTACATTGCTATCACATGGTTAGAGCATGTGCTCCCAAATGCGCAATGAAATACTTAGCCAACAAAAACATATCTACAAATTCTGAAACAAAGAATACATGGTTATGAATTGGGTAATACCCTCTTAACCATCAATGCTAGTATGTTGAACTATGCAATAACACCACTATCACTACTTAAGTGCAATTGATCGTTTCAACCATTCAATGTATTGTTGCTAGCAAGTGAAAGCTTTACTTTAATGCACAACATAATAACTTAACTAAATGATGTGATTGTGACTAGCATCACTCATGGCAAGTACATGCGAATAAGTCATGATTACACACATATAAAAACAAAATAAAGACAAACAACTTTATTGATTTCAATGTAATACTTTAGAATAAAAAAAAAAAAAAAGCATAGTCATGCCGTATTCTAGTAGACAATCTAAGCCTACTGAAAACTGAAGATCTGAGTCTCCTAAAAGTGCTTCATCTCAAGATCAGATGCTTTAACTGCTTCTTGCAACTCTTGCACTTTTCTCATTAGTTCATCATGTCGCCTCTTAACAGTATAGTAATTCAACACTCTCTTGGCTTTAGCAGCAACAAGCTCTAAGCAATTAATTTTGGAACTTAGAAGGTCGGCCCCCTCAATGAATTTAATCACCTGCTCAAGTTTTACCTCTAACAAGGAATCCTAAGGCCTATTCAACAATAACGCAATCTCCCCCAGCATCTTCACCATAGTGCAAGCTAGTTCAATCCCTAACACAAGAGACTCAGCCCAAAAGTCTTTGTCCATGGCATCAAGGGTCTCCAATGAGTCAAATAATTGAGACGACATGGTGAATCCTCGAAAGGAGGTTGATATCATAAGCAAGTGCACTTATTGGTCAATGTAATATAGTGAATTAATTACGAATGTCGTCCCACAGAGACTACAATTACTAATATTAACTAAGACTTTATTATCTAATCGTCAAACTAAAAGGTATTAATTAACTAAGAAATTTTATTATTATTAAAATAGTGAAAAGAAAGTATACTAAAGGGTTTGAATTAATGTTATAAGGATACATATCTAAATTTAGTTTCCCCTAGAATCATATATGATTTATTAAAGTTAATTCCAATTTCAATTTTTATTTTCTTAACCACAGAAATTCCTTAATCAAATTAATATCTTTCTTAAGATTGTTAACTTCTAATCTTAGGTTGATTAATTGAGATCTCTCTCTAATTAAAACCCCTAAAATTGCATTATATTCGCTCTATGAATTCCATTATTAAGTTTGACCTTAATTCGAAACATTTATGTCATCTTATCTCTAGGGTTACATGAAACTCTTTTCAATTATACTAGATCTAATTATATAAATGATTTCTCAATTTGTTTATGTAATATCGTTAATCAAGAATTAATACTCTAGAATCATTAAATACTTGCAACGAAGAACATGCATAATTGAACTAAGATAATAAAGGCTCTATTAAATAATAACTGAAATAAAATTACATAATAATTATAGGGTTTCATAAATCTAGATACTAGAAGAATTTAAGCTATCATTATGATGTAAAATCTAACAATATGTCATAATGGAAAAGAAAAACCCTTATATAAATATATTCTTGTACTTCAGGATTGTACAATTTGATCTTCGATATTCCTACTTCTTCAAGGAATTCTTCTCTTCAATTACTTATACACTCTCTATTTCTTTTCAGAACTCTCTTTCTTTCTCTTCCTTCTCTTCTTTCTCTTAGGGTTTAGATCTGGTATTTACATTACTTAGCCACCGAACTCAACACGACTCTTCAACACGGTCATGTTAAGGTCATGTTCAACTTAAATCTTTCAACTGCATCCAGATTTGGGGAGATATGGCCAACACGACCTCCAACACGATCATATTGCCTTGTCGTGTTGAACTTAAATCAACATGGTTGTGTTATATGATTATGTTTGGCTTCTATTGCTTCAAAAGTTACTCGACTACTAACATGGTTGTGTTATTTCTTCATGTATCCTTCTAGTCTTCCTTCAAGATCAACATGACCATGTTACTTGATTGTGTTGATTCTTCAAATGCATTAAATTTCTTTATTTTAACTTTGAATCACATGAAGTAACTCATTTTCTTCTTATGTTGATTAAAGAATATATTAAACTTGAAATTAAAATATTATTTAATTAGGTAGCATATTTCCTTAAAATTCTTATATTTTCATTGAATTCATCTAGAATCTTATTTACAAATATATTCTATTAATCATTTATCAAATTCCCTTATACTTAAACATTTGCTTGTCCTCAAGCAAATTAATCAATTCATAATTTCAGAGAAGAAATGTTTATTTAAGCTAAAGACTGCTCAAGGAAGATCTTTATCTTGTCATTATTGTTTTAAATTAACTTGTAAAGTGAGAATTTAAAAAAATAAAAATAAATAATATACTAGCAACTCTTATATATATATATGTATATGTATATGTATATGTATATGTACTTAATTAAATATTAGAGTTCAAGAGTTAATCCATATAAGTTAGAGTTTACTCATATCATTTAAACAAAGAATTATAAACTTTAAATCAAATACAACATCAACTAATTAAAGAAAAATCATCAATATCTTAACCACTTAGCTAAGATATATACACTCTCCTCTTTAATCTTATCGAGCACTATAATTTAAAGTAAATGTATTCATAATTACTCATCTCTTGATCATCCCCTTAGTATTAGTTTTTTTTTTTTTATAGAGGATTTATTTATCTATTTTTTTTATTTTTTATTTTTTTTAATAGTTTCATCGGTCAATACGTCCCAAACCAGATGACTTTAGGCTACTAGGTTTTAAGATACACCTTTGAACCATCAACTACTTTAATTTTATTGTGTTTAGCTTTCTCAGATTTTTCTCTTGACCCTTTTAACGAGCTTTAGACCGATGATCCTGAGTTTATTACTTAAGTCAACAGATGTTATCCTCTTAAAAGAGGCATCCTACAAGCTTACTTACTCGAGCCAATGAGGCTAAACTTTTTTTTTTAATTAAATTCATTTATGTATCCTCTAACTTTATTGATTTTTCAAGGAATTATCAACAAATAAGTTTCTAATTATTTACTAAAATTTATAGTGTTCTAAAAATTTATAAGGAATGAGCATATATCTAAGTAAAAATTTTAAATATAGATGATATTATTCTAATTCTAAGTGTAAAATCAAGGTTTAAACGAAAGATAACTTTACTTTATGCAGATTTTTCTTTTCAACTCTAATAAAGTATAATAAGTACAATATTGATGAAAACACTTTTTTTTTTCAAAGTATTATTCTGAATAGTTACTATTCTAGATTATAAGTTAATCTGAATACTACTCCCTCATACTTAAAGTTGTACATTGTCCCTAATGTACAAATTAAATCTCATGCAAGATAAAGGACAATAAAACAACAACAAAAAAATTATAAGAAAAGGAGATAATTGTACTCTCCTAAAATTGTCTTCAAGCTTCATTGCGTGAGAATCCTTTGTAGAATATTCAAAATTGTACATTGCAACTGTTGTGATCATAAGAGGAACTACATAAGCGAAGAATAGAATAATATATATATATATATATATATATATAATATTATATATATATATATATATTTATATGAAAGACAATCTAGAATCATAATTTAAAAAAAAAAAACAGGCCATCAGAGTTTCATTAAAAGTACATAGAACAACTATCCTAACTATCATCATGTCAATCATCATCCTCCTCCTCTCCATCATCATCTTCATCATCCTCATCATCATCAACATCCATATTTTCATCAACTGCTTCTACTTCCTTGACATCTTCATTAGATGGAGTCCTATGTCATGAGGGAAAGGGAATATTATATTTGGATGAAATGTTTTCAGCAAATTGTTCTAACCTATGAACTTTCCTATATACTCTTTTCCAGTTGCGTTCATATCCTTTTTTGAGAGTTAATAATCGATCCAAATTTTCTTGCATCCTGTCCAACTAAGTATTGTCCCTCGGTGTTTGAGGTTGCTCATTAGGCTGTTCTCTAAGGGTGTCGTGAAACAATTTCATCTATTTAAAGGTCTCAAGTCTAATAGGTTCCATGTCTAGAACTTGGAGCATATGATGGAGCTTTTGGAACAAACCCATTCCCTAAACTAAAGTGTAATATATAGCCTATAACTAATAGTACCCACTTGTGCATCATAAGCTTGGTGTCGAAAGAAGAAAGTTAATAACACACCTAGATTAATGGGAAAACTTTCCATCATACTGTAGAGACAAAGGATGTCACTAGTGGAGACAACCCTTGTACTTTGCCCACACCTACTGATGGTGTGTGAAAGTAACCAATGTATAACTCGATACGTAGGATTTTAGAGTTTTTATGCTTTTGCCTGTTTTAGGTCATACCTCATGTACCGACTATTTTATTTCCAAAATGCGGCAGAAGTGACTCCATGAAGAAAGTTAATAGGAAGCTGCATGAAGTCATTAGTCTCGATAAACCACTCATCATAGAGCCCCATGTAATGGGCTAGCTAGCCTATGGTGATATTAAATTTTCTCCCTACTCGAAAATGCATACTATTTTGAGCACCCCAAAGATATATGATCATTCTCCACTCCAAATGTAGAGAGAAACTCTAAAGTAAGTTCCCTATTGATAGGAGCATGTAGGGAGAAGAACCTTTCCCAGCCACCAACACTAATTAAGCTTCTAACCTCGTTATCACATCCCAACCTTTCTAACATGTGCCACTCTAAATATAAGCTTAAGCTAAAATCCTTATCTTTCAACAGATTATACTTATCCCGATGTGCTTGTTAGGCAAAAGTCGGCATAGCTTTTGTTTAGGATTGAGTAGGTGGTAGAAGTGCGAGTGGTTACACAACACGAGGTAGGCAAGAGGACGATGTAGAAGCTTGTCCACTTGTCTTTCGGGTAATAGGTTGCTTTTGACAAGTTTATTTTGGTGGCATGATGTCCTGAGATGAGGATGATCAATTTATTGACACATGTAATGTGGAGAATCATAAAGGTGTGTACATGCAAAACATGAACAGGGATATCTATGGAAAGAGAAGAAATTGGGAATGTGCAAGACCCAACATGACTGTGTAGAAATTAAGAATGGTTAAACACATCCTTAACATGACCATGTAGAAAATGCAGTGTTTTGAATTTTTTTTTTTTTTTTTCAAAATACAAGACCATGTTCTTATTATGTTCATCAAATTAGCCCAATTTCTAATAATCATGCAAGGATGATTGCCCAATTGCAAAAAGGAAATGAAAATGGAGAAACCCTAGTTCATGTTTCCTATGTTAAACGTGGAACAATATCTAAAATAAAATAACTTATGGAGGAGAGGAAGTATCCACATACCTGGGATGAAGAAAAAAAAAAGTTGAAATAATCAAGTGTGTAGATAGGAAGAATGTGTAGGGTAATTATCATAGGAGGGAGAGAGAAAGGGAAGAGACTAAGGAGATAGAGGAATGTGACTATGCAGCTATTTATATAATTGTGAACACAGCCATGAAACACGGTCGTGTTGTAGTAGATGCAGAATGTTTTAATCGAACACAACCCAAACACGATTGTGTAACTCTCGGTGGAACAAGTGAAGTTGACACAGTCTGAACATGACCGTGTTAAACAGTTGTGTAACTCTCGGTGTAAGGTAAAGATGCAACACGACTTGAACACAACCGTGTTAAAGCACTATGTATCTTTCGGTAGGATTTGTGGGATCAACACGACCATGTTAAACAGTTGTGTTGATCCTACAAATAACCGTTAAACAGTATCTCTCGGTGCTTCGTATAGATGCAACACGACCTAAACATGACCGTGTTGAAGCACCGTATATCTTTCGGTGGAAAGTCTTTTGAAACAACACGATTACAACATAACCGTACCAAATGGCCCCTTTTTTTTTTTTTTTCAAAATCAAATCCTAAGGGAATTAATGATTGGGTTGCCTCCCAAAAAGTGCTATGATTAACATTGATAGCTCAATTGTGGGGGGGGGGAGGGTGGGGTGGTGGTTGGAAGAATGATTTAAGGTTCATCGAAGTGGAGGCGAATCTCCTCTTTGGTCGATTAATCGACTTCAGTTGTTGACCATTGACTTTAAATGTGCCTTTCTCTTGATGTGTTACTTCAATGGTCCCGTATGGGAAGACTTCTTTAACCAAGAATGGACTAGACCAGTGAGATTTTAACTTACCCAAGAATAATCTCAGGTGAGAATTATATAGTAAAACATGTTCTACTTTCTGAAATGGCCTCCTTTGATAGGTTCTCTAATCTTGAAGGCACTTGATCTGTTCTTTAGATAGCCATGAATTTTCATATGCAACTGCTCTCCATTCCTCAAGTTTGTCTAATTGAAACTTTCATTTGGTTCCTGCAGACTCGAGGTCAAAGTTAACACGCTTGATCTCCCAAAAGGCTTTGTGCTCAATCTCAATAGGCAAATGGCATGCTTTCCTATATACAAGCCTATAAGGGGTAGTGCCTAATGGTGTCTTATATGCTAACCTATAGGCCCATAGGGCGTCATCAAGCTTATCTGTCCAATCCTTCCTATAGTACTCTACTGTTTTTTTTTTTTCCAAAATTCTCTTTAAATCCTTATTAGCAACTTTTACTTGACCACTAGTTAGGGGGTAATAGGGGGTAACTATCTCATGATCCACACCATACCTTTTAAGTACTTTCTTAAATTGCATATTGCAAAAATGTGTGCCCCCATCACTAATGATTGCCCTAAGAGCATTGAATTAAGAAAATAGTTTTTTGAGGAATCTAATAACTACCCTAGTGTCATTCGTGGGCAAGGCTTGAGCCTCTACCCATTTTGACACATAGTCTATGACTACTAAAATATACCTATTTCCTACTGAGTTTGGGAAAGGACCCATAAAATCAATACCTCAAACATCAAATACTTCACAAACAAGAATTTAATTTTGGGGCATTGCATCACGTTGGGAAATATTACCTATTCATTGACATTTATCACATGATTTTACATACCTATGGGTGTCCTTGAACAGAGTAGGCCAGAAGAATCCTGCTTCTAAGACTTTGTGAGTGGTTTTGTTAGGATAATGATGACCTCCCATTAGTCCGGTGTGACAATGGTAGAGTATTTGCCAACCTTCCTCATGAAGCACTCATCTCCTTATAATCTGATCTGCAGAAATTCTAAAAAGGTAGGGGTCCTCCCAAAAATAATATTTCAACTTAGTAAAGAATTTCTTCTTTTGCTGACCCAAAAGCTCTTTAGGGAGAGTGTGAGTGACCAAATAATTGGCCATATCAACAAACCATGGAGAGTTAAGTTCACTTACTTGAGTGGCATTATACAAGTGTTCCTCAGGAAATGCATCATTAATCACTTTTTCATCTAGTTTCTCCAAGGTTGGATTGTTGAGTTTGGATAGGTAATCTACTGCAAGATTCTTAGCACCTTTTTTGTCTTTGATCTCGATATCGAATTCTTTGAGTAATAAGATCCATCGAATGGGTCGTGGTTTAGTATCCGATTTACTCAATAAGTATCGTAAAGTAGAATAGTTAGTGTAAATAATAACTTTAGATAGAATCAAATAGGAACAAAATTTATCAAATGCAAAGACAACAACTAACAACTCTTTTTTAGTGATTGTATAATTTTCCTGTGCATCCGTGAGGGTTTTGCTAGCGTATGAAATGGGTTGGAAATGTTTATCTTTTCTTTAGCCAAGCACGGCTCCAATTGCAAAGTCATTAGCATCGCACATTAACTCAAAGGGGAGATTCCAATTAGGGGAGACCATAATAGGAGCATTGGTTAATTTATACTTAAGAGCATTGAATGCATTAGAGCACTCTCGTGAGAACATAAACAGGACATCAGTTTCCAATAATCTCACCAAAGGCCTAGCTATCTTAGAGAAATCTTTAAAGAATCCCCTATAAAACCCCGCATGTTCTAAGAAGCTTTAAATGGCCTTTACTGAGGTCGAGGATGGCAGGTTGGCAATTATTTCTATCTTAGCAGTGTCCACTTCAATCCTCCTAACAGAAACTTTGTGCCCCAAAATGATTCCCTCTTGCACCATGAAATGGCACTTCTCCCAATTAAGGACTAAATTGGTCTCTTCGCATCTTATCAGTACCCCATCCAAGTTGTAAAGGCAATGCTCGAAAGAGTCTCAAAAAATTGAGAAGTTATCCATGAAGACCTCCATTATAAGTCTTCAAAAATGGCTACCATACATCGCTGGAAGGTTGCTAACACATTAAGGAGGCTAAAAGGCATTTATCGGCATGCAAAGGTACTATAGGGGCATGTAAAGGTGGTCTTTTCTTGATCTTCTAAGGCAATTTGAATTTGGAAGTATCTAGACAAGCCATCCAAAAAGTAATAATGCATATGCTCGGCTAATCTTTCAAGCATTTGGTCTATAAATGGTAAGGGAAAATGATCTTTCTATGTGGCATCGTTTAGCCTCCTATAATCAAAACACACTCTCCATCCAGTAACCGTCCTTGTTGGGATGAGCTCATTCTTCTCATTTGGGACCACTGTTATACCGCCTTTCTTAAGAACAACCTACACAGGACTTACCTAAGAGCTATCAGAAATAGGATATATCGAACCTGCATCCATAAGTTTAATTACCTTAGCCTTGACAACTTCCTTCATATTTGGTTTTAACCTTCTATGGGGTTGAACAATCGGCTTGAAGTTGTCTTCCAATGAGATCTTATAAGTGCAAAAAGAAGGATTGATGCCATGAATATCCGATATCTTCCGCACGATAGATCTCTTACGTTCCCTAAGAACTTGCAAGAGCTTTTCTTTCTGACTGATGTCCAAATTAGAGGAAGTAATCACCGATAATTTAGAGTCCTTTTCTAAAAAGGCATACCCTAAATAATCAGGTAATTGCTTAAGCTCTAGCATCGGTGGTTCTTCAATGGAGGGCTTCAATCTTACTCACTTTCCCCTATCGATTTCCTCAAAGTCCTTTTGCCTCTACATGAACTCATTAGCTTCCAATTGAATTAAAGTTTCTGTGTGTACAGGGTTTTCATTCAGACTCACCTCACCTTGCGCTATACATAGCTCTAGGGGATCTTCATAAAGTAATTCTTGCATACAACTAGCAACAAAGAGATCATTATTATCAAGAAAATAGCATGTGTCATCTTGATTAAACAGTTTCTTTAACACCTTTGGAACCTTGCATACCGGCTCTTCATCATCGACTCTTAAGATGAGTTTACCATCACTAACATCGATGATGGCTCTAGTAGTGGCCAAGAAGGGTCGACCTAGGATCAAAGGGACCTCTATATCCTCATCCATATCTAGAATGACGAATCAATAAGAAAAATAAAGGTCTCAACCTTAACCAACACATCCTTAATAATACCACAAGGGTATTTTACTAACCTATCAGCTAATTGTAAGCTCATACGTGTTGGTTTAGGCTCTCCTAATCCTAATCTTTTATAGAGTTTATACGTCATCAAGTTTATGCTTGCTCGCAAGTCTACTAAGGCTTTCTCTAAAAACAAAGTGCCAATCAAGTAAGGAATAGTAAAGCTCCCTGGATTTTTCAGCTTTTTTAGGCAATTTATTCTGCAAGATTACTGAACATTCTTCACTAAGTGTCACCGTGGATAACTCTTCTAACTTCCGTTTGTTAGACAACAGATCCTTTATAAATGTAGCATATTTGGGCATCTGCAATAAGGCCGTAACAAAGGGTAAGTTAATATGCAGTTGTTTAAAGAGTTTTAAGAACTTACCTAAATGTTCATCTATGCGATCCTTCTTTAGGCGAGCGGGATAAGGTATGGGTGGTTTAAACTCCTTAACTTCCTTGGTTAGTTCACTTTACTTCTCAATGGTTATGGTCCCTATCATCACCTGATCTTTTTTTGTGCAATTGTCAACTTACAACTCCTTTTCATTCTTAAGGTTACTGCTTGAACATGTTCTCTAGGGTTCATTTCAGTATTCCTAGGCAATGTTCCTAGTTGCCTTTCTGACATTAGTTTTACAAGCTGACCTACTCGGTTTTCGAGGTTATGGATAGAGGCTTCTTAATTTCTAAGAGACATCTCTATACTCTAGAATCGAGCATCCGATGTCTGAATGAATTTGGTCAGAACCTCTTCTAGACTTGGTTTTTTATTTTGAAGTGGGACTTGCTGGAATCCAAGTGGGGGTAGGTTAAATGTGGTTCGTTGTTTATTTTGGCCTTGATTACTCCATGAGAAGTTTGGATGGTTTCTCCACCTAGGGTTATATGTATTACTATAGGGATTATTTTGGGGCTTAGAGGGGTTTTCCATGTAACTAGCTTATTTTAATTGGTCTTCATCCATAAACCCTCTAGCAATAACATCACCCTACGTTGTCTAAGATTGTTGTGGTGCAACTGAAAGCTCGTCTATTTTTCAGGTTAGTGCATCAACTTTAGCTGATAATGCTGTCACTGCATCTACATCATATATCTCTGCAGCTTTATGCCTTACCTTAATATTCTCCCACTAGTAATTATTCATAGCCATTTCCTTAATTAAGGTTTAGGGTTACTCAAGTGATGTGCCTAAAGTCCAAAGCACAATATACACATTCCAATTGACAAATCAATTGGACAATTCCACAAATATGGCGTGACAAGTTGAAGAAAAATACCCAAAAATAGCATGTACTAAATGAGATAAAGACTAATCCAATAACAACACAATTGAATTCTAACTTTCAACTAACAAATGGTGAGAACCAAGTAATGAACAAGGAACCCTAATTGTGTGTAACAAGAACAACATAAATTAACTAATTCCTCACCAAATATGACGCACTAGTTGGAATTAGGATCAACTTGTAATTTTTTGATATTACTCACAACAAATCCAAGTCCACTCGCCATAATTTCAAAGTGAAATTGATAAAAGCAAAATGGCATGAAGAACAAGCTCTTCTACGGCACAAAAGTGTGTTTCTTTGATGTCAACAATTGTCCCTCAAAACCCTACTTAAACAAGTATTTATACTTGCTCCCTTTAAGGTTACAAAGTCCACAAAATTACAACTATGCCATTTTAAGATGCCCGGTCCTAAAAAAATGCAATTACAAGCAAATGAAAATGTCCCAAAAGCTTACAAATAAATATTCTAAAGAAATAATTACAAATAAAAAGTCTTTAACATGCTAGCTCTTCCTTTGGATTCGTTAGCCCAACTCATCACCGGTTTAGGTCGATCTATGGATAACCCATAAGCTGAGTTTTAGTGAGTTTGTCCATCACCCTGTAAAGCATGATAAGTGTACCTGTTGGAATGTACAATACATGAGTAATAGAAATGAGGTTAGTAGACAAATAATTCTGGGGTTGATGTGCTCAAAATGGGCCCTCATCGCCAAAATTTGAAATCCTTTGGCTCTTGTCCTAATGATAGGTCTTGTCAGATTTTGATTCCTATCATCTCCTTGGGCCTCAAAAAAATTTGTCCTAAAATCTGATAGATCAAATGCGGTAGAGACTCTATTTTCTCCCAACAAGCCACTTGAAAAAATATCATTGTAAAATCCCAATATCTAAAATACCA
Organism: Laguncularia racemosa; assembly: GCA_037954665.1. Taxonomy (NCBI): domain Eukaryota; kingdom Viridiplantae; phylum Streptophyta; class Magnoliopsida; order Myrtales; family Combretaceae; genus Laguncularia; species Laguncularia racemosa. Next base: position 560,934 of record JBBMOL010000232.1, read on the forward strand.
CAAGGGGTGATTACTTTCTCTTCTCCATTTCTAAGATATATCTCATCTGCAACACAAATAATGCCCCATTATCCACTAAAGTTTCCCCTGTCTCAACCCGTTCCACTAATATTGTTTCCTCTTTTTCTAACTCATTTGTATGTTGCTGACCCTCATGGCCCTTTAATGGTTGGACCAACTGCTCATGGCCCTCTGAAACCTCTGAAGGTGGACACAAATGCATCTGAACAGTTTGGCCCTCTAGTGATCTGCTTATACCACTTTGACCCTTAGTATCCCCTGAAGGTTTACTCAACTGCTCATGAGCCTTTAATACCTCTGAAGGTGAACACAACTACCCCTGAACAGTTTGGTCCTTTGGTGGTTTGCTCATCTGACTCTGACCATCAAGATCCTCTGAAGGTTGACACATCTGTGTCTGATAAATTTTGTGCTCTATGGGTTGGCTTAACTTCTCATGGCCCTTTGATGGTCTACTGACTTGTTGCTGAACCCTTTGAACCTCTGAAGGCAACATTGAATTCAACATAATTCATTTTCCCCATAAGTATTCCTGAAGCCATCATGTAAGACCCTCCTGTTATATAACCAAGGCCTGCCAAGCAATATATGGGATGCACACATGGGTAGAATATCACACTCGATTTCATCACAATATTTATCCCCTACACTGAAAGGTACCCTAGCTCTTTGGGTCACATGCAAACTCCCCTGATCACTAAGCCAATGCAATTTATACAGTTTAGGATGAGAAGTAGTGGTAAGTTTTAATTTCGATACTAACGATATTGCTACCACATTGATACAACTACTACTATCAACTATAAGGACACATAAATTTCCTTGTACCCTACAAGAAGTATGGAACAAGTTTTCCCTTTATTCATCATCCTTAGTAGTGAATGTAGCCAATGTCCAGCGCAATATATTAGCATAATGAAACATTTCAATAGATATGATTGTGTTTAAATCCAATAACATAATAATTATCCTTACACTTCTACGGTTTAAGTACACAACCTAGCCACAAATTAAGTACACTCAACTATTTTCAAGTAGATAGAATTAAATTCAACTACAAGTGTTTAAGTAATTAGTTCAATTACTTTCATACTTTAATGACCTGTTTGAAGTTTAAATTCTGCTACTCAGTTTTCCTTATTCTTGCCTTGACTCATCACTACTTAAATACACACTTGGCAGCAATTAAACACATACACAATACACCATTCACCGCCATGCAACTTCTCCTTTGCTCATGGTTCAACAATATTCACGCCACTAACAACAAGTAGCTTGACAACACATATAACAACCAACACCAAATGTTAACACCCTTTACTAAATTTATAAAAAAAAAAAAATACAACACTACATACACACTACTTTAAGCCATGGAGCACTTTCCCCACTTCCACACAAACATCAAACTGCAATTTCAATACAGAAAAGGTAGCTCAATTTTTACATTCAAAAGGAGTTCAATAAGTGCAAGGTTCCACAAATGGTAAAGAGCTATTTCAAATTCAAATGACACACAATTAAACAATCACTTAATTCGTGTTTTGAACTTTCAAATTGCTTCTTAACTCACACTTCAATTCTGAAATCTCAATTGCTACTCCTGAAATCCAAAATTACATAAGACAATTCTCACTTCTCCACTTGATCACAAAGGATCAACACTCTTTTCTCTTCATGTTTCACTTCAAAGATCACTTAACACTACTTCACACATGCAACAATTCACACCGTCACTCACACTTACACACACACAACAAATCACACCGCCACTCACACTACATACACACGGTGCACTCCTTTAAGCAACAATAATAATACTTCAAATGTATCACTTCCTTGCCTTAACACATACAACACTTCTTGTTGAATCCCTTACATCAAAAACCTCACAACAAAGGTAGCAACAACAATTCAAATAATTCCACTAGATGTAACCTTCTCCAAAAAAGGTAAAAACAATTCAAATTCAAACAACAATCCTTAATGCTACTTAATAACTACTTCAAGTTAATACATTTTTGAATTTCAAATGTTTTAATATTCTTCAGACAACTTCAAATCGGGAATTTACACCCAACAATACTCAATTTCTGAAATCCTCTTACAACAATTCTAAATCAAACTCTTCTAGGCTTCAAATTTCAACTTTCTTAAATGATCACAATGATCACTTCCCCTTAATTAATCACAGCTAACTCAAGGAGACAAGGAATATTACAAATACTCCACGTCTACAACAACAAGGAACAATTATATCACTTCAACAACACAATCAAATAACTCATGTTCCCTTCTACAATTCGGATCAAGGTGCTAAACTCAAGAACCTTAATTTCTAAATTCTCAATCACAAAGATCCCTTCTGGAAACCTTAAGCTCTAATACCAAATATGATGTGCCTAAAATCCAAAGCACAATGTACACATTCCAATTGACAAATCAATTTGACAATTCCACAAATATGGAGTGACAAGTTAGAGAAAAATACCCCAAAATAGCGTGTATTAAATGAGATAAAGACTAATCCAATAACAACACAATTGAATTCTAACTTTCAATTAACAAATGGCGTGAACCATGTAATGAACAAGGAACCCTAATTGCATGTAACAAGAACAACATAAATTAACTAACTTCTTACCAGATATGACGCACTAGTTGGAATTAGGATCAACTTGTAATTTGTTGATATTACTCACAACAAATCTAAGTCTACTCGCCACAATTTCAAAGTAAAATTGTTAAGAGCAAAATGGCATGAAGAACAAGCTCTTCCACGGTATAAAAGTGTGTTTCTTTTATGTCAAAAATTGTCCCTCAAAACCCTATTTAAGCAAGTATTTATACTTGCTCCCTTTAAGGTTACAAAGTCCACAAAATTACAACTATGCTATTTAGGGTGGCCAATCCTAAAAAAATGCAATTACAAGTAAATGAAAGTGTCCCAAAAGCTTACAAATAAATATTCTAAAAAAATAATTGCAAATAAAAATAGTCTTCAACATGCTAGCACTTCTATTGGATTCGTAGGCCCAACTCATTGCCAGTTTAGGTCGGTCCATGGATAACCTACAAGCTGAGTCTTAGTGAGTTTGTTCTTCGCCTTATAAAGCATAATAAGTGTGCCTGTTAGAATGTACAATACATGAGTAATAGAAAAGAGGTTAGTAGACAAATAATTCCAAGGTCGATATGCTCAAAATGGGCCCTCATCATCAAGATTTGAAATCCTTTGGCTCTTGCCCTAATGATAGGTCTTGTCGGATTTTGATTCCGATCATCAAGTGTTTTAGTATTCAATGTGCTGCCAACTGCAACATCAATCATTTGCCTTGTCGATAAATTGAGACCATTATAGAACATTTGGATTTACATCCAAAGCGGGAGACCTTGATGCAGACATCGTTGCAACAAATCTTTAAAGCGCTCCATGTATCATATAATGTCTTAGATTCAATCTGAGCATAAGTAGGGATATCATTCCTAAGCTTTGCAATTTTGGCAGGTGGGAAATACTTTTCTAAAAATTTCTCAGCCATTTCATCCCATCTAGTGATTGATCTTCGTAGGAGAGAATTTAACCACTGTTTTGCCCTGCCTTTTAAAGAGAATGGAAACAATCTCAAGTATATAACATCACATATTTCCAAAAAACTAGAAATATGAGCATTGGGGTCCTCATCTTGTAAGCCGTCAAATTGAACGAATTGATACACCATTTGGATAATGTTCGGTTTAATCTCAAAATTATTTGCAGCAACTATTGGCTTAGCAATACTCAAGTCAATCCCAATGAGTTTAGGTTTCACATAATCAGATATAGTCCTAATTGCATTTTGGTTCCCATTATTTGCCATTTTTACCGATTCGTATTCTTCTTTCATCTTGACTTTCGGAGGGGATGTTTGTTTTACACTCTTCCTTAAGCCTTTAACGGTTCTCTCTATTTTAAGGTCTATTTCCAGAAGGTCTGTTGAATTACTCCTGGTCATACACTACAAAAGAATACTTTTTAAAATCAGTCTCCAAGAAGAGTAATAACCAAGATGAAAGAATAAGAGAAAAATAAAATGATTAGATTAATAAAGTATTAAACGTTCTTAATATTGTAACCCCGGCAACGGTGCCAAAAACTTGATATCATAAGCAAGTGCACCTATCAATTAATGTAATATAGTGAATTAATTACAAATGTCATCCCATAGAGACTAAAATTACTAATATTAACTAAGACTTTATTATCTAATTGTCAAACTAAAAGGTATTAATTAACTAAGAAATTTTATGATTATTAAAATAGTGAAAAGAAAGTAGGTATATTAAAGAGTTTGAATTAATGTTATAAGGATACGTATCTAAATTTATTTTCCCCTTAGAATCATGTATGATTTATTAAAGTTAATTCTAATTTCAGTCTTTATTTTCTTAACCATAGAAATTCCTTAATCAAATTAATATCTTTCTCAAGATTATTAACTTCTAATCTTAGGTTGATTAATTGAGATCTCTCTCTAATTAAAACCCCTAAAATTGCATTACATTTGCTTTATGAGTTCCATTATTAGGTTTGACCCTAATTCGAAAGATTTATGTCATCTTATCTCTAGGGTTACATGCAACTCTTTTCAATTATGTTAGATCTAATTATATAAATGATTTCTCAATCTATTTATATAATATCACTAATCAAGAATTAATACTCTAGAATTATTAAATTCTTGCAACGAAGAACATACATAATTGAACTAAGATAATAAAGGCTTTATTAAAAATAATTGAAATAAAATTACATAATAATTCTAGGGTTCCACAAATCTAGATACTAGAAGAATTTAAGCTATCATTATGATGTAAAATCTGACAATATGTCATAATGGAAAAGAAAAACCCTTGTATAAATTTGTTCATGTACTTCAAGATTGTACAATTTAATCTTTGATATTCCCACTTCTTCAAGGAATTCTTCTCTTCGTTTACTTAAAAACTCTCTATTTCTTTTCAGAGCTCTCTTTCTTTCCCTTCCTTCTCTTCTTTCTCATAGGGTTTAGATTTGGTATTTATATTACTTAGCCGTCGAACTCAACCCAACCATTCAACATGGTCATGTTAAGGTCGTGTCCAACTTAAATCTTTCAACTATGTCTAGATCTAGGGAGATATGGCCAACACGACCTCCAACATGGTCATGTTGCCCGGTCATGTTGAACTTAAATCAATATGGTCACGTTATATGGTTATGTTTGGCTTATATTGCTTCAAAAGTCACACAACTACTAACATGGTCATGTTATTTCTTCATGTATCCTTTTGGTCTTCCTTCAAAATCAACATGACCATGTTACTTGATTATGTTGATTCTTCAAATGCATCAAATTTCTTCATTTTAACTTTGAATCGCATGAAACTTGACTCATTTTCTTCCTTTATTAATTAAAAAATATATTAAACCTGAAATTAAAATATTATTTAATTAGGTAGCATATTTCCTTAAAATTCTTATAATTTTACTAAATTCATCTAGAATCTTGTTTACAAATATATTCTATTAATCATTTATCAGATGTAGTCTCCTCTACCATAGGATAAACCTTCAGAGTCTCTTGCTTGTCTCGAGGAGACATCATAGCGACTAGGGGAGGAAGGATATCCATAGGAGATACATACAACCTATCTTCATATGTGCTAGAACAAAGCAGCACATTGGCATGGTCACCCACATCAATGTTATCATTATCCTCGTTTATCTATGTGATTGGCCCATCAATATTAATAGTAAGTGCTCTAACTCTAACAAAGTCATGCAGCTCTTCAAAATCGTCATCATCACTTCTGCCATCTTCAACTGGTGATTCCACATAATTCACTAAGTCTTGATCATCATCAACCTGAATTGAAATGGTCGCCGAATCAGTAGAAGTGCTAGAACGAACTTCAGAGCTTACCTCAACCTACACATATATAATAGACAAGGGTGGTTAGTTAAAAAGACTACATGTACATACATAACGACAAGAAAGATACAAGGATGCTACCTCATGAATAAAGGTACAATTGGCCTGTCTATCCTTTGTCAATGGAAGAAATGAACTTTTATTCTTAGAGGATCTCCCTAATCCCACATCGGTAAGAGATGCCAATCGCTGATCCACCCACTCAATAGTCTCTTGGACATCACCAATAGGATTAGGCTTGGGCTTAGGTAGTAATTTAAGGCAGAACTCCCAATGGCACACAGTAGGCACATGAAGTGTATCATCTACTAAAGTAAAAGCATACGCTCGAAAGTCTTGCAAGCAATTTGACCAATACGTTAGCTAACTAGAAGAAGCAACCCTGGAGCGACTTATAGAAGGGAAGTATAACTGATGCACTTCTGGATGAATATTTCTACAATCACTTGGCGAGAGTGACCGGCAACAACTCGAAGTTGTCAGTAATATTAGTCATGCAAGGTACCCCTTAGTCAAACCCAAGTTGGCGTGCGACCCTATGAGGAAAATATATTACAGCCTTTTGCCCCATATAACACTTAGAGGAGTCTTTGTGATCTAAGAGGGAAGGTAGACTTCATAGAGTACACCATAGAATAAACCTTACCTTAGAATTGTAGAGGCCCTTACGCCTATCTACTAAGGTCACCTCATCCTTTAAGCTTGGAGGATATAATTCCACATAAGGTTGAAATGTGAATTCTAACTCAACATCGATAAGCTGCAAAAGTGCTTCCTCAATAGTTCCTTTAACCCAAGCTCATGCTTTAAGAAGAGCAAGGTTAGATTCATCACTGTTGAGAGGAGGTACAAAGTGTTTTCAAAACTGTTCGCAAAAGAAAAGTTAGAGAAATACTAGGTCTACATGCGACATGTTCATATAGCGGCCCTTTGAACGAATAGAAGCCTTATGGTACAGATCTAAGTGCCGATACAAAGAGTCTAGGTAAAAGGGACCTAGTGTGAAGCACTTACCCTGAGCAATTCATATGGCCAAGGAAAACAACCGAGGGCTCACACCTTCTTTTGGTCCATTAGGGAATACAAACAAAGAGAGCCAATACACTATAAAAGTTGCAAGCTCATACCTGTAAAAATAAAAAGTGAGAAAGGTATAACTACAAAATTGTAAAAGTATACTCGAAAATGAATGGAAGTACTAACTCTTGTCTACGACCCTGGCCAGAAACTCGAGGTTTGTCCTTCCTTTGCTCCTCAAAGAAGTATGCGAGTCAGGAAGAGAAACAAGACTTCTTTTTGCTCTTGCGAGTAGCTTTCAAGGCATCCAGTAAAGACATTTGAAAATTATGCTCCTTGTAAGACACCTTAGTAGAGGTAATGTTGGTTTGTCTAAAACTAGCCAAGTTCAAGAGAAAGACCACATCCTCAATTGTCGAAGTGATTTCCCCCCAAGAAGTGACGAACGTATGAGTCTAAGTACTCTAGCGACAAATGATCACTCGCTACACTTCCGACCCGCTCATATGTGGGAACCTCAGGCGAGTGAAAGTAGTAGTGGAATTGAAGACACTAGCCTTCTCCAAAAGTGTCACATGCTCTAACTTTGATATTATACGTTCTAACCAAAACATCCAACAAAAGGGTAGCTGCCTAAAGAATGCAAACTAGGTGGTTGGGAGGAGAAGTTCCTTCCTTTCGTTCCTAAAGTGCAAAATCGAACTCGCATTAATGGTGTCTCTCGAGCTAGTGTAGGGCTTACATCCGATAAAGCGAAGCATACCATTAGTGCGAGCTGTTGCACAGAGCTCTCGATGTTTGATTTTCTCCCAGAATTTATCTTCAAAAATATTTTCATCCAACCACGTATCCTAAAGACTCAGGATCGGTGGTGGATGTCCATCTGAGTGCACCAGCAAATATTTTTGCTTGATTATTTTTATGCCTTTCCCTATCAATGCATAGTATTACCAATGTCGGAATGGAACCTAAAAAAAAAAAAAAAAGAGGTGAAGAAGATTATAAAAAAAAATGCTATATACATAAAGGGCATGAAGATGGCAATGTTAGCATGATATAACCCATATGGGCATATTAAGTAACAACTCATTTTGAGATGCTCTCAGTTCTTTTGCCTTCATACATCAACAAGCATAGTCTATAATGACAAGAAACTTATTTTACCTCAAGTACTTGTTAGACATTTCACAAGTATCATAGCTAACCCAGAATTTACTCAATCAAGAAGCCATGCTTACTCTAAGACTTCTCATAAGGAAAATATCTAGGTCAATAAACTGTTTTTCTCTAAAAAATTAAAAAGAAAGGAAAAGAGAAAAGAAAAACAAGCTCTGTGCATTGAATACACTATACTTGAATTGCCATCTTTTCTTCACGGCTGATGAATGCCGTCACTGCTTGAGCAAACTCTATCTACCCTGAAGTTCAGGAAGTTGTATAGAGAACATGGCATATGAATGAGCATATACAGCTGGCTTTGCTTGTGGTCAGAATGAAGAAGAGAGAAGGTTTGTGTATATCACTGAAAAATCCTCATCTTATGTGATTGTCGCTCTGGCTGAAGGGGCATGTTTATGATCTGCAACCATAATATTGCATATGGTGAGCCTGTCACAGTCAAGTCGATTACCCAAGCTCTTTGTAATATTGCACTATGATATTGGTAATGGCGGCAAAGAATTCATGCTGTTAATGGCTCATTAGCTGATGAGATTTCGCAGAATCTTCCCTTCTCACCTAAAGTTTCATGCAATACATCATTCAGTTTCTCATTGAACATTTGAAGTTAGCATTTTTGCCGTCTCCATTTCCCCCTTTTTTCTTTTCTAAAGTAGATACACCACTACTACTTGGGTAGCTTCTCTCTGTTAAATCAAGGGCAAATTAATTGAACAGAGGACTTCTGTTGTTTTCTATAAGAGGGTAGCTTACTTAGCTTGTACAAGTTGGAAGACTAGGACACGATGAGAACAGACCCAGTTTATCCATAGGCTTCCTCATCCATGTCCTTGACGATGCTCTACCAAGATGGCATTTTAAAGTTTATATTATTCCAATGACATAGAATGGTGGGGTTTGGAATTACCCTGTGTGAGGATGACCACCTCTAGCAGGAACGGTTTAGGTGCGTTGATGATATTGAAGTCGGTCGAAAGTAGCGACTAGCCTTCATCTCCGAAAGCTGAGATTAATCCTCCCACGCAGTAGTTAGCTAACCAGGGTGTATCCTGCCATGCAGAATACATTTCTTTATGTGTTCTTCGCATACCGCTGCACTCCGACTTTCTCTCTTCTCGCAAGCAAGATATTGGCATAGACCACAATGTATGGCGGTGAAAAAGAAATATTGTTTGTTTCCCAACTAATAATGTTCACATGAGAACCCGAGAACGGGATGGATTACTTACATTCCTAATTACAATCTGAGAGATATAATCAATAACGTGAGGTGTCTATTGAATGGTGAGACGATGGAACCAATGGATCCTTGGTATAGGGGATTCAAAGGGTCAATAGAGAAAAACGACTACAAAAGAAGTTGGATCTACCTACACTGTTAGTGGGATCATAGAGGATGTTGGTGAGGGATGGCTCGGGATCACGGAGCTGCCAATTCGTAGGTGGAAAGATGAATATATGGAATTTTTGCGAAATGCCTTGGATCAATTCATTGAGGAGATTAAGACTGACAATGATGATGTCAGTGTGGATATCTTAGTGAACTTGTCTGATGAGAACATGATGATCACACAACAAGAGGGTTTGCTAAAGAAATTCAAATTGGCTACCACCGGAAGCAACCATGAAACTTGAACGAAATTGTCTACGAGTAATAAATATATATATAGAATGGAAGAACCTCACCTGTAACATTCGACGACGTAAGATGCTAAATCACAATGACAATCGGCAAAGCAATAAGCCTTTATGCCAAAATCAAACCCACAACGGAAATGAAAGTAATGATTCCTTAATTATCGATAACTATAAAAAAAAAATACAAGAATGGTGTAAGAATCTAAAGATAAAAAAAAAAAAAAAAAAAGAGAGATATTAAATAACATTCAGCACTCCACCATTAATGCGAGCACCTCAAGCATGAGCAAACTAATTTATAAAGGAATTGTGAAGTTAAGGAGGGCAATTGTTTCAAGACAAATAAGGAAAAGAAGAATTGTGTCTAAAGATAGATTATACACTTTCCATTCAATTGAATGATAGACTTATAAGCATAGGAGGCAATAAAATAATTGCTAAACGTAATACGAAGTATATAAGGAAGTGAATTTCACAAAGAAGATTGCCAGAGATATTATTACCTGCCAAAAGAAAAGAGAATAAAGGGGAAGATAAGTGTGATCTTTCATCAAAGATTTGAAGTGATTTAAGATATATATATATTATTTAGTTCAGTGATATATAAAAAATATACGATACGCTAAAGTGGCACCAAATAGGAAGTTGCTATTATTATTTAGAACTCCTACTCTTGTCAAAATTAATGTATACATAATACATGGATTTACCGATGCATTTCCATATAGTAGAAATCAATAAGTTAATTGAAGACACTAAAGACAACTTAACAAGCTAAATACTATACAAAAAAAAAAAATGGAAGGTAATTTGACAAGCTAGATACTCAATATATATATATATATATATATATATATATATTAGATTGTCTATTAAAGAAAAAAATTTATCCCTATGTTGTTTTATGAGCAAAGTCATTTCAATGACTTAAAGGAAACACACGCAATTGAATGATACTACAAGCTTACACATTTTAAATAAATAAATTATATGCAATGTTGGCTCCAAGCTCTTTTAATATTAATTATGCAAGACGTGTATGTGGCAGCAGTGCAGCTATTTAATAAACGCACATATGCCAAATAATTTCTTAACCATTAAAAAGGCTTATTTAATGTCCAAACTCCTTCACCTCATTCGAAGGATTTTGGTTGGAGGGCAAAATGTAGAGGGCTGAAAATATTATATAAATATATTAGGCTAAGCCCATTAATTATTTGGTTTAGCTCATTGAGCTAGATGATAAGGCCTAATGAGTCCAATCCAATTATTGGGATAAGTCAGGGAGAATTGGCTTGGTAGGCTCAAAATAGGGATCAATGGACTAGTCCATCCACATCCAACCTCTCTCAGGCAGCTCATGCACTTATGAAGAAGGCTATTGGTCTTAGGCCTATGGTAAGCTCATTAGGATAACCTTAAAATGAGCAGTCTCCATCCTATCCATTAATCGCTAAAGTAATCTAACAAATGTCATTAAGCCCAAGAGTCTATAAATACTCAGTCATTCCTCCTCATTAAGGGACATTTTCCCAAATCCCAGAGCTTAGAAAAAACAGTGTTCCACAAAGAGTTCTCTACTCTCAAAGATCAAACAAGAAATCAAGCAACGAACGATCTCTATTGCCCAAGAACTGCAAGGTTAACGCTTAAGATCCACTTAGCTCCCTTATCTATCACTTGTGCATTCAAGACACTTAATATTGTATGTTCCTCCTCCCTGCCTCTCTTTCTCTAGTCATTCCATCATATGCCATCTCTAAATCGCTTTTCTCTGAAGTCACGTGTAGTGCGGTATTCGCATGATACGCACGTGACCACTTCTGTCGAGACTCTCCATCTACAGACATCAACAAATTTTCTCCTCTAATGTGATACTCATTCAATCTTTTGTATAAATATATAATAACTATGGTCTTTATGAACAATAAGGAAGCATGTGTTTGGAAGAATAAGAACCAACTTAGGAATGAATTTGTAAAGCGAATAATATTCTTCCTTTAAACCGCATGTAAATTTCGAGGTAAAATCTATTTTTTTTTTAAAAGGAGAGAATGAAATGAAAAAAAAAAATACAGAAAAAAAGAGAGTATTTCAACCAATTTATCCATCTGGTTTCCTTTAAAATAAAATCTAAATCTTTCGTAGAACTGGATCTAGAAATCAAGCTAGATTGAATGGATCGAGGACCACCTTATATCTCACCAATCAAACAATTTCTGCGGCACGGAATCTGCCAGAAAGGAATTCTTTCTTTTTACTTCCCATAGGTGCCACCGTTTCTCTCTCTTCCCAGGAAAGTTCCACTAATCTTTTGTAAAATCCAAGGTCTTCTTCTTAGTTTGTTTTCCATGGCTATATTCAAGTTCTAACAAAAAGATTTGAGGAATTAAGGCTAAGGCAGTGCGGCTGATTGGAACAGTTTCTATAAGTATGAAGATTGTAATTTCCATTCCCAGTGTCGAAATTATGTAAAGTTCCTAAAGTAGAACTCGTGTCCTTGAAGGGAACCGTAGAAGTGGTGGATTTATAAAATTGTAGTGCTTTTCCTTCCTTCTTGGTGGTATGATGAGTTTATGAATGGGATAGTATAAGATCGTATTAAGGATAAAAATCTTAAAATAGGAAGCCCCTGCTTATAAATAGAATTTGATTATACATTTTGAGTATGATGGTTACGCAGTTGTTTTTAGGATTAACTGATATCGTAAATTGGATAATTGAATTGTAATTGAAGGGAGTAGGATCAAAGGTTGATTTTCAGAAAATTTGCTAATTATGGTTCGTATAAAGTGGATTTTGGAGCTTTGGGTCAATCAAGGAATACGTGTGGTAAGTTGTGCCTAACCAGCTAGGCTTTTAATTGTTGTTTAGGGGCAACTATCTAAGGCGTCTATTGACTAACTCTCCAACCTCGAGGCCCTAATCAATCACTCAGCCTTAGCCTTAGTGAATGTTTCGTCAACCAACTTATCCTACAAGTCCTTTTTCTTTTCTTTTTTTAATTAAGTGAAACGAGGATTTCCATTCGTAAGTTTATCAATTTAAGTACAATTAGGCATTTATTAATTATGGTTTGTCAATTTAAGATTGGCAAGCATAACCTAGGAACATAATTACCTTGTTTGATGACCATGTATGTAATGTTAGTAAATGAAAAGGACTTAATAAAATTGAAACCTTAAGTTAAATGTTGCTCGTGTGTGGTTGAGATCGAAATTTCATCCATGTTTTCCAAGTCTGTAAGTTGTCATTAAGAAGTTACTAAGATATGGGTTAGTTTACTAGAATGAAGATATGGTCTAGTTGTATTGGTGGAATGGGATGCATTCATGGATGGTTATAGTGGACTAACAATACTAATGATTGGTTCAATAACGAATTTATGATGATACAATTATTTTTATGATTCATGGGTGTTGGAGAGTACCCACACTAATATATGTGTGTGTGTGTACTTGGGAGTCATGGGTCTTTGATGTTAAGACCGCCTCATATGTTAAGTCTCGTTAAAGATAAAAATCGGTGTTTAATTCAATAGATATTAGTTTTATGTGACAAGACTGCATGATATTCGTATGTGATACTTCCTATGTACTAAGTGTTAGTTCACCTCTTATAAGACTTGTTTTTCCAATTACATGTGCTAAATATGTTTTGTTAATTTTAGTTGTGACTTTATAGTTGGGAATGAGATTGACGCTAGTGCACCAAATGGTTCCATATATAGCTTGACGTGATTTGAATCTTAGTGCATTAAGAAGTTACATTGAGCAGCCTATGAAATTGAAACTGCATTGATACTAATCGAAAATTAAATCACAATAGATCACCTTATTGTCAATTGAGTTGTGTTGATGAATTTTGATTCCATTGATTTGACATCTTAAGCCTACTAGATTAATTTGGTATGATTTTACATTTATTTCATTAACACTTTTCTTCACTTATAGATAAAAAATTTAATTGAAATCCATTAAGTAAAGTACTTAATTAAATATAAGTAAAATTAATTATAGGGATTTGAAATTGTAATTAGCTTTTTTTTTTAATATCATAATATATTTAAGATCTACAACTAATATAGATTTGATATAATTTTATATGTATTAGTTTACATTTATCTAGTATAATAGTTTATGGCTATATTAACATTTTCTTCGAATTCGACTTCACTATTGTTAAATCGAATTTGAGTCTCCAATGAGTATGACTCGAACAGAGATTCGGAAAAGGTTTTGCTTACTTGTTCTACTAAATGTCTCTATTTATATCCCTTAGTATTCTATACTAACAAATGAGAAAGATGGAATCCTATGTTTTAGACATGGAACATGGAACGACACCAAGGAAAATACAGTAGAAAAACTTTCATTTCAGCCCTAAATCAATTCATAAGTCTTGCTTTAGTCCATCATGTCACTTTCCTTAAATATATAACAATGACAAGTGCATTTTGTTCTTTTCCAATTATTGTGATAGTTATTATTTAGACATGACATGTATCAAATACACTACAGTACCACACTAAATCTAGAACATATGGGCACTCCAACTAAGGGCCAGTAGGTCCAGATAAAATATCCAACTTACAAAAATTCAACCCTCAAATTAATGGAGTTGAAAAAAAAAAAAGGTACAATATTATTTAAATAAAAATGTTTAGATAAAAGATATGTAGAATTTTCAATAAAAAAAATCTTTTCATGTTGTATACACTTGCATGCATCATCTATAATACTAAAGTACAAGAGCCATATTGGCATCAACAACCTAATTCTTGACCTATTTAATTAGCTTGCACACTCTATTTTTTGTTTTTTAAGCATCATTAAGTGCATTCCAATATTTAAAAGAGTTAAAAAGTAAAAAACTGGAGGAATGAATAGTAAATTGTTGTGAATTTATTTATTATGGATACAATTTATGATTAAGCTATATAATTATTTTGTCATTTATTTATGTATTATTATACTGGGATTATGTAAATAGTTAACATTATTCAATCATACAATTTGGCAGCAATATACTCACGCATCGAGCAGTAGTTATAAAGACTGTTCCAAGGGGCTTAGCCGGTGGTTATTGGACTTCTCACTTTTGTGGGAAACAAAAGACCAATCCACTCATCAGTCAATTGCACGCGTCATTGATGAAAGAAATTGAGGCCACACCTTCCCCACTCAATTATAGCTTTGTTCGCGTGCAAACAGCAGAGTGAAAAAAATAAATTAGGGGTAACGTAGCCTCACTATAAATATAACAATCGATTATACAAGTTACATAGCTTCTTAGGCTGCGTACCCGTGAAAAAGGAAAGGTCACACGTAATATTTCTGTGTGATCTCATATTCTTTTAAAATGTTTCATACCAATTTTAATTCGCTTTGTTAATGGGTATTTTTAATGTTATGGTTGACAAATTTAATGATATAGAACAATCATGAATGTGCTTAAATCACAAGAACTCAACACGACTAACTAATGAATAGAATCCATTTGTAAACATATTTAGAAACAAGTTTAGTATATAAACGAGTTTATAAACTTGTTAATCTTTTTAAGATTAGGATAGCTTTTTTTAAAAAAAAAAAAAAAAATTAGTCTAAGTTCTGACTTAACTCAAAGGTAGATGTTATATAATTAATAATTAGGTGTGTAACTTCAAAGTAAAAATTTAAGGATTTCAATAATTTTGCTAATGATAAAAAAAATTCAATTTGCTCGTATAATCTCATGGTCATATCTTAAATAATGAACAATTTGGCTATGTTGTGAAATGCATTTATGGTTTTTTATTTAGTACAATATACAAATTTTATTTTTAAGGATTTCATGTTTCGATGTTCATATTAGAATGTGAGCATAATTTTCTCATATTGTTATGCCTATTTCATTAGAAAAAATTATACTGTAGGATCTTGTATCTTTACATATTAAAAAACTTTAGTGTTTGAATTGTCCAAACATATGATATGTACATAAACTCATTTTTACTTGGTATATAGATAGACTTAAACAACATACATGTGCCTTTTAGATCTAATGATTATTTTGGTGCATCCATTATGCTTCAATAATATATAAATACTAGAAGAAGATGAAGATAATAAAATTTAGCACAATATTAATAACTTTTTATATTCCAATACTTCGACAATCTCTTTGGAAGAGCTAACAAAAGATGCTAGAAATTTGAATATTGACATTAACTTTTGATTCAATCATGGCTTTGTGTGATGCAAAGATGTGATATAATGAATGAATAATTTATTTTATTATGCTTAATTAGATTTACATTGGTCAATTTTTTTGTTTATTGCATTGTAGTTTGTTGTATTGATGAGTTTATGCAATTTGAATTTTATAAAGACTTTTGTTCCTTGATAACTTTTTAATAGATTTGATAACTATGATGTTAGGATTTATTTTAGATTTCTCATTCGATATATGAGTCCAATCCGAATAAGAAGCACATGGACCGAGTTACAGATTCAAGGTTTTAAATATGGTTAATAAATATATCATATTAGGAGTTGAAGTTTTTGGACGTGAATCCCTTTAGATTTAGACACAAATGCGACTCATTCATATAATGATCGAGCCTATCTAAGGCACTTGTTAGGGTCCAAATGGAGAGTTTGAATGCATTCCCCCCCGTTGATTACATACTCCATAGAAAAACATTTACAATTAAAAGTGAAAAATATTTTATTTAGTTTCTTAGTAAGTACCACGAGTACAGTTATTAATAAGTTTTATTTTAACTTACTATTATTGATGTACATAATTAGGTCATCCTGCTTTTCATCAATTTAACATAATTAGAACAAGTATTGAAAATGGAGAAGAACATAGACATAATAAATGGCAAGTTAATTAACAATAAAAGGGATCATGTAAAAGGGGATAAACAATCACATTTTAAATAAGAAATATCAATCAATTAGTTTTTACTTTTATGTTTCTCAGAGTATGATGAGATCAACTGTGAATAATGTAGAGTCTCATTGGACCGACCATACTGGCCCATTTGAAGATGAACACAGACATAGTTTCTCTAGAGACCCCAGTCCAACGTTTACCGGTTTGTGGGCCCGTCGTTTGCTATGATGACATATGTTTAATGAGCCCACTCCATACGATTGAAGAGTACGAGAATATCCCCTAAACTAAACACGTACTCTATATACTATGTAAATTCCAAGTACTCTCTGTATGATATATTGCCAATGCATGCAAATCACTCCATATGATCCATGTGTGTAAGACAGAAGATAAGAGTAATGCTTTCAACGTGATTAGGGCAATGTAGAGTAGCCATGGATTCGCTTTCCAAGTAATGGATGTCACACCAGGACTTTCGCCTAAGTGGTATTGACGGTCCCTCCGAGGAGTGCTGTGAATTTACAAAGAAAACACAATGTGATTTTGTGGAATGAGCCAAGCCGCCCAAAGCCTATTTAGGTAAATTTTATTAGTAAGGGAGGAAAGTTGTGATTTTATTCTTTTAAAAGCGAAATCCAATCCCTCCTTACAATCGGAATCTTTGAATTTAAGAAAATAAAATGAAATCAAGAACTATGATTCTATTTAGTATCCATTCCCATGTGGCAATTGCACCACTAATGCTCACTAAAAAAATTTCCCTTATTAGGTTTTTGTTTACAGTCACTTCACTTCTCAAATCTTTTTTTTCTTAATTTGCTTCAATCAGCGTATAATAGCATAGTCAATCTTAATAACTTTGAATTAGTTATTAGCTAAACATCAATTTTTCTCTTTGTAGTATTAGTTATAAAAGAAATTGTAATTTTTTTTAATGTGTGAAAAATATGCTTTGTTCTATTTCTATGTTTTTTTTTTCTTTTTTTCATAAAAGATTAGTTACAATATCATGTTTATTTTGAACACTTTTATGTTTTGTTCTAAAGGGGGAAATGTTTCCATGTATTTGTGTTATTCATAAATAATGATCTATTTTTTGCTCTTAAATGAGACAATTCGAAAGAATTGTTATTTATTATTAACATGTGATAAGATATGATTTTTTGAAAATAAGCAAATAAGAGAAGGAGTTAATTTGTTGTTTAAAAAGAAAGAAAGAAAGAAAATAAAAATAGCAAATTCTAGGGACATAGACAGATATTCCCATCTTTTGAAGTAGAGTAGCTTAGGTGTCGTCTACTTATGATTTGCAAGGATATTCAACCAATCCAGATCACAGAAAAAGGAGTATGGATCTTTAGATTTTAGCTGAAAATCACCCCTTTCGATAAAGCTGAATAAGATCATGGATTTTTGGCATATGAGGCTATAGACCGATGTTCCCATTTTTTAAAATGGAGTAGCTAGGGAGTCATTTGTGAACAAATCATAGTGAAATTTGACCAATCTATATCATATATATAATTCACGAGAATAGATCTTTCAATTTTGGATAAAATTCACCACTTGTGATGGGCTAAGATTATGGATTTTTGACATTCAAGATCAAGGATCAATCTTCCTTTTTTTTTTTCTTTTGAGGGGGAGTAGTCAAGTTGTCATCAATAAATGATTTATAATGAAATCTAACTAATCTAGATTATAAAAAAAAAAAAAAAAAAACTAACAAGTATGGGTTTTTCAATTTTGGCCAAGCATTGCTGCTTTCAACATGCTATAGATCATGGATTATTCTTATTTTTTTGAAGAGCCAAGAAGTTTTCTATAGATGAAGGAAATCCAATTAATTTGAATTACAAAAAAAACTTACAAGTATAGATCTGTTTAATTTTTGGCCAAAGATTGCCACTTTTAGTAAGCTATACGATGCTTTGCTTTACTCAGCAATTTGTTGATTGTATTGTTGCTTTTACATTATTAATTAAGGCCCCGCTATTTGCAACTAGTTATGGATGGAGGATTTGTTTTGCCTTTGATTTAATTGTTGATTTTTATTTAGGATAAGAACTTGGGACAACCTAAATCATATACTTATGTTTAGGTTGGTAAGTAATGGTGATTATCTTAATATCCTCAACTTTCATCTTATGTCCTATATTAAGTTAAGTCATTCTGAATTTAGTTGATAAATCTAGTTGTCTTCAAGAATTCAATTATAATTAACAAAAAGGAAAAAGAACTTTTTTTTTTGTTTTATTTGTTTTCTATACCGCGTGTTAAATTAACATTTGTATGAATTTTCTTTTGGTTTTCAAACAATGAGTTATCGCATAAAAAAAAAAAAAAAAGGTAAAAGTATAATGAGTAAACACGCAAGCATGAAAGAAGAGAGATATCTTAAAATTTTAGTATTCAAGACTGATTTTAGGAGCTTTAGTCATAGTCGTTTCGACTTTGTTTTACTTAGCTTAATGAGGGGTCATTTTTCTCTCTTCGGCAAAGGGGTTCTTCATTCCTTTGCTATTTTCCCTTACTTTGACTCAATCAATCTTTGTTTGGTTTATTTTCTTCTTCAATTTCTGTCAGGTTCGATCATCCTAATCATTCCTTTTCCACAGGTTCTCTGTTGTTGGTGGCGCCAGTGTTTCTTTTCTTATCGTACATGTCCTTTTTCCTTTTCTCTGCGTTGTAATTGGTTGATGGAAGGGGTAGGCGCAATTTAGACCCTTTTCAATTCAAATCCAATTTAATTTATACTTTGATTCTTTTTTTTAAAAAAAAAAAAAAATTATACTCAACCTTATCGTTTAATTCATAAATATAAATTTTTTAACCTTAAAAAAATAATAATTTCATTTCTTTATTCTCCAAAAGTGAAAAAAAGAAAACAATTATAAAATTATTCTTCATAATAATTTTTATCAAAATAGAATAGAGTATTTTCTTGATTTTCTTTCTCTAACACTAACCAAATAAAAGAAATTAAGATTTTTTTTCCTTTTTCTTTTTCGAACATAAAATAAAAATTACATTTTCTTTCCCTTTTTACTTATTTCTTTTCCCTTCTACTCATTTCAATATATTTTTCTTTTCAAATAAATTTCCAAACGTTCATAGGAATTGTTTCTTAAAATTAAAGTGAAAAAAAAAAAAAGTGGTGTGCTCTCGCCTCTCATGTGGAGGAGAAACGAGTAAATTTCTTTTCAAAAAAATATTTTTTTAAATACTATTACAAAATGGTACATTATATTATAATTTCTAAACATAATATAATAAGTGATTTTTAAAATAACATGTTAAACATGCTAAATCGGAAAAAAATTACATGATCATCTACGATTTTTAAAGAGTTTTTTTTTTTTTATAACTACTTTTTAAAGAAAATTTGCCCCGAAGGCAAACTCACGCATAACTCTCGCAAGCATGTGTTGTTCACCAGAATTTCCTTTCTTCCAGTCGCTTGCTTTCCTAAGTTACCAATAACCACCAAAGCAACCAAAACCTGCTTTTCATTCCATGGACTGGTTTCGACGAAAGCTATTGAAAGGTCCTAGTAATATCAAAACCTCATCAGATTCGTCAACGAAAAAGCAACAACAACCACCTTTCCTTCAAGAAGAATTATTTAAAGAATATGGAATAACAGACCAACTTATTGATTATGTCAAGACTTTCACCATTGACTCTTTCAAGAATTTCCCTTTACAAGGTACCTCGTTTCTTGCTTACTCTTTATACCCATCAGTTAATTTTTTGTATCTTTAGCTTGATTGCATCTTTGCTCTCATGGGTTTCGCCGGAATCTTGCGTAGTTGCTTAAACACTATGAGAAATTCAAATTTTGATTGATGCTAAAATAAAATGGTTGCTTTTTTTTTCCTTTATTTATTTATTTTGGTGGGGTGGAGCGCTGGTGGGGGTGGTGTGGTGTGGTGGTCGGAGGGTGGGGTGGGGTGGTTGGTGTTTGGGATTTGAGGAAATCAAAAGGTGGGCTTTGAGTCTTTAGCTTGAATAGTGTTTTGATTTGATGACTTTTGCTGGAATTTCTCCGTAATTGCTTTGATAAATATCCAAACTTTAAAGCTGAGAGTTCTTCACAAATAGGAATTTGCTGCCTTCCTTTGTTTTATTGGATCTGTTGTGCTTTCTCTTTAATAATCTAGAGATCGCGTAAACTTTAGTTTGGCCAAAAAAAAGTTTATATTTTAGATGGAAGTTCAATGAGTAAGAGCAGTTTTGATCTTTGCTCTTTTCAGGATATTGTGTTTATGGAAACAGAAGAATTGAAATTAGAATTTTATCATAATTATGATGCTCATTATTGTATAGTTATATTGTTTTAGATGACGATGGTGCTACTCAGGATCTTGAAGCTGGTTCTGCTTCAAGCAATGTGAAGAAAGATTTGTCTGAATGGCAGGAACAACATGCTTTACTCGTGCTATCAAGGGTTAAGGTTTGTCCTGCATATATTTATGGCAGTTCTAGAGATCTTACTTATTGATGTGAAGCTTAAATAGTCGATAAAAATTTTGATCAATAGATGCTTTGGGGTACATGCTCTTTTTAAGTAATTAAAAGCTCTAATGTGAAGCTTAAATAGTTTGTCATATGATCTATGATAAACTTTTTTTTTTTTTTTGAGGGTAATTACAATAAAGATGTCAAAATTTCTTGCTGGATAATTGCTTTCTCTGAATGAAAATGCAAGAGCATCAACACAATCCCCCTCCACACCCCAACCCCCCCTGCTCTCAAACTCCCCCCCAATTTTTTTTTAAGGGATTGCCTTTTCACATGTTTGTTGACTAATAGGTTAGTCTAAGTTTAGTAATGGCTCACACTAATGTAAAATGGGCAACTCTACTTAGCTAGTTGGCCTCTAAAATTTGCAAAACTGAGATGTCTTTCACTTTTTCTACTTTAAATTGAGTTGATATATGGGGTGTCAATTGCACCGTGAAAAAGATGCATTGGTGAAAATTCACGGTTTTTGTAAATAATGAAGTGTAAATTACCTCAAACAGTACATTACTGAAGGACTTGCTGTTATCTTAGTCTCAAGAAAATATGCTTTTTAGGTTTTCTACGCAATTTGTTCTATTCTTGTGGATGCTTTATTTGAAAAAGTTGTAGTAATCACAGGTTCATTTTGAAGTGTTCACTTTCTTATCAGTTATCATGATGCTTTTTGTATATTATGTTTTAAATGTCATTTGATGAAGGGTGCTTTTGTTGTGATATTTGCTTCTTTTGGAGCCTGGAATTTTTTTTCTGATGCCTTGAACAAAAGGCAGCTGCAGTTGCAGTTCTCTCTATCATTTGACCTATCAAAAGTGAATGTTTTTGCCATATATGTTCTTCTTATTGATTCCTTGTGTTTTAGGAAATTGCACAACTTAGGTATAAGCTGTGTCCTGCCCACCTTAAGGAGAGCTGCTTTTGGAATATATATTTTATGCTTGTCAGGAGCTACATAGCAGAGTAAGTCCTTTGAAATGCTTGGGTGTGTGCCTTTTTCTTGTGTTTATAAGCTTATTTTGTCTTAGAGCAAAGTGCTTTTATTTCATGGAAATCATGCTATAGAGATGCACTCACACAATATATATAAAATTCCAGTAAAGGGAAGGTTGATTTAACACAAAAGGGAAAGAAAGGAAAAGTTTGATTATAAACAGGAAATTAGTGGAGAAAAGCAGGCTGCAGCTTTTTTTTATAAATTTTTATGTCAGTTACAAGACAAAAGCATAATTATGATACACTGTTTTTCATCCTTCATAATAATGTTGTAAAACCCTTACAAGTCCGGTGGCATAAACAGAATTAAGTGGAAAGTTTTGAAAATAAAGATTAGCAAAACAAGGTCTTACATTTGTTGACAACGGAGCTATCAGTCAGATGGTAAGTATTCTATCGTCCAGATAGAGCACACTTCAATTATGTGGACACTATCATCAGAACAAGAAGTGACCTACCATCCACATAATAGGTCTTCATCTTGAAACCGGTGACACAGGGTGGGACCAGGCATCCTTATGATAGGCTCTGAACGGTTGGATGGTGGTTGAAATGCTGTCCGGGCGAGGCTCCCTTGTGCAAACCAATGCTCTTCCTCCTTGCTTGTTCAGTTGGTTTAGTTCAACAGGCTGGCTGGATTGGATTTTCTCCCATGTTAAGCCCATTTAGAGGACAATTGGGGTTGTTTGTAGCTTTGAATGATTAGAACCATTTTGGTGCTTGCCTCTTACTCTCAATTGGCCTTTCTTAAATTTTTTCTTCCATACTTGCAAATTTTGGAGAGCCCCATAAACACTGTCCTGGAGCCATTTTAATCCTTGTTTTTTCGGTTGGTGGTTCAGTCTCATGATTGCAGCACATGGTACTGACCTTTCCTAATATACTGTAATTATAAAATCCACAAAATGTGAAGGCATATTGAAGGATGCACACTAGAGAGGTAGTGTGCAATGTGCAAAACTTTTCAATTATTTCATAATAGAATTCAATCCTTATACATACCCTATTGTTTTTAGGCTTCCACATAAGACAGAATTCCCCTAGGAGCTGTTTCCTCAAAGAATGTGATTCCCCAATCTCTTCTATTGTTCCTTTCTCTTGGTGTAAAATATTCTCCTGCTGTATGCTCAGTCTCCACTTTCCAATCAACTAGCATATATTTCCATGCATTGGATAATGTTCCTCTGAGTACCAAAATTAGTATGGCCTCTAGTTGCTTTACAGCTACCTTCCAAACCTTGTGAGCATAGACTCTAAAAGCAGGTGCCCATGCTTCTCTCTGGAATTGCACATACATCAATTGTCACTGTCCACCTTACCCCAAGATTTCAGCTTGTCGATGACCAAAATAATAATAATAGTTATAATAATGTATACTTAGGGTTATAACAGTATGGAAACTACACTGAAATGTAAACCTTAGTATGAAAGAATGTTAGAGTAATGTCTACTTGAACTGAGGTATCCTGTGCCACAATACTAGCAAAACCCATATGCTCAAGGCACCAAAGATAGACTTATGGAAAACTTTTGTGTCGATCTAGTAGCAATTGCAGTGACCTGACATCAGCCTTATTGTTGTTCCAGAACTCTAGCTAGCAAGTCCCAATTTATACCATTAATCTCTGAGACAGTGGGCTTCTTTGGTGATTTGAGAATGTAGATTGCTAACCATCCAAGCCCATTTAACAATTGGGTCATTAGGATCCTTGGCAGTTATCAATCACCACAAGACTAGAGATGATAATAACTTCTTTAAGGTTTGGTTGGCCTGCATCTTATTCCCTGAGGTCAGTGGTGTGATTGTTTACATCTCATGCCTTGAGGAGGCCTGTACATCTATAGAGGGGGGAACGCTTGCATGAGATTAGATGACTAGTAATAACCACTGTCTTCCTTAGGAGGATCAGCAATGTCTTTTCCTTGCTAAGAGTTGGCTGGTAGCTGTTATGAATGCTGTTATAATTTGCTTTTAGCTTCTCCATAAATAAAGTTGGGTCCAAGTTTGAACCATATTTTGTGACTAGGAGCGTAGGAATCTAGCAGTAGACCACAAGGTTTGCGGCTATTTTTAGTGTTTGTTTAGTCATATAAATATATATATGGAGATATTGTTAAAAGGTATTTAGGGGGGTTCATTCCTATATATTTGCAAGAGATGTCATCTAGAAAGTCAGCAGCTGCAGGAAAATTAACAAAGCACTGTCTGCTATGTCAAACATGCATAGCTTCTCTTTGATACCATCAAAGACCTCTTCTTTTTCAATCCAAATTATCCAAATAAAAGAGAAAAAAGAAGAAAAAGTTTCTTTCTGTTTTATGCCTTACTATTAGCTTTTTAAGCATGAAGCTCACCCTTCAGTCTGGCTTGTACCCAATAAAATCCGTATCAATTTGATTAAGAATGAAAATTGGTTCCTTGAAAGAAATAATGAAGGGGAAGATGCCAACCAATTCCTCATCATCATAAACTACTGGCATTTATCGACTATAATATGCCCTCATTTCTTTAGTTTAGTTGATGAGCTATTGATTGAATATGTTTTGCAAGTTCATCTACTTAAATGCAAAAAAAATAATAATGCGTTTTTGCTGAGAGGTTTCCTCAGTGCAAACTTCTAGAATTGCAACAACATATCTATAGTGGTAGAGAGGAGTCAACTGCTGAAGTTAGAAACAATTAGAGGTGAAGAAAAGGATAAGAGAGATATCTTTTTTCGTTTAACAAGAGATGTTTGATATGGGTTGAATCTGCACAATCTGTTCCTATAAGCTAATGTCAAGACTGTCAAGATCAAAAGTTGACAATTTATGTAACGACATTAGTTCATCGTACTTTGTGTTTTTCTCACTGCTATTTTAACCTGGAGATCTAGGAAAATTAGAAAATTGGGTGTTCCATCAGATATTGTGTTGCATTTGTAATGAGCGTGCATGGTGGGAACAAGTAATTGGAGTCCTTATCTCTGTCGTTACCTGACCTGGATATGCAGTGGTCACATTTAGACCCCAAATAAGAATTTCTCCAGGAGAGATAGTTGATTACTTGAAAGCTTTGTCCTTGCAGTCCTCCTTGAGCCAAACAATGGGTGTGAGTGCTTCCCATACTGAAAAAGAAAATCTAACTTTTCAAGATCAATGTAATGGAAATTATCTAGTCCTTTAAAATAGAAAACAAAAATAAAAAACAGAAGCTAATTGTTGCCTGAAGTTTTGTAAATATCTTCTTTTCTGTTCTTTATATTAACTAGTTAAAGTCCCACGTTATGCGCAGATTTTCGTTTGAATAGATGTTTAAAAAAGATTACAAGCATAACTATTTAAATATATTCATAAATTATTCTAAAATTGATGTGAATGCTATAATCTAATTGTATATTGCTATTTGTAATTTTATATGATTATTTGATTTACATTTCACATTTAGATGAGAGGATATGTTGTTCCGAAAGATTTGCAATTTTTCACTTTGTGGGAATGCATTATTATATGCCAAGAGTGATCATTTTATATCAGGCAATGCAAAGGTTGGAACCCTAAAGACAAGACTATTTTACAGAAAAGGACACGTCTTTTAAGCATATGACTAAGAGGATTAGAATTTTTAATGGACAAGTATTAGTGATGAAAAGATGTGAAGTGAAATTAAAAAATAATAATAATAATAATAAAAATTGAGCGACAAAAACATATATAACTCAAAACAGTTGTATAATATATCTGGTTAATTAATAAAGAAGCATCGAGGAAAAGGATTAAAAGGTGAGAGCGTGTGAGAAGCCAATTCAGGTAATATATAGAATGAGTAGTGGCTACTTCCTACATGCTTAGGTGGTTACTTTTAGTTTTGAAATAAATTTTGTTTCATAATTTAATTTTATAACCAATGGTGGCTTTTGAGAAGAAAGTAATGACCAAAAGCCAATGCCAAATAGATACTATTAAAAGGAAAAGGAAGAGTTACAATGACTGTAAAAGTTATCTGAAATTGTATATTATAATAGATGTTTTCAAAACATTCAGCACATCAACAAAAGTAAACTTTTCTTGTTGGTACAGACATGAGCTGCATGCTATAAGGCAGGCGAAACTCAAATCTATGGCACTGGAAGATGAGAATTCTTCATGCAACGATGCTTATGAAGTTGAAATGTCAGAGACGACTAAGCCAGCGTCATTACCGCTCCCTGGCCTATAAGTTTTCCTCCTGAAACAATGTAAAGAAGACAGTATCTGGTGAAACCGCACTTGTCGCTAACTCATTCATGCTTGTACATGCCTCATGAAGACTGGCAGCCAGTGCTCATGTCATATTGCTTGGGTGGCAGTTGGCACTGTTGTATTCCAACGGTTTTGCGGTAGATACGTTGATACCCTTACATCTGGAGTCTTATACTGAAGATAGGGGAGAGATCAACTGTTTTTAAGTTCACAGGCAAGAATCCTATGGAGGTTCCTGAGAAGATCAGCTGCAGGGTAGATGTTAATTCCAAGGGCAAAAATGCATTTTGTTTTTTGAGATGGGAAGTAGCCATACATGGCAAAGTAGAGACGAGAGGATGCCGAATTCTTTTTTACTTGGAAATGCTATTTTTGCATTTATTCTTAAAATTTAAGGATACCTTGTGGTTGCTGCAAGTTAGTCTTAAATCGAAGTTTGAAGAGATACTTAAAATTTACGGTGTAAGCATGGATATATGGATGAAAATAGTAACTTGCAGGGCTCTCCGAGGCAATGGTGAATACATAGACGCCTAGGTACAAGGTAGAATCGTCACGCAGCGCCAAACCTATTAAGAAAGAGCTGTAGCTACTACCATGACTATAACTATAACTATAATACTGGCATACTATTTATTATGTAGATGAGAATTACAATCACATGTCAGTTGATCTCATATGGTGCTTGTGCTTTGCTACCCAAATCAATTGTATTGGGTTGGGCCACTTTTTATTTTTTTTATTTTTTTTCTCCTCTATTTGAGTGGATCACCGAATAAATGCAGTGGCTCCTTGAAAAAAAAAAACTCAAATTACAGGCCTTCCCTGAAAAGCCCTACATTTTTTTGTTTAAAAAAAATGGGTTTAAAACATACATAACTTTTAGAAGGCTATATATTAGCAAATTGTAGCTTTTCTTCTCTTTTATTATTATTATTTTAAATACTTGGCTTTTCCTTCTGTCCTGGATTCATGTGCGTTTGTTGCGCCCATTGTGCATCTATCCCTACCACATAGGTGGCAAATGTTTCAATAGTATCTGAATGTAAGTATCTCTTCTTCTTCTTTTTTAATTAACAATAACATTGTGTTTTCAACTTACAATTTCAGTATAATATGAAATCATGAGCTAAAGAGGAGCTTTTAGGTACTTTAATTTTTCGTCATGTGTTTTCAAGTCACGGTTTTAAGTATTTCTATGGTTTCCTTAAATTATTATAACTATTATTGAAGTCATGCATTTAATTCATAATTTCTAGATAATTTAAAATCCTGAATTGATGATATAGCCTTACGTAAGGTATTCTTGAGTTTTTTTTGCTTTTTTTTTTTCACGGAGGCTTTATTTTAAGTAACTAACTTCTTTTTCTGTGAAAAAAAAAAAAGCAATATTTTTTCCCCCCAAACTAAAACCAGTGAATGCATTTCTTTATTTTTATTAATTGTTAATCATATAAGTAAATGCTACGGTTTCTGCGCAACTAATACCATTATCAACAAATGATATTATAACTTAGTTGATTCCACACTAGAAATTTCTGGCCTCTCCTGTGCTTGACCCTCGAGACAGCACATTCACGTTCCATTTGGATCATAAATTACTTTCAGGAACCTTTTGGACTGTTCTGCTACAGAGAATCTTAACCTACCCACAGCATACTACTACATAGAGAGAGCTTCGGATGCTTTTTTATTCTTCCTTTGACACTAACACACAATTGAGTCCCTGAAAAGTTTCCCCGTGAATACCAAAGAAAATCAGTCTTTTATCATACGCAAACTGCGCATTCCCCAGGCGCTTTCCTAGACTTACTCATACCCATAGCCCATAGCCCACAACCATAGGCATTAGGCATCAATATGATTGGTGTGGTGTGGTGGGGTTGAGTAGATTGAGATTCTGCCGTATATATTAAATATTAAGAGTTGCCTTCGTTTTTTATATTTCCCAATGTGCTCCTAGAGGAAGGTAGAGTGATGAGACTAAGGTACACCCTACACTTGCATCCTCAACTATCAATTGTAAATATTAACTAAAATCCATGGTGAATTTCAAGGAATCAGAAATACTAATCTAACTTATAATTCTCACGAGTCTTTGGAACATTACTCATCAAATTGTGAAATACAAAATTTCATATCCGAGCCCTTATAGTTTCTAATACGAATACAGTTATTTCAATAGAATTAAAGAAAATTCAAATTCCCCTCCTATGATGTGATATTAGTAGTTAACAAAGAAATAATATGGGTAAAAAACTAAAATATTTCTATTAAATTAAGTTAGATCTAACATTCAAATTAACAGTGATTGAACTATAAGAGTAAATAATTAGATCTAACTTAAAAAGATTATTTAGCTTGTTAGGTTTAGCATGAAGACCGATTGAGTTGGTTGAACCAGCCTTAAACTTTTCTTAGTAGGCATGTACATTCAGCAACACTGTTCATGGACTTGGAAGCCCACAAAAGAAGTGGCTCATATCTTTTGTCATCATCAAGCCAGTATGATGAAGGAGGTTGAGCATAGAAATCTATTAACACTTGGTGATTTTTCATCATTTGACACAATTTAAAGAGTATAGAAACAAGACTATATGACTTTTTGTGCTCAAGGATCAACTAGAGACCAAGCCATCAAAACTCAAGCCATTCTTGCTTAGGTCTAAAGAATAGCGAAGTTAACACATTTAAATTCATTTGTCTATTGCAAATTTATAAACTTATTGAGATTGCTTGTTTCTTCTTTGTGGGCTCTCTCTAAGTCATCATACCTAAAGTTATCACCCAACTATGTCACTCCTCTTAGATCAAGTGAAATGCGAGACTCATAATACATATACATGATGGCATTACTCGGGTTCTTGCAACTAAAATATGTAAGCTTATTGTATTTTATTATTGGCTTGTGCTATTTTATTGGAATTCATTGTATTTATATATGTTGTAGTTGGGATTATGATTTGTGTTTTAAGGATATTGGACTTGTAATTAGAAAATTACGTCTTTTGGCAAAAAGGATTAAAATATTCATAGTTTTAACAATTGCGTAATTCTTCAACAAGAGCGAGGATAGAGGAGCAATTTTTGGTTTAACGGAAGACAGTATTCAACAAGATATATGTTTATTTTGTCAAAGAATTGCTTCGGAGGGAGTTGATCCAAATGAGGTGGATTTTGCCCCTTTTTTTTTCTTTTTCTTGTTTAAAAGCACACTTTATGAACAAGAT
This sequence comes from Laguncularia racemosa, assembly GCA_037954665.1. Classification (NCBI taxonomy): domain Eukaryota; kingdom Viridiplantae; phylum Streptophyta; class Magnoliopsida; order Myrtales; family Combretaceae; genus Laguncularia; species Laguncularia racemosa. The sequence continues at coordinate 590,599 of JBBMOL010000232.1, forward strand.
ACGTAAGATCATAAACCATTAGATGGCTTGGATATAAAATGACATTTAAATGATAAGCTAAAGATTTGGGGATTTAAATCCCAAAAATGCATTGTATAATCCTTGTTTGGCATGCAACCCAATCAATATAATGTTTATGGGATGTTGATAATCATGAGTTGTGGCTGTTAATTCACATGGGGACATTATCGTACTGCTTTGATTCAGTTTGCCTTACCAAAGACATCATCAGATTAAAACGAGAAAGGGTCCAATTCATGATGTCATTATTGATTATTTTGATCTTTCAGGGGTGTATGTGAACCTCAATCATCTGGATACTTGTGTTTGATTGGTGGGGTGAATTTGTTTGGAAATTATCATATTGCCCAAATCTTCTATAATTTATTGATTTTGGTATGCTTTTTTTTTTTTAGGCATAACATTTTAGTACACCCACTGTCAAGAAACCTAGTAACACTAGTAGTCAAACATTTTAATTAGGCGTTAAATATGACATACAATTCATTTAAGCAATTAACTATAAATTAATCTAAAATTGAAATATTAAGGGCCCATTTATTTTGAAGAATGTAAAATATAACAGTAGAGAGGTCGGAGTAATCTCACCTTTTGATGCCATTACTGATGAGGCTACAATGAATCTCTGAGGAATCAAAATGACTCCATCAAGCTTCACTTTTCATTACCTTGACGATGCTGAATTGAACATTTATTTGCTAAACGCACAATGATTTTAATAGAGGCACATTGATCATAAAGGATTGAAGCGATTCTATCATTGATAATTTACTAATTAAGATGGCATAAGGCGAAAGCACAATGAATGAAGAAAAATGGCCCAAAAATCATCAATTTTTTTTTCTTCATATTCATTACATTGGCAATCATACGATTGGAAGATTTATGATGGAAAATCATCATCTACATCGGCCTTAATGTCCACATCATTATCATCTTATTGTCATTTGTTTCCATGGCCTCAGCTTTCCCCCAAAGATCCTCGATCTCCTTTCTAATTTTTGTCCGCGTCTTCAAGATGGCATGACATTCTAATAGCTAAGGGGATTAAGATGGCATCGGGCGAAAGCACAATGGATGAAGAAAAAAATGGCACAAAAATCAACAACTTAACTTCATACTCACTAAATTGGCAATAATGCAACTGGAAGTTCCATGATGGAAAATCTTCACCTACATTGGCTTTAATGTCCATATCATTGATTATCTTATTTTTGCCCGCATCTTCAAGATGGCATGACACTCCAATAGCTAAAGGGATTTTATCTCTCGGTTGCATGATAACTGACATTGTTTTTGGTGTGTGTGATTGTGTTCATGCTCTAGTGTGGTAGGATTCTAGTACTAGACATATTGCATGTATTGGCATGACATAGAGGCATCAAGCTATTCTGGAACCTGTACTTGAGTTTAAAGGTGTTTAACACTTCCTTAAGACCCTTTTAGGGAAATTGGTAGATCAGGTTTTTAGGAGCTACCTTGCTCCTTTCAAAGTCCTCGGGAGACGAGACTATAATCGTTGTCCGCCAAAATTTTATCATCTCCCAGTGTGCTCAGATACCAATAGATTTTTGGACTCCAGTTCTTTTTTGAACATGCCCAATAAAGCTACTGAACACCAAATGATCCTTCATTTATTACTACTAGTCGGTTCTGAATGGGCGACCGTGATTGAACATTATTTCTCAGGAAGAATAAACGATAATTTGCTCAATAAGGATACCACACTCTTATTGTCACATGAGTACTTGCTTAGCAACGTATTGCAGGAGCAGCAGAAGTGAGTTCTGGATTTTCAAAAGGAAGCATCGACTCAATAGTGGCCCAACACAAACCTTCATGGTTGGCCCTGATCACGGATGGTTGAAAATGAATGGTGTTGTGATAGCGCTGTGCAGGACGATAGTGACTTAGCTTAGATCATAGAAAGAGTGGTGCTGGAGGGATAATTAGGGATTATGAGGGCAAATGTGTTTTGGGTTATTCTAAGAGATTGACTCCGGTTTTATCCCCTCCAGAGGCTGAACTACGGAGCCTTTTTTAGGGGATTGAATTTTGCAGCCAAACGACATCTGAACAGACTGATGGTGGAGCCAGACTCTCATTAAGGCTATTGATTTGCTTGTCAAAACCAAGTGCTTCTCCGACAGACCACTTTGTTGTTCTATTATGCGGGCAAAAACTGCTGCCTTTTTTATATCACGTTTTAATGGACAGCAGGGGAATGCAGTTATGTGGCTGATCTTCTCGCAACTTTTGCCAGCAGCTGTGCCGCAGATCTGTCGTCTCTCATCTGCTATGCCCAGTTCCGTGCTTTTGTTTGAGGACGTCCTGTTCCGTCCCCCTCAAGCTATCTCTTGTTTATTCAAACTGTTGCTGCTCTCGTGACTCTCTCTCTCTTATAAATGAATTAATTTCACCTATAAATAAATAAACTAAATAACACTTGCTAACCAAGGATATTTCATCTTGCTAATCACCCTCTTTTTTTATCCCCATGTTAGCACTAAAATGACCTCTCTTGCAAATTAAGCACCCAGTCATAAAATCAAACCTATCTATTCTTAATTTATTTATTTTTTAAAATAAACAATTATTATTATTTATTATTATTGTTATTTTGGCAATAAATGAAATATGTTATTAAACCTACTCGATCCTCTATCTTTCCATTCACAATCCCAATCACCATCTTCACATGATAAGCTACAACCTACTTACATACATACATAAAGACATTTAACAACCCATCAAGATTGAAACCGAAACAGAAAAAATTTCCGAAAACCAATAGTTACAAACAAAGGGAAGAAAGGGAATCTAATATAGAACATTAATTATGAAGCACATAGAGCGAAATTAGAAAGCAAATAATTGGAGTTTATAAGAAACCAAATGAAATCAGATGCCAAATTTCAAAATATCCCAACAAAATCAATTAGAAACGAAAAATGCCCACCGTTAGACTGCTAATGAACTCCAAAGATTGTTCATGTCTTGATACCTGTAAACCTCACCACCTTGTCTTCTTTCATAAAGAAAGGTACAACGGTCCCTGCAGGCAAGTGGCACATCCACTGCTGTGTTTTCTTTCACCAATTATGGATGGCCCGGGGTCCCGCAACTTTTAGCCCACATTAGGAAAGAGGATATGAGGAACAATTAATGGCCATAACAAAACAAGCATCATTTGTCTCCTCTTCCTATAAGAATATGAATACTGAGGGACCACTACAATATGGAGCGATATGTAGAGAAGAACATGAAGAGGGAAAATATACGCACGGATATTCTCTTGAAAGAGTACAGACTACAAAGTACATATTGGTTACTAGTTAGACATGGAAGATCCTTACATATTGGTTACTAGTTAGACATGGAAGATCCTTACATATTGGTTACTAGTTAGACATGGAAGATCCCACCTACCTAATTTTTCTACACCAGCAGACCCTTGGCCTCCCCTTCATGGACAATGGATCAACAGGGCTTTATTACCTGGTTAGTTAGTAGTGTGCAATCAGTTCTGTTATGCTACAGCCTACAGATCATTAGACTACACATCCTAACCCTAATGCTCTTTACATCACATAGATGACAAGAGAGAACGCAGAGCCTATACTTGCTGCCCCTTCCATAATAAGAAGTGGCCGTTCCTCGCTAGCCATCATGTTATAATGGAGTACTCCTTTATGGATCTACCTTCACCCATTCAAAGCGTCCAGGAAGAGGCCTATCATTTACAATGTCAAAGTTGTATCTGAAACACAAAAGTGACAAAAAAGGGCACAAATCAGATTATACAAGTTCATAATGGCTATGCACTCATCAAAATAAATTGACGACATGATTGCAGACATGAAACAAGAAAAATGAACATGTAGACAATTGAATTTATAATGGACAATAAGAAGGTGGAGGCATACTTCTCAATAAATAATCTTTGTTGTTCTTGCTCTGCAGAGGCAAAGAACTCCTCTATCTCCAGTGTATTAGGCACGCTACAGTCACTTGGAGCACTCTGTGATGTAGACAACCTTCTTTTAATTGTGGTGGAACCTGGAATTCTGATGACCTCTGAGTCACCCACTAAGCTACAGGGTGTACTTTCCCTTGTGCTTCTGCAGAAACCAGAAAAAAATCGGTTGATATAACTTGCAATACATATAATGCGTCATTCCTATATCTGGAAAGATCAAAAAGTAAAAAAAAAGCAGCAAGTGTAACTATTAGGCCTATTTCAAATCTCCACTTCTCAAATTTGTAAGCATATCTCTTTTACTTTTTAAAGCACAACTGAAAGAGAAATAAGACCCACACCAATCTCAGGCTAAGCTTTACATTGTAAAGCTGAATAGATCAATAGACGATGCATAAACATCCCAACATAGAATCTTTCCATATATTAGGCCAACCCCTACGTAAACAAGTTATGTATCATTTCCAATAGAACAGGGGAATCAGCATCCCTAGATTAATGCAATATTATCATTACCCATTATCCATCGACTATATTCACTAGTTCAAGGTTTAAAATCCTGTTCCACATCCAAAAGGCATAGGACAAGCTCTCCTCTGAGCTAATTCTATTTTCTTAGGATCAATACTGATTGAATAAATTAGCTTGTATTATCATCATTATCAATAAAGAACAAAGTGGTCCTACCCTACCATCTTTCAGTAGTAAATGAACAGAACAATACTACAGCAACACAAGGGACATGTGGAATCAGCTAAATATAAAGAGGTTAAGTTGAATAGTTCCAAATTTCACGCATTTGTTTGCTAAGAAAGCTACATGACACAGTAACTGTCTCAATAAACAAATGTGAGCTCACGAATGTGAAGCGCTGACAAACATCAAAGAAGCAAATATGTAGATCAGAAACCAAGGAAATTTTGAAAGAAACCCGTTAAATGTTGAAAATGACTTGCTTCATGATTCTAAGCTTTCTGAGTTTTATCATATGTCTATCTGACAAATGAACAGTTCTTGTCTAGGAAAGTGGAAAATAAATGTTTCCTGCATTACCTATGAAGATATATAGAAGAAGGGGTAAATTGCGACATGGCTGGTGGCTCATTAATATTCGAAGTAAAATGCTACTTTTTTTTTTTAACTAAAAGCAAAAAAGAAAAACTTCAAAAAAAAAAAAAAGAGAAGAAGGAAAGAAAAGAAGAGCCAAAACAAAAGCTTTTGGCTTTTTTTACTTTTAGCATAATTTTTTATCTAACAACTTTTAGCATAAAATTCATAATGAAAAACTCATTATATAAACTACAGAGACCAATAATACTAGTACATACCTCTTTTTATCTAACGAGTAACAACTTTTAACATAAAATCAGTACAGAAAGACATCGTATATGCTACATAAAGACAAAAAAAAAAAAAATCAAGAAACAGAGCACAAGTTCAAACTTCAAACCACAGAGCATCATTAAAAAAATAATAATAAAATAGCTTCATGATTCAACAAAAAATCAAAAGTTTATATTTTTTTTTAATTTTCCTCACAAACCTTTCACTATCTCTGCTATCTAACTCCAAACTCCTCTCTAAATCACCATTAGTTCCACTTTCCGAACAAGCCCTACTTCCCAAGCTCTCAAAATAATCATCTCCGCAATCATCCCCCACCACCTTAGGGTTATGGTTTAAACAAAAACTTGGGTTTTCTCTGCAAGTTCGGTTCTTGGGGGTTAAAGATAAAGTAGTTTCCTTTTTGGTATAAACCCTAGGAGGAGGAGGAATTGGGGGTTTTTGGAGACGGCGGTTCCGGAGTTGAAGATAGGAGAAAGAGGAAGTATCGTCTGAGGGTAAGGTAGTCGAGAGGCGCTTGAGAGCTAGGGTTTTGGCTCTGGTTTTGACACCTAAGGAAACAATAGAAGGTTTTGGCGTGACTTCCATTAGAGAGGACTTGGATTTCTTCATGTACTTGCCCATGTTTCCAGTTTCAACCTACACGCACACAGAGAGAGAAAGAGAGAGAGGGGGGCTTTTGGTGGAGGGGTGGGGTTGGAGAAAGGAGAGAAAAGAGATTAGGGTTTGAGAAGTTGAAAGGGGAGGGAAATAGTTATTATGCAGTGTCCCTGCCTTTGCTGTGCTGATGCCTAGATGTATTTATATTTCTTAATTTTTTTCTCTTTTTCTTTTTCTCTTTGGGTTTTTGAAAAGAAAAGCAAACAGTATTTTTCTTTAACTAGTAAACTAAGTTTCCTGTGGAAGAAAAAAAAAATACAAAAAACTAAAAAACAAAACAAAAGAAAACAACTTTTGCATTACGAGGATTGTCTTCTTCTTTTTTTTTCATTTTTTCAGTCAATATAAGGAATTTTTCTTTCAACTGCATATTATACGATTAAAAAAAAAAATTCGAGCCTATTCCATTTCATAAAAAAAATATTTATATCAACTGAATTATAAAATATTAACAGTTAATATAAGAATTAAGATATCAAAAATCACTAAATCAAAATTAGGATAAAAAATTAAAATGATTTCTCTAACTTTTTTTATCCCTGTTGCTACAAATTCTAAACTAATCACCTAATAATTATAATATCTTTCCAATTTGAGCAACTCAATGTGAAGTCAAATAAGAGAACCTCCTCAAAGAAGCTAGAGAACCCTTATATATATATTTTTATGGCATATTTGATATAGGATTGGATCAAGATCCACAATTTTAAAATATATTTTTATTATTGTCTTTAAATGCGACTTTAAGTGTAGGAATCATAATTTCTTAAAAATTAACGATATCTTAACTCCAAAATTTGAATAGAAAAATTATAATTCTTTTCTACTTTTATGAAAAAGTTATATTTTTAATCATATTTCTAACCTAGAACTCAAATATATATGCATATACATTTATACATATAATAATAACAATAATACATGATTTTATTATATATTTAACACTATATATTGCTGCATATTTGTACATTGTGTATCATATACATTTTGTAGAATGTACTGAATGTGTTGTGTATATAATATAATTAAATGTAATATATTACATATTATATATATATACACACACAATATTGTCTTCTAAATATGTTTTATTATTCTAAAATATTATGTTTATATCATGACTAAATATGTTATATTGTTTAGCATATATACATGTACATATTATGTACTAGATAGAATATGTTGTGATACCCCATGTTCACAATATAGACATGGTGACTAATGCACTTTTGATTAATTAACATTTTTTGTTTGGTTGACCTCCTCTTTTCATTCCTAAGAGGTCAAACTCAAATTAATATAGATTGTGAAAGAGAATTGATATGGATTTTTAAAGTGAACCAGATGAATAATATGTCAATACTACTAAGTTTTTGTATTTAATGGTTAAAACAAATCCATTGATATTTGTTGGTATGGGCTATTGGCTATTTTTATCCTGAGATATTATAAATGATATCATAATTGACCCTTCACCATTCCTTCAAAACATGCAACGTCCTCATTACAAAACCTTACAAATGATCCCACATTTTCCCTCATTTGGGTGTGTGATTCAGTTTATTTTTTTCACCATCAACCTATAAGTTATTCTAAAAGCATGTTAAGACTTGCACTATGGTGACGCTTTTTAGTCTAATACTCACTTAGCTAGGCACTCAACTCCTAAGTTCAATTTCATCTTCTTTTTTGTCCTTGTTCTCTTTTTTATTTTGAGTCCTTTGGACTTTATCAAACTTGAAGCCTATCTATGGTTTTCAAGCAACCCTTTTATGCAAGGTCTTTTATCATTGCATCCACGAATGGTTGTGATTCTTCACCAAAGCTAGAGGAGTTTGAGAAGGAGCCAGCTCCCCTCAACAAGTCATAGGAACTTAGATTACCTACACGTTAGTAAATGAAAACCACATCAACCGGATTAAAGTAAACAACAATGTCAAATTAGGTTACTCCTTTTATTCCTAAAGTACTATTAATATTGTCACACTCTCAAAATTTTTTGAAACTTGATTTGTTTTGTTGTATTATATATTTTTTTTCTTGGTCATACTTTTATAAATGAAAATACTATATGAATTTGGTGATGTTATCTATTATAAAAAAAATTGGACTTGGGCCTAGATAAATTGCATTTTTGAGATAGTTTTTCATGATAAATTGTTAGGAGTTATGTAATTAGGTTCATTTGTATAAAGGTTATTTGTGTTTTAATTTTTAATAAAGAGGTAATTTGCATTTTTTTATTTTATGTCAACAATAAATAATGATAGTTGTCAATATTCTACTGGTTAGTAAATAATAGATTGAATAAAGTAATATTAGTAAATTATATAACTTAATAAAAATATAAAAAATTGCAAAAAACAGGAAAGAAAAGAAAATATGGAAAGAAAGGGAAAGCAATTGAACAGTTAGTAAAATATTGATATGTGTCATTATTTATTATTAACACAAAATTACGAAACATAAGCTACTTCTTCATAAAAAATAAAATACAAATAAATTCTTTGCAATATATATAATACATTATATAATATGATGTATATGTTAACAATTCAAATTATGCGGTAGATGGTATGCTTACAATACCATATATTATATCAAAGGATATAAATTACAATATATTGTATTATATTTCTATCATATAAAGCAAGAATATAATATAATTTATCATGAAATATTGTATAATACATATGTTAGATGTATATATTGCATTATATAGCAGTAGACAACAACGCCAGGGTTATGCGCATGCACATCAAATAAAAAAGAAAAAAAAAAACAAGGGATAGTAATAGTACGGCCATTTTGGATATTGTTGCCCAAGCTCGTCGCGGGAGACACGCAAGTACGTAGCTTTGTCTCATAAGCTGTGCATTGTGCGACACCTATTTTAATTAATTTAATTCGTTAACCATTCTCACAATAAGTACAACATAACATAACACAACAGAATCCCTATTAGAACAAGCCGTTGATGCATGGTTGGCTACGGCTAAAAGCCATAGGCCCATGCATGAGCATGACCAAATGGTCAATGGGGCAGGCAGAGGGAATCGTTGGTTTCACGTTAAATGTTAAATGTTAAATGTTGCCCTCCATTAGATTGAGTTTATATATACATATCGGTTCTATTTTATTAATGATTATGCCCATTGCAATCATCTGTACACGCTCTTCAACTTCACATTTTCTACACCGTAATTTTTTTTAGGCAGTTAATCTTAAATTAAAATCATTAATTTTGAAATTATTTGATAAAAAGTGTAATCTAGTTAAGGTATAAATGCTAATTTTTTTATTAGATGGATTAGATTCAAAAGCTTTCTTCCTCACATTGTAAGTTAAAAAGGAAAAAAAGAAAAAATAAAATGTAACCTATATGTCTAACATGACTA